>CM053626.1:30499882-30516226 GCA_028646595.1 Phalanger gymnotis
TCCTTCCTTCCTTCCTTCCTTCCTTCCTTCCTTCCTTCCTTCCTTCCTTCCTTCCTTCCTTCCTTCTTTCTTTTTTCACAAAACCTTAAACCCACTTCACTCTTAAGCTCATAGATTGGACCACAATAGGTCCCTGCCCAAGCTCCACTTAATGGCTGTATTTTGGGCTCTCCTGGCTTAGAGTGAATGTCAATGGTAACTGTTTCTCTTTGGAACAGCAACCTTGAGGGTTTTCCTCTCCCAGCTTGATTTTTTTTTCCTTTTTTTCTAACTTCTTCACTGAATGGGCATTACCTCACTTTAAGTGAGTACATGAAAAGGCCTTAGCCTGAGAGGGCCAGGGTCTCCCATTGCATCCTGGGTCATTTCCAGTCATCCTGATGAATATCTGGTGACTGGATCCAGATGGCTCTGGAGGAGAAAATGAGACTGGTGACCTTGCACAACCCTCCCTCACTCAAATCAAAGTCAACTGCAAGTCACGTCATCATTTCCCTTCGAAAATGAAGAAAGGCCCCACTCTCAATCTTTTCCCTCTTCCTTTCTTGAGCGTGTTTCTTGGCCATTGATGACTATCATCATCATCTGTTAGTGTAATCAAATATCACAAGGCTATTTTACAGTTTCTAATTCATTAGGTTTATCTACACCTCCTAATCTAACTAATAGGACGAAATAAGTAAAGGCATAAGACTCAACAGAAGAGACAATATAAACTCCCTACAAACTAGGGCAAAATGATAAACCCCAGAAAAGAAGCTTAGGAATGACTAATTAAAAAATCAAACCAATTATTACCTGCAGATTAGTAGCAGGTATGAAGGAAAGAGTCCTAGATAAGAAATTCCCAAAGCTCAGAAACAGAAGGGCTTCCAAAGCCATCTAGTTGAAGCTGGGCCTGCAAAAGAATCTTGTAGTTCAATAGTTCTCAATATTTTTTTTTGTCTCAGAACTCCTTTATACCCTTAAGACTTATTGGGGACCATCACAGAACCTTTGTTTATATGGGTTGTATTTATCTACATTTACTGTATGAGAAAATAAAACATTATTATGAAAATAGTTTTGACCTCACAGACCCAGAAAAAAACTTGAGGACATCCAAGAGTCCCAGCGCCATGCTTTGAGAAACACTGTTCTAGTGGAAAGATCACTTAATTTGGGGGCAGGAGAGTTGGGTTCAAATCTCATCTCCACCTCTTATTGCTTGTATGACTTAGGACAATCTGCTTCATTTCCCTGGCATTAAATTTCCTCAACCATACAAATGAAGGGGTTGGATTAAATGGCCTCTAAGGTGCTGATTCCAACTTGAAATCTAGGATCGTATGATCTTTCTACAAGGTACCCCATAATCATCCAGCTTCTGTTTGAAGACCTTTAGTGAGAGGGAAACCCATACCTGGCTTTGATATTATTACCTAGCTGATGGGTGGCACAATAGATTAAGTATTGGACCTGGAGTCAGGAAGATGTCACTTCAATTCCAGCCTCAGGTGCCAGCTATGTGACCCTGAGCAAATTGGCTCAACTTTCTGTGCCTCAGTTTTCTCATCTGTGAAATGGATATTGTATGGATAAAATGAAATGATATTTGTAAAGTGCTTTATAAACTTTTTAAAAAAGTACTATATAAGTGCTAGCTATTATTATTATTACCTGTGTGACCCTGGGGAAATTGTTTATAATTATTAATATAAAATGCTGTATTATTATATCAATTATATTATTATATTTATGTATAATTATATTTACATAATATAAATTACTTATAATTATTAACAAGGTTCACACCTAACATTCATATAGCGTTTCAAGGTTTGCAAAGCACTTCGTACATTATATCTTACTTTCGTTTGATTTGATTCATCAATTTAGGTAACTGAGATATTTTGCATCCTGAAATCATTTAACATGTTAGTCATTCCTTTTCAATTTTGCATCACCTGAAAATTTGAGACACAAATCTTCTATGGGTCCACTCAAATCACTGATAACAATATTGAAGACTTCGTCAAAACCTATGGGCTTGAATTCTGGCTCTACCACTAGCTTATTTGTAAATGGTGGGCAAGTTCGTGGTGGAATAAATGATCTGTTATGTCTTTTCTACTCCTAATCACTGCTGATCCTCAAATCTGAGTTGCATTAAGAGAGACAGAACATCTTATAGTAGGATCTAACAGTCTCACTGTCCCCTGGACTCATCAGACCTCGTCTGGAATATTGTGTTTAGTTCTAGATGCCGCAGGTTTGGAAGGGCATTGATAGGCTTGAGAGGGTCACAAGAAGGGCAAGCAAGACAGCAAAGGACCTTAAATTCATGTAATATGATCATCATTTGAAAGAAATATGCATGTTTAATCTGGAGAAGAGAAGCCTCAGTAGGGACACGCTAGTTGTCTTCTAGTATTTGAAGGGTTTTCATGTGGACAAGAGGTTAGACTTAGTCTATTTGGCCCCCAAGAGAAGAACCAATAGCAGTGGGTTGAAATTACAACAAGACAAAATGGGCTTGATGTAAGAAAAAGATTCCTATGAATTAGAACTGTCCTGAAGTGAAAGGGACTATCTAGAAGGTGATTGTCTTTCCCTCCTTGGAGGTCTGACAGCTGTTAGTGAGTGATCACCGGTTGGATAGGTTATAGTCGGGATTTCTTTCCTATATGGGTTGGACCAGATGGTCACTGAGGTTCCCTCCAATTCTCAAATTCTGAGATGCTACAATGGCATAGCAGATGGTTCACTGAACCTGTAAATCCTGCATTCAAATCTCACCTCTGACATTAGCCATGTGACCCTGGTTAAGTCACTTAACTGCTCCCAGACTCAGTTTCCTCATATGTAAAATGTGGTTGATACCTATAGCTACTACGTCATACGGCTCTTGTGAGGTTTAAATGAAATAGCGGTATAATGTGCTTCTTTATAAACTTAAAAGCACTACATGAATAAGTAGTTAATAATAATACCATCAATAAATCAGTGTTAATCAAAACTCTGAAAAGTCTTGGGGAGTTCCTGCAAGAATAGCTTTAGAGCACCAATGGTGACTTATCTGTTCAGAGCAGGTGGCCTGTCTACCTGAAAAGATGCAAAATTAAGTTAATTATTGAGAAGGTCAGTATGAGCTGTATTTTAAAGAACGGATAGCTCTTTCCTTTAGACTTGACTGAGGGGAAGGAATGTCAGATATGGTATATCTTAAGTCTAGGGACATGACAAAATCCTCATTCACAATTATGGAAATTGGCTGAGCATCTAGACATTGATAACTAATTAAAGGATATAACCTTGGCTGCCTTCCCCTATCCTTCCTTCTCGTCCTCCCCTTCCAGCCACTTTCACTCATTAAGAAATTTATTTAACAGCATTTTAGGAGACCTGTATGAAATTTTCCTAAGTGACATTAAAAGAAAACCAGATTTAACAGTTTAAAATAAATCAATAAATGAAGCTTTTCGATTTAGCCTTTTTTGCCTCTGGTGGAGCTGTAGATAGGCGCTTTTTGTCCCTGGGGTGCATAGCACAAATTGCCTGTGAGACAAGATGCTAGAAAAACCCCTCAGATGGGGGAGAAGGGAGAGATACCACCTCAGGTTTGAGAGACATTATCCACTGGGATAATGGAATGAAGCCATTGCTAGCAGTAAAGAGAGAAGGGAAATATTGGTGTATGGGGGAGGAGATGTGTTCACCCTAGTCACCATCTACAGCGGCTTTGTATTTTAACAAATTATTCTTGCTAAAGGGTGTTAATTTCATTTATTTCTATCATGCTGAAAGACTGCAAGATGTTTTCAGTGCCCTCTCAATTTGACATGCTGGGCAAAGCCCTTATTTTCCCATTCTAGTTATGATTTTGACCCCAGATGATTAAAACATAAGGCAGTATTGACCCATAGCAATGCCTAGTGATGCAAATTCAGTATCACATTCTCCAATTAGACAGTGAATATTTGTTATTGTATGAGAACAAGGCATAGAAACTGACGAAAATCTCAAAAAAACATAGCCAGGATTTGAGAGAGAGAGATGAGCAGAATTTTAAAATTTTAAGTGAATTTTCAAATCCTAAGGCAAGCAGGTTGCCTTGACCATAGATCAGCAGTTTGTCTGCTGGAAACACCAGAAGGGAAGGGAAGATGATAGCTATCCAAGGGAGAAAATAGCCATAGAAAGATTCAATAGACAAGGGAAAATTTTAGAATAACAGTAGTTATACTGTTGAATCATGCGGGATTGTTTATAGAGATTATGGGAAAGGTTTATAATAGTAATTCTGCACTAGGTCTTTGTCATCACAGACATGTTAGCCTTAAGGAAGCCAGAATTATTGATTAATTGATTATGCAAGGAAAGCATAGAAACTGTGCAACATATCACTTTAGGCTGCAAAAAATTGGCACCTACTGAATCCCTAAAAAGACATGATCAGATGGCCAAAATTATATACCAAAAGATTGGCATCCTTCCTAAACTCACAGATGACAGATTCCTTCACTAGAAATAAAGATCACCCAAATATCTTGTGAATTAGAGGCAATAAAGTATAAGAGAGGCAGAATGGTGCAGTGGAAGGGGTCTGGAGACAAACAAATTTGGCTCAAGTCTTTGCTTGGGTGTTTACTGCCTGTGTGACCTTGGGCAAGTCATTGAACTTTTCAGTGCTTCAGTTTGTATAATGCAGAGTTGGGCTACATGAATTCGAAGGTCTCTTGCATCTCTCTGTCAATGATCCTATAATTGGCCCTGGAATTTGAGCATTGTCGTAAACTGAATTCTTGCCTATGACACAATTTGCCCAGATGTAACATTAATGCTTCAGAATTTAAGGATGATATTCTTGATAGGTGTCATGATACCAGATATTTATAATTTGCCATAGACACTAGTTTGTGTGACCCTGGGCAAGTCACTTAACTGCTGTCTACCTCATTTTCCTCATCTGTAAAACAGAGAGTATAATAATAACATCTATCTCCCAGGGTTGTTGTGAGTATAAAATGCAACAATATTTTAAAAACACTCTGTAAACCTGAAAGTATTCAATGAATGCTACCTTAAATGATATGGAATGAAAAGTTTTTAAAGTATAGGATGTCCCAGAAGTCTTAGGACAGTTTTCAGCTTTAAGCTTGAATCTACACTAAGACTCTTGGGACACTGTATATAGATCTAGCGAAAGGAATAGGAACCTTATGGGAGCAAGACATGGTACATATTCCTGTCTTCCTATCCAAAGTATTGGGATATAGGCTCATCATCTATAGGTTCATTTGCTTAGTGAAATCTAGGGAAGAGAAACTTATTTCCTAATGCTTTTTATTAAAGTACAAAAGTAGCAATTTCATTCATGCTTTATTTTCCTCATTCATTTGTGCAATACTTTGCAGAACATTAAACACAAAAGAAGAAAAGAAAGTTACTTGACTTGTCCTAGGACCATTTCTATTGGAATTCCATTGATCAAGATGAAAAGAATGAGAAATTATAATCATGATGATGTTAATAAGTGGTATTTGTGCAGTGATTTAAAGTTTCAAAGCATTCTGTATACATTATGTCATTTGAATAGTACAGGCATGATTATCTCCATTTTACAGACGAGGAGACTGAATCTCATAAAGGTGAAATGATTTGCTTATGGTCACACAGACAGTAAGTGTTGACAGCAGTATTCAACTGATGTCTCTTTTCACTCCAAGGTAATTGGCCTCTTTCATTCTAGAGAGACTTTCTTTCTAAAAGAAAAAAAATTGAGAAATATTTTTTTAAGCCTAGAAGAACTAATGAATGAAACAAGAGTGTTTAGAAGGATATAAAGTTAAAAATGCAGGCAGCGGAAAGAACAAAACTCATAGCAGGGTCTGTCCAAGGAGAGGCCATAAAATTCAATATCTCATTTGGCAGCCGGGAGACTAGCAAAAAGAAACTGCTATCTTATCCTCCTAATTTTATTTTCTCCTCTCATCAACTCAAGGCAATTCGTTCAGTGGGAGGAAGTCAAACAGCCTGAAATGACCTAATCCCGAAATGAGTTTATCGACCTCACCTTCCTGGTAATCCCTGCAGCCCTCGGTTTTGTAAATATTTCTCTCACAGATAAATGATACAATACTTAATCAGCACATTGTAACCTACTCTGGGCTGAGCAAAAGAAGAGATGGTTTCCATTACGGTGTATTTGTCCATCTAACAACGACAGATGGGGGACTTCTCTTGTCTGTGCAAAATAACTTTGTGACTATAACGAATGCTAACAGCCTCATAGTTCCCATCCTGTTAACGCAGGGCAAAACTTCATTTAACTAGAACTATCTATAATTCTGCAGAAACTGCAATTAACCAGACTGCTTTTACTCTACTTTCATTAAAACATTTTTGATGTAGATTGTTTTTGTTCCATCCTCACTTTATTAATGAAGAGATGTCTGCTAATTCAGATTAGAAATTTCTCTGTGTTTTATAGTCACAAAAGACTTAAGAGACCTACATGTGGACAACTAGCAGGTATGTGGCAGAGACGTGAACCTAGAAATCCCAGGATTTTGAACTGGAAGGGAATTTAAATATCAGCAAATCAAACCTCTCTTTTATTTTTATTTTTTTCAGAATTATTTATTCATTTAATATTTTTAGTTTTCAACATTGATTTCCACAAGATTTTGAGTTACAGATTTTCTTCTCATTTCTACCTTGCCCCCACTCCAAGATGGCATGTATTCTGATTGCCTCATTCCCCAGTCAGCCCTCCCTTCTGTCACCCCACTCCCCTCTACCTCCTTTCCTCTTACTTCCTTGTAGGGTAAGATAGATTTCTATACACAATTGCCTGTATATCTTATTTCCCAGTTGCATGCAAAACAACTTTTTTTTTGAGTATTCAGTTTTAAAACTTTGAGTTCCAAATTGTCTCCCCAATTCCCTCCCCATCCAGCCTCCCTTAGAAGGAAAGCAATTCAACAAAGGCCACACATGTATCAATACGCAAAACATTTCCACAATAATCATGTTGTGAAAAACTAACTGTATTTTCCTCCATCCTATCCTCTCCCCCTTTATTCAATTTTCTCCCTTCATCCTGTCTCTTTTCAAAAGTGTTTGCTTTTGATTACCTCCTCCACCTATCTGCACCCTCCTTTCTATCATCCCCCCTTTCCTATCCCCTTCTCCCTACTTTCCTGTGGGGTAAGATAGTGAGTGTTATGTTATTCCCTCCTCAAGTAAAATCCAATGACAGCAAGATTCACTCATTTGCCCTCACCTGCCCCCTCTTCCCTTCCAACAGAACTGCTTTTTCTTGCCACTTTTTTGGTGAGATAATTTACTCCATTCTATCTCTCCCTTTCTCCCTCTCTCAATATATTCCTCTCACCCCTTAATTTTATTTTACTTTTTAGATAACATCCCTTCATATTCAACTCACCCTGTGCCCTCTGTCTATCTATATATGTATATTCCCTTCAACTTCAACTACCAAACCCTCTCCTTTAAATAAGGAAACTGAGGCTTAGAAAGATGAAGGGACTTAATCAAAGACAACGATAGGTAGTGAGTGGCAGGGTTGGCACTCATCCATCCATCCATCTACCCATCCTTTGTTCATTCCTTTCTTCCTCTGTTCTTACTTTCCTTTCTTCTTTCCCTTTTTCCCTCTTTCTTTCCATTGGATGAAAAGGTAGGATAGTTTTGTAATTTTTGCTCTTTATTGCAAAATTGCATCCCAAGGAAATATTGCACTAATTTACATTTTTACCACCAATTAAGTAAAGTACTTGCTTTATTTCCTCATAGCCCTAATAATAATGACTTATGGTGTTAACTATGATGTGGTTGTAAATTAATTATTAAATGAAGAGTATCTCAAAGTTTTTTTAAGTTTATACTTCTCTGATTATTTGTTTCAATAATTTTATTCAAAATTTAAAATTCCAGTTTTGCAAATGGCTCATTCTTATCCACTTCTCTGATTATATTATTACATTGCTTCTTTACAAATTTTGGATAACAATACTTTTATCAGCATACATTTATCATCATTTTTCTTAATCTGTTACTTAAAATTAATTTTATCGTTTTTGTTTTAAATATTTAATTAATTTATTTGTTCTCTGGAAATTTCTTCCATTTATTTTATAGATAAAAATCATTCTCTTCTAAAATTGAATAAAGGGGGACAGGGTAGGATGGAGGAAAATATAGAGTCTTTCTCAACATGACTATTATGGAAGTGTTTTGCATAACGATACATATATAACCATACTGAAGTGCTTGCCTTCTCAAGGAGGGTGGGTGGGGAGGGAAGAAGGGAGAGAATTTGGAACTCAAAATTCTAAAAATAAATGTTAAAAAATGTCTTTACATGCAATTGGGAAATAAGATATACAGGCAATGGGGTATAGA
Source organism: Phalanger gymnotis (assembly GCA_028646595.1). NCBI lineage: Eukaryota > Metazoa > Chordata > Mammalia > Diprotodontia > Phalangeridae > Phalanger > Phalanger gymnotis. The sequence continues at coordinate 30,508,289 of CM053626.1, forward strand.
AATCTATCTTGCCCTACAATAAAGTAAGGGGAAAAGGGGAAATGGGGAGGGAGTGGGATGATAGAACTGAGGGCAGACTGGGGAAAAGGGCAATCAGAATACATGACATCTTGAGGTGGGGGAGGGTAGAGATGGGGAGAAAATTTGTAACTCAAAATCTTGTGGAAATGAATGTTGAAAACTAAAAATAAATTAAAGAAAAAGAAAAAATCATTCTCCTCTTCACTTTTTCTAAAATACTTCAGTGTTGGGCATGGGATTATTGGTCAGGCATGAATGATATAGCTGACCCTGTCAGGACTCTTTCAACTCTGATATTCTATAATGAGAAACCACATCAGTATGGGTCCACCATTCTATGGCACAGACCACAATCCATCCATGCCTTGTCAGCTCATGTGATTCTTGCCACTGTCTACCCATCATGATTCCTAAAGGATCTCCCTAACATATATGAAGCTTTCCTCTAGGCTCCTTTTCAAAGAACAGGGCTTTGACATCAATGAACTTGGAAGTGTCTGCTTCTCCAGCCCACCTCCTTGTCAAGCACACATTTCCTCAAGAGCCATTTAAGGTGTCTCTTCCATAAAATTCATCAATGACAAAATGCTGCCAGCCTTGTTATGCCTACTAGGTGTCTCTCCATTTCCCTGTGGATCTTCTGAAATTTGGTTTCTTTGGGAGTTTTAGGATTTGCAAATATATGTTTTCACAAGAATACCAGCATGAAAAAGATGGGTTTTTATTTCTGTTATTTCCTCACTAAAACTGAGATAAATATATTAGCATTCTTACAAATATTTTTTATGTTTACATCACACCCCAAATGGAATTTATTAAAGTATGGTGTGAAACATGGTATCTTAATTTTATTAAATATTAATTTTCTTAGTTTCATAATCATAGGTTTATTAAATATAAGTATTTTGTGTACAAATGGTTCTAGTTGAGTCCAATTCATGTCTTTTTTGTCCTATAATTTTTTTATTTTTGTGTACTTCTATATGGTTTTAATAATTATCACTTGATAGAAGACCTTGGAATCTAGTGGAATGAGTGTCCCTGCATTAATCTTTTCCTGCATAATTCCTGTCAGCATTTCTCATTTATTTTTTTCCATGTATATTTTTCTAATTCTTTAAATGATGGCATTGGCATTGTGACTTAAATTCCACTAAATCTATTGTCCTGGACAACCGTACTCATATGTAAGAGATATGAATTCAATTAATATCGTCGGACTATTGGTTCATAGATTTAGAGCTGGAAGGGAATTAAAGGTTTTTGAGTAAAACTCTCTCATTTTATAAATGAAAAAGCAGGCCCAAAGTTTAGGTCAAGTTAACTATCCAGAGTCACACAGGTAGGAAACATTTGAGGTAGGATTAGAACAGAGATCTTCCTGATTCCAAGCCAACCATTCTATCCGTTATATCATGTTTCCACATGTCCAGTTTTTCTATTTTATGTCTCTCAAAACCATTTTAAAGTTTTCTCTAGAGAGAGGTCGTGTGTGTGTGTGTGTGTGTGTGTCTTGACAGGCTAATGCCCAAATATTTTATACAGTATTTTTGGCATTATTGTAAATGGGGTATCCTTTTGTAGCAATTTTTCCCTGGGTTTGTTTTGTTTGTAGGTGATTTGGGGGGGGGTTTATTGTAACCTCCTGCTTTCTTAAGGTAATTTATTATTTCAATCTTTTTTTGTTGAGTCTCTTGAGTTTTCTGGTTTTATAATAAAGATGTCAGAAAATAGAGATATATGAGCCTCTTTATTACCAATGTTTATCCTTCTATTACTTTTCAAACATTATTGCTATAGTTAATATTTTAAAAGTTCTATTCAATGGCAATGGTGAAAATTGATTACATATGTTTTTAAGGTAAATGCTTTTAATATGTTCCCATTACATATAGTATTTTTTCTTGGTTCCAGAGAGATGGTTTTTTATCATGTAAACAAATATCCTCCTATTCCTATTTTTGTAGCTTAAAAATCTTAAATGGATTCTATATTTTACATAGGCCAAATTACTGTGTTTTTTAAATTGTCTGTGTATATCTTATCCCCTTACTAGAGTTTAAGGTCCACAATGGCAAAGACTTATCCAGTAGGTGCTTAATAAATATTTGCTAAATTGTAACATCTTCTGAAAGATCTATCTCTATTTATTGTTAGAATCACCTAAAACTGATTTTTGCCTAGTGATACAATATTGAAAAAATTCATAATAATGAACAATTGTTGCATTCATAGTCTTATCACAACTTGATAGCAATTGTTACTTTTTGGTTATATTTCTTTCTGCTATTCACCATATTTTGTTGGAGATTTTGTGTCAATATTAATAAGATTGGCTTGAAACTTTTTTCTCTTTTATTTTTCAGGATTGGGTAACAAAACCATATTTGCTTCATGAAAATAATTTCAGAATAGTATCTTTCTTTATATTTACAATCCATGTAACATAAAGAATATTCTTTAAAGTGTTGGAAAATTTTAATGCCATCTGGTCCCAGTCTTTTTAAAGGGCATCTCATTAATAGCTTCTTTGATTCCTATTCTCTCTCTCTCTCTCTCTCTCTCTCTCTCTCTCTCTCTCTCTCTCTCTCTCTCTCTCTCCCCCTTTCCCACTCTCTCTCACCCTCCCTGTCTCTGTCTCTCTGTCTTTGTCTATGTGTCTCTATCTCTCTGTCTGTCCACCTGTCTGTGTGTGTATCTTTCTCTCCCTCTCTCCCTACCTCCCCTAGATAGAGCTAGTTAGTTCATTTCCTAGTTTGTTATTTTTGATATTTATATACTTGTGGATATATATTCACTTTTTCAAGTTATCAAATTTATTAGCATAGATTTATACACAGTAATTGCAGGCTATTAATTTTTTTATTTTGTATTTTTTTTGGCTTTCCCCTTCTTATTTCTAATTTCAGTCATTTAATTGTTCTTTCCTTTCAAGGTCAAATTTGTAATTATTTTATCGGTCTTGATAACTATCATTTTATTTATTTATTTAAATTGCAGTTACGTCTCCATTATTACTTAGAGCCCTGATCCTAATAATCTATCTTTTCCTGCTTTCTTTTGGAATATTGCTTTCCCCCCTTTTGTAGTTGATTTAAGTGAAGATCCAACTCCTTTCATCTATCAGTATTATCCCATAGTTAACCAGATCATAGTATTTAATAAGTTCTTAGTTTATGTGTTTGAGAAAGGTCCATTCATTTGCCGGCAATGATTTTATTTAAAGTAAATTCAGTAGCCTTATAATTTAATGGAAAGAGGTCTTAGAGCCAGAGGACCTAGGCTCACAGTCCTGGCCATGTAACTTACTCCCTTTGTTAAAGTGACCTATTGTGGTGGAAAGATCCTGAATTTGGAGGCAGAAGCTATAGGTTTAGATGTTGAATTTGGCACCTTCTTTCTCTGTGATCTTGGGCAAGCTATTTCACTTTCATGGGGCTTAGCTTCCTCATCTGCAAAATTAAAATATGTGATATCTAAGGTCTTTTCTCAATGCTAAAACTATGATGCCATAGCAAACCTTGGGCCATAGTTTTCTCATCTGTAATATAAAGGAGTTTGTCTATGATATCTAAGCTTCCTTCAACTCTACATTTAAAGTGCTACCATAGAATTATTCTACAAATATTGATTCAACCCACAGTGATGATATTACATAAGGTCATAGATTTAGAAATGGAAGTGGCTTTAGAAGTCAACTTCTTCATTTTGTGGATAAGGAAACTGAGGCTTAGAGATAAAATGACTGGCCCAAGGTCACAAAGGTAGTAAATAGGACAGCCAAGAGTAAAACTCCAGCCAATGGACTCCAAAGCCAGTGCTCTTTCTGTTTTGCCACACTGCTTCTCCCATATTGATTATGCCATAGACCTAGAAAAATGAATATAATTCCATCGATGGTTGTATTCTGAAGGAAATATTTTTTTCCTGTCATTTGACTTTCTTATGTAATAGATTTCAAACTGTTCTTTAGTGAACTTTCTTTTGTTCTAAATACAGAACTCCTCCCTGGGTTGTTTTCGTTTTGATAAAAATGATCAGTTCAGCACCTCCAAACACATCAGTATTTATTAGTATAAAATTTAAATGCATACTTTTTACTATGCCTAAATACTTAATATAAATGATGGAGAGATAAGTATCCAAAGGAATGACATGCTTTCCATTACTCAGATGTATATATGTGTATACATTTCTTTAGAATGTTGAAATCCATTTCAATATTCTGCCCTGCTCCTATCATTTCATTTCCTTCCTGTCTTCTCCTCCCCACAAGGCACCAGGCTGGATAATTCAAAATTCTATGCAAAGCATGTTTTTTTTAAAGTAAAAAATGAGACTCCAAAAAATGAATCTCTCTTATTGTCCCAACAAATTATTTAAAGCAGTGTTCTGATTAATAATTTATTGTCAAGCTTTATGATTCAACCAACTTCCTGACCATAGGTATATGCAACATTTATGATAAAAGGCTTTGCTTTCCATATCGAGTTGCCTCTGGCCATTGGCCTGAGAGGGCCCCAGGCTTTCATCAGAGAGGAGATTTGATGACTTATCCCTAAGATAACATAAGCCATCAGAATTTTCATCTCATGGATCCCTTGGGGTTCTATTTCATTTTCTCAAAAGGAAGTCTTTCAAATGTCACTGTTGTATGAATAGGTGTGTGTGGGGGAAGCATTTATTAAATACCTACTATGTTCTAGATACTGTGCTAAGCGAAGGCAGTCTCTGACCTCAAGGAGCTTCCATTCTAAAAGAGGGAGATGACACATAGGGAAGTGATGGCCAGGGAGGTGTTTTTTGGTTTGGAAAGTTACTGGGATGATGAATGGTCATAGGAGTAGACAAACACAAAATGGTTTTTATCAATTTGATTATGATTAAGGAACTAAAAAGCAAAGGAATGAGGGTCAGCTGTGAAGGATACACAAGCTGTGGCAAAAGCATCTGGCAGGAAGGTGACCAGGGAATAAAGTGAAGCATGATTGGAGCCGGCTTAGATGTAGTGGGTCACATGAAGCACTCATCAGTTTGGAAGTGTTGCTCCTGAGAGGGATTTCTGGAGGTAAAAGGCTCCCCAGGTCATCGTCACTGGTGTGGGCAGCAATGTGGCTGTCCACAAGAGGGTTGAGGAGCCAAGTGGTCAGCTAGCAATACTAGTCAATGATAATGGGCAGCTTCTTTTAGAAAGGGAAAATACTGTTGAAGAGTTTTTAAAACAATCCAAAATTTGGAACCAAATCTGAAATGGAACATTCCAGTCTATACAAAGCTTCCCAATAGATTGATTGCTCATAGCTGTAAGGAACCCGGAGATATTTCATCAAATCCCTGTAGTTTATGGATGAGGAAACTGAGTCCCAGTGATGCAAATTGCCTTTCTCTCAAGGTCACTCAGATAGGAAGCAACAGAACAAGATCTCTGAACTCTCAAACAGTGCTTGTTCCACTGTACCACAGTGTCCCAAATGGAAAGCTCTTAAAAACGTTCAGCAAAGAAATGGAAGAGGGAAATAGAAAGAATTCAGAACCCTCAGAAGATTTGTGTAAACTGATGCATAATAAAATGAGCAGAGCTGGGAGAACAACCACCCACTGACTAGGATAATGTAAAATAAACCATACAAGTATAAGACTTTAGAACTATAATCAAGGCCCTGTCTAATTGGGACTTCAAAGAACTGAGAGTGAAGTATGTCTCCCATCTGTCAGCAGAGAGCTTATGTTATGTCTCCCATCTGTTGGCAGCATAGCAGTGGACTGTAGTTGAGGGATAAGGCATAAAGTGCGAGACACGGCCAATGTGCTTGGTTTGATTTCTCTCTTACAGGGGAGCTTGTATTTCAGGTTGGATGGTAGTAGTCATATTGAAGTGACCAGCAATGTTTTTAAAAAAAAGACCATCAATAAGATAAAAAAGAAAAATAAAATAAATGAAAAGTGTTTTGTTGTTTTTTTATATGAAACCTCTGAATCCATTTATTAGATTTTGTTTGGTGAAAGTTAAGAGAAAAGAAGAGGCTATCACTTTGTTAGACATTTCTTCCTAATAGTGACCTGAACTCTTCTTCCCTTTAACTTCCACTTTAACTTCCAATCCTAGTTCTGATCTCAGGCATTACACAAAATGTCTACTCTTCCTTCCACATGACAAACCATTGAAATATCTGAAGACAGGTATCATAAAATCACAAGTTATATAACCCTTGGGGAGCAAAGTGGTCAGCTAGCTATACTAGCCAATGATACTGTGGAACTTCTTTTAGAAGGGGACAATACTGCTGAAGAATTTTTAAAACAATCCAAAATTTGCAACCAAATCTGAAATGGAACATCCCAGTCTATGCAAAGCTTCCCAATAGATTGACTGCTTATATAACCTTTTCATTATTATATCAAGCTTCACTTCAGTTTTGTTATATTGATTCTCTCAATATATTATTAATCCCATTTTACACATGAGCAGACTGAGGCAAAGAGATATGAAGTGGTTTGATTTTGTCACATGGCTAGTGTCAGAGACAGGATTAGAAGCCGGGTCTTCAATACCCCATCATCTCTTGAATTGCAAAGCCATTGGGTTGGGAGGGACCTCAGAGGCTTTAATCTAACATGCAAAATTCTCTATAATATGTCTCACGAAGGGTCTTCTACCCTTTCTTTGTAGGCTTTAAGTGATGGAGAACTCCCTACCTCCCAGAACAGTGTATTAATACTTATCCCTAAAGTTTTTTTTCCGTCTCCAAGCTCAGTATTTTCAGACCTGTCTTGAGTTCTTCATATAACAAGGCTTTAATCCATTACCATTCTCTTTCACATTCCTTCTTTAGTTGGTCAATGTCCTTCTTAAAATGTGACTACCAAGAAGAGACATCAGAGTAGCTCAGACGTGGTCTGATCTGGCAGTGGAGAGTTGCATTCTTCTTTGCCTTCTTTTGGACAGCATATTGATGCATACTCACATTATGTTAACTTCTCAGGTGGCCATATGATGAAGACTCGGCACAAAGCTCCTTAGAAAGGCTATTCATCTTTGTACTCAGCAGATGCTGCTGGCTCTCCTGTAAACTTCCACTGCATTGTTAGCATCGAAGTCAGAAATGTGTTCAGAAAGACATTGGACACCTATTTAAGGCATTGCTTCTGCAGAGTTTCAAGGCATCTGTTAGAGCAATTACTAGTGACTGTGGTGCTCAGGGTAAGGAGCATGAATGATTCTCTCACATCAGCGGTGTAATTCATGATGTAAAAGTGATGCAATAATTAAGGCAAATTCAGTTGGGTGGGAGGAATAATAAGTTACTGAGGTGGATTCTCTGCCACTGTGAAGGAGTGCATGTGTAAGATAGTTATGACTTCTAAATTTTGGGACCCTGGGTAAAATCCCCATGATTCAATTAACAAACCAATCAATAAACATTTATTAAGTGTTTATTATTTTCCAGGCACTGTGCTAAGCAGTAGGGACATGAATAAAGGCAAAAACAGGTCTTCCTTACTCAAAGACCTTATATTCTAAAGGGATACATGCAGAAGATACAGGGAAAATGCAGAGTAAATGGAAAATAATATTAGAAAAATGGCCCTAGGACCTGCGGTGGGGGAACCAGAGAAGATCTCCTAGAAGAAGTAGAACTTGAACTGGGTCTTAAAGAAAACCATGGATTCTAGAAGTTGGAAGTTGATGAGAAGGGGGACTAATGAGTCCAAAAATGAGGACTAATAAGAAGTGTAAAGGAGCAGAAATAGGCAGGAACATTAATAGACCAGCATTACTTGATTGCAAAGGATGTATAAGAGAGAATGGAAGATGAATGGAAAAATAGCGAGGGGCTGGCTTTTAAAGAGCTTTTTTTCCTTTTTTTAATATAAATTTTATTTAATATGTTTAGTTTTCAGCATTGATTGTCACAG
>CM053626.1:30516726-30570785 GCA_028646595.1 Phalanger gymnotis
ATGGTCTCTGGGCCCTGTAGTTTTCTTTTTTTAAAGTATTTTACTTCTTCTAATTGCACACAAAGACATTTATTAACATTCTTTTTTTAATAAAACTTTGATTTCCAAATTCTCTCCCTCCTTCCCTCCCCTCCCTAAGAAGGTAAGCAATTTGATATAGGTTATATATATATATGCAATCATATAAAACTTATTTCCATATTAGTCATGTTGTGAAAGAAGAAACTGTTTGCAAAACAATTACAGTTTGTAAAAAGGAAAAAAAACACAAAAAATGAAAATGGCATGCCTTAATCAGCATTCAGATTCCATCAATTCTTTTTCTGGAAATGGAGAGCATTTTCCATCATGAGTCTTTTGGAATTGTTGTGGGTCATTGTGTTGCTGAGAAGAGCTAAATCAGTCAGAGTTGATCATGGCACAATGTTGCCGTTATAGTTTACAGTGTTCTCCTGGTTCTGCTCATTTCATTTTGTATCAGTTCATCTAAGTCTTTCCAGGTTTTTCTGAAATCTGCCTGCTCATCATTTCTTATAGCATAAGAGTATCCATTATGTTCATATAACCACAACTTGTTCAGCCATTCTCCAAATGATGGACATCTCCTCAATTTCCAATTCTTTGCCACCACAAAAAGAGCTGCTACAAATATTTTTGTACAGGTAGGTCCTTTCCCTTTTTTCATTATCTCTTTGGGATACAGATCTAGTAATGGTACTGGTGGATTGAAGGGTATGAAAAGTTTGATTGCCCTTTGGCCTTGTAGTTTTCAGAAGGCAAAGCATTGTAATGGATAAAAGGATGGCCTTGGAGGAAGGATAAAAGGATGGCCTAAGGAAGATTTGGGTTTAAATCTTACCTTTGATATACACGGATTGTGGGACCTTGGGCAAAGTCATTTAATCTCTCAATGTTCCAGACAACTCTCTAAGACTAGAAGTTGTAGATTATCTGCATTGGTAGTGGGAGTTTCTACATAACTCAAGCTGGTTAAATCATAGATCTGAACCAAAAAGTAACCAAGTGAAAACCTCCAAAGTAATTGATTTCTAAGGCCAAGTGGTATTTCAATGAGTCATTTGGTAATTAGTATCTTGGTGTAATGAAAAGAAAGCTAATCACAGGTAAGAATGAACAGGGAATAGCTATTCTGGAAGTCAAGCTATAGCATAAAGCAGCTATCATCAAAACCATTTACTACTGTTTAAGAAAAGAAAAGTAGGTCAGTGGCATAGACTAGGCAAAGGAGAATCAGAAATAAAGGAACTCAATAATTCAGTGAACAAATCACCTCAGAAAGAAGTCTCTATTTGATTTAAAAAAGTGCTGGAAAAACTAGAAAGCAGTTTGGAAGAAATTAGGCTTAGACCAACATTTGACAACATATTCCATAATCATTTCAATGCATTCATGGCCAGAATATTAAAAATTACAATATAAGTAGATCATATACCTTTCATAACTTTAGGCATGAGATGCATTTTTAGCCAAATTACAAAAGATAGAATAATTATCGATGTATTTTGTTTTCGCATTGTTTAGATTTCTCCTGTGTCCCTTCTTCCCTCTCCCAAAGAGTCATCCCTCATGATAAAGAATTTTTAAAAAAGCAAAAAGAGAAAATTTATCAAAATCTATGAATATATCAAAAATTTGCATTATACACAATGTTCTAAAACTACAAAAGAGCAGGAGGATGGATACTATTATGCTAAAAAATTACAAAAGATAAAATAGGTATTTTTGGTTACATAAAACGGAAAAAATTTTGGACAAACAATATCAATGCATCTAGGACAAGGAAGGGAAGTGGGAGAAAAAAAATTCCTTGTATCAGATTTCTCAGATATGGACTTGGTATCCAAGATATAGAGTCAACTAAGAGAAATCCATAAAGCCAGAAGCCGTTTCTTAATTGCTAAATGGTCAAGGGATATGAATAAACAGTTCTCAAAAGAAGAATTGAAAACGTTTGACAATCATTTGAAAGAATGCTCCAAATCACCAATAATAAGAGAAATACAAACCAAAACAACCCTGAGGTTCCACCTCAGACTCAGCAAAGTGACAAAGATGGCAAAAAGGACTAATTAATGCTGGAGGATTTGTGGAAGGATGGACACACAAAAGCATTAGTGACAGAACTGTGAATTTGTGCAACTATTTTGGAAAGCAATTTGGAATTATGCAAATAAGATGACTAAAATGTCCAGATCTTTTGATCTAGAGATTCCATTACTAGATATTTATACCAAGAAGATCATTGATAAAAAGAGAGTTCCCATATATATCAAATTATTTATAGCAGCACTTTTTGTAAAGAACTAGAAACAACTCAACTGGGGAATGGCTAAACAAATTGTGGTTCATAGGTACAATTGGAATATACTGTGCTGAATGTATGAAAAGACTTATATGAACTGATGCAAAGTGAAGCAAGTAGGTCCAAGATAATAATGTGAACAATGACTACAGCAAGGTGAATGGAAAGAACAATGACAAACAATCAAGAATGAAAGTTGCAAAATTATAAAGAACAAATATGGTCCCAAAGAGGAGATATGAAAAGATACCTCCTCCTGCTCTTTTGCAGTTTTAGAACACTGTGTATAATGTAAATTTTTTATATATTCATAGATTTTGATAAATTTTCTCTTTTTCCTTTTTTTAAAAAAATTATTTATTATGAGGGATGACTCTCTGGGAGAGGGGAGAAAGACACAGGAGAAATGTAAACAATGTGAAAACAAAATATATTAGTAACAATCTGTTTAAAAAAAAGAAAGCTCAGGGTCCAGAAAACTTGCTCTCAAGTTAGATTGGTTGTGTGACTCTGGATAAGTCAAGTAGACTCTGTTCCAGGCAATTCTCTAGGACTAGAAATTGCAAAGCAATTGATTTTTACATTTGACAGATGAGGAAACTGAAGCCTTAGATATATGCACAAGGTCCCACAGGTAACAAATGACAAAATTGTTTTTGAACCCAGAATATCTCTTTCCAAATCCAGAATTCTTACCACTATTTTCCCTCTAGGGAAATTTTTGGGAAACTGTCATCATCTCTAAATGGATCAATCAATCAACAGTAAAGTAGTCCCTACCCTTAAGGAACTTATATTCTAATAAGAGGGACAACATGTACCCACATAGATACATAGAGAATACATATAAAAAGAATACAAGGTAGTTTGGGGAAGAAGGACACAAACAGCTGGAGGGAACAGGAACAACTTCACAAAGAAAGCACATTTGAGCCATCTTGAAGGAACCAGGGAGATAAGGAGAAAGTACATTCCAGTCATTCCAGGGGTGCCCCCGCAGTACAGGGACAGTTCAAACAAAGGGATGGGGCAAAAGAGGGGAAAGAATGGAGAGTTTTGAGTGAGCACAATACAAGCATTCCAGGCAAGCTCTATGCCCTCTGGGGAGATTGCTCAGGGCGGCTTTCACTATTCAATTTCACAAGATCCACCTGATGATATTGGGAGGTCGGAAGGACACACATTGCTTACGAAACACATTGCTATCAGTTATACATAGTTTCTTACCTTGCTTTCAAATCCAGGGTTCTAACCATTATGCTATGCTTCCTTTCTAAGTTCCTTTTTGGCTCTATATTCTAAATGGCTGATGACTCCATAGTTGTAAACCACAGTGTATCAAATAACTTGCACCAACTTGGATGTGCTGATTTATATAGCTTATTTCTGACTGGTCTATCAAAGGTCCCTGAGCTTGGCTCACCCTAGCTTAGAGTAGTTGGTAGGAGTAATACTTCCCTTGGTGAACTCGTGAGTGTGAAGAGTTGTGTCTCTGGCAGTGGGAGGAGATGGAGCCACTCACGATCAGTCTTCAGTTTCAGCAGAGTGGGACATCTCCTAATTGGACCTTGTGTGTCATAGCATATCCCAGAATCAGGGACAAAGGGATGATGTAATAGGCTGGCACATTCCTTGGCTCTGTCCTTTATTTTCATACCAATCAATAACTAAGCTCCTTTTGCTCCTCTCTTTTGCCTATGTAAGCCATTTAGTACTTTGGCTATACCATATAAACTGGCATAGAGGCGAGTGAAGTTTAAGCACCATCTTAAGAGGAAATGATGAGAATTCAAAATGACCTTGGGAAGTTGGAGAAATGGTCAGAAACAAATGGGAGGCTATATTTCTATTTCTAGAACTATTGGCAAGGATTGCGCTCAGGCTTTAAGAGGCTCAGGCCACTAAACACGGTAGAATGCTTTGACACTGGAAGGCTGGTTAATTACAGTGGCAATCTAATTATAAGGTTTCCCTGTAATTGATTCTTTTTCAACTGTGTAGAAACTTCCCTGGATGCGCATTTGCTCCTGGATCACAAGGGAATTGGGACCAGATCCTGGTGGGGGGGAGGGGTCATGTACTGATAACTACCAGGAAGAACTCTTCAATTGCATGCTAAGGAAAGACAGTGGTAAAAGGAACATTTTTTTAAAAGAAGATTCTTAGTACAAGAAAGTCCAGCTGCAAACATTATAACTGAGAATGCACACACATCACATGAAATATGCCTCTTAACACATCTTATCAGAAGTGGGGGGTCAACTTTTCCAAAACTTCAGGTAGCTAATTCAAAGATTCTGAACCATCTCGAGCAGGGGTGGGGAATCTGCCGCCTTGAGTCCTCAAGTGCAGCCCTTTGGCAGAATCCAAACTTCACAGAACATATCCCCTTAATAAATGAATTTGTTCTGTAAAACTTAGACTCAGTCAAAAGGCTGCACCCAAGGATGTAGCAGACCACATGTGGCCTTGAGGCCTCAGGTTCCCCACCCTTATATTCTAGAGAGAAGGAGATGAATTTGAAAATGTGACTGTGATCATATGATACTCTGCACAATTAAAATATGTGAGTAGTTAGCTTGAACCAAATTACTTCAACTCTATTTTTGCATGGCTTCATCTGTGAACATGTTGTTCCCACCAGGAAAATCTAAGTGCCTTGAGGGCAAGAACCAATTTAACTTTTATCTTTGTAGTCCAAGCACAGAGCAGAGTGCCTGCCAGCATGTGGAGGAAGCAGAGTACTATGGAAAGAGCACTGGCTCTCTAGTCAAAAGATTTGAGTTCAGATTTCCCCTCTGACTCTACCTGGGTGAACTTGAGCAAGTCACTTAACATAGTGGATTTCCTTTTCTTTCTTTCTATAAAATGAATGGATTGGACTAAATGGCCCTTGTAGTTTCTTCCAGCTCTGGATCTATTATCCTATGAACACAGTAGGTCCTTAATACATGCTTGCAAGCTTGCCAGTTGAATTGAATGGAACCAAATGAAAATATACTTTGTTCAGTCTCATGCCAAGTTTTATTTTTCTTCTTTTAATGTAATAATCTTTTTACGCAAGTGTCTTGTGGTCTTTGCAACCTGGCTTCCAAGTCCATTAATTCAACTAAAACTGCTCTCTCCAAAGTTATCAATGATTTCTTAATTGCCAAATGCAATTTTTTTTCTCAATCTTCATTCTTGTTGGCCTCTCGGCATCATTTGACACTGATAAATACTTTATTCTTCTGGATACTCTTTCCCTTCTGGATTTTCATGGTCCTACTCTCTGGTGGTTCCCCTCCTACCTATATGTTCATTCTCAGTCTTATTTGCTGACTCATCATCTACATCATGCTGCTTAATGAGATATTCCCCAACTTTGTGCCGTGGGTCCTCCTCTATCCTCTATTTACTTTTTTCATGGTAACCTCATCAGCTCTTATGGGATTAACTATTATCTCCATTCAATTACCTCATTGGTGCAAATACCTAGTTCCAGTCTTTCCCCTATCTTCAGTTGCACATCAATAACTATCTATTTGACATCTGAACCTAGATGTCCTTGAGACATCTCAAACTCAACAAATCTAAAACTGAGCTCATTTTCCTTCTGCCTAAACCAGGAGTTCTCAACCTTTTTGTTTCATAAACTCCTTTAGCCATTGGATAAAGCCTACAGATCCTTTTAAATGCATAAAATAAAATACCTAGGATTACAAAAAGCCAATCATATTGAAATACAGATATCAGAATATTAAAAAAAGTCTACAGATTCCAAGTTAAGAATCTCTGCCTTAACCAATAACCTCTTCCTAATTTTCTTACTTCAAACAACGGTACTACCATCCTTCCAGGGTCTCAGGTTCATAACCTTGACATTATCCTGGACTCCTTACTCTTCCTCACCCCACATATCAAATCAATTGCCAAAGTTTACCATTTCTACCTTCAAAACATTTCTTGCATCTGTCTCCTCTCCACTCATGTAGCTACCCACTTATTTCAGACACTCATCACTTCTCATCTTGATTATTACAACAACCTTCTAATCAATCTCCTTTTCTCAAGTCTCTCCCCACTTCAGTCCATCCTATATGCTGCTGTCAAAGTAATTTTCTTTAAGTACATATATGACCACATGTGATTTCCATACTCAATGAAATCCAATGGCTTCCTATTTCCTATGTGATAAATATAGAAACTCCACTATTTAACTTTTGAATCCCTATACAACCTGCTTCTACCCTATCTTTACAACCTCATTGGACATTACTCTTCTTCTTTAACTCTTCAATACAGCCAGACTGACATGCTCTCTGTTTCTCCCATATCATATACCATCTCTCACCTCCAGGCTTTTACACCAATTATTGGCTATACCCATATGCATCTTCTCTTACCTCTATCTGATTGAGTCCTCTTCCTTTAAGGTGTAGCTCAGACACCATTTTCTGCATGAACTCTTTCCTAATCCCCCCAACTGCTAATAGCCTTCCCTTCTATCTCATGTATGTGTGTATATATGTCTATATAGATATTTAATATTTATGTTTATATTTCATATTTATGCTTACATTCAATTATCTCATGGATTGGAATTACCCTGATAATAGATATTATTTTGTTCTTTGTACCTGTATTCCCAAGGCCTCTCACAGTGTTTAGAACATAGTAAGTTCTTGATAAATACTTGTTAATTGATTGAGATGACCCTGAGTTTCCCAAAACTAGACCAGTAGAGCACAAACTCTGGAAGAGCTTATCAAAATGGAAAATCTTTGTGGAAAGGTCTAGCAATAGAGGATGAGGATGAGGATAGCTAGAAGTGAAGGGACTTGTCACAGAAATCAATCAACCATTATCTATCAGGCATTGTACTAAATTCTTGGGAATATAAACATGAAGATGAAGTAGTCTTTGACCTCATGAAACTTCTTTCTTATTGAAGGAAGCAACACATATACATAGATGATGCACGTATACATGCTTGTTATATAGAGGTGTACACATGTCTTGTTCATTTACATATGTGTATGTACATGTATGTGTGTACAGTATGCATTGTATACACGAGGTTCAGGTGGCTTATATGACATGCAACTTAGGGGTATATTCATATATATATGTATGTGTATCACACATACATGTATACACATATTTTAAAAGACATGTACACATACATATACATGCACATACGTACATATGTGTGTGTATATACATACCCGTGAACACACACACATACAGGGTAGCATAGTTGAATTATTGCCAGCTTTGGCATCAGAGGACCTAGGTATTCAAAGGAAGTCTTCAAGTAGAGATTGGATGATGATATGTTGGGTGTGTTATAGAAGGCAAATCGATGGCACAATGGATAGAGTCCTAGACTTAAGAATATGGAAGACCTTAATTCAAATCTGGCCTCGGATACTTAGTAGCTGTGTGACCCTGGACAAGTCACTTAAATGCAGTCTACCTCAGTTTCATCATCTTTAAAATGGGAATAATAACAGCACCTACCTTCCTAGGTTGTTGTGAGGATCAAATGACACAATATTTGTAAAGTGCTTAGGACAGAGCCTGGCACATTGTAAGAATTTTTAAAATGGTGGTGTTTTTAAAGCCTTGCTTTGTGGGTTTTAGTGCATATTAGATGACCATCAAACCCTGAGATTTTGTGAATTATGACTTGCAGTTTGTTATCCAGTGACCTTGGACAGATGACTTAAGCTTTCTGGGTTTCATATTCCTCCTATATATAATTAAGGAGTGGTGTTGGATTATGTCCAAGGTCCCTTCCAGGATTAAATCTACAATTATATGAAAGGTGATGAATTTTTTAGTTATAGCAGCTCGGGAAATCCATCTGCTAAGGTGAGGAGGGCTGATGGTTTATGATGTTAGAGATAGGAATGGGAATATGAATAATAGCAGCTAACAGCCTTTAAGAATGGCAAAGCACTTAACATATGTTACCTCATTTGATCCTTACAACAGTCCTCTGATGTAGGTATTATTGCTATCTCCATTTTCCAAGTGAAGAAACTAAGGCAGATGGAGGTTAAGTGACTTGTTCAAGGTGACACAAGCAGTAATTGAAAGCAGGATTTCAACTCGAGTATTTCTGTTTCCATGTCTAACACTTTGTCAGCTGTGTCACTCAGCTCATAACTCTATGTTCTATGTTGTATTTCATCCACATTGATGAAAGCATAAATCTTTTGAAGAGTTAAAGAAGGATTTCCTTCAGGGTTTATATAAGGTAGGGCACAGCATTAACAATGACTTCTAATATAACTGAGCCTATTTTAAATTAGGATGGGGATATTGGACACCTTACTCTTCTTGCAAATTCTCTAATTCCATGGAAGATGATATAGGTGGAGCTAGGTGGTGTGGTAGACATAATGCCGGAGGTGGTGGCCAACAAGCTAGGTAATTTTGTTGTGGTTCAGTTGTTTCACTCATGTCTGACTCTGTGACTCTATTTGGGGTTTTCTTGGCAAAGATACTGCAGCTGTTTGTCATCTCCTTCTCCAGCTCATTTTACAGATGAGGAATTTGAAGCAAACAGGGCTAAGTTACTTGGCCAGGGTCACACAGCTAGTGTGTGTCTGATGCCATATTTGAGTTCATGATGTGAATCTTCCTGATTGCAACTCAGCTCTCTATCCACTGCACCACCTAGCTGCTCAAGCTATCTGTACTCCAGCTCTGAAATTTCCTTCTCTCATAAGTAAATATATGCAATAGTAGGTTATTTCAGGCTGCCCTTGAATAGGCCCTAGGAGCCATATTTAAACAGGTTACAGCCATGATGTATTTCTTCTCTATATTCTTATTTTCAGATGGAGAGGACTGTACAAGGCATCTCATTATACAGATGATGAAACTAAGGTCCAGAGTACTTTATCTTTTTAAAAATAATTTTATTGACATCTGGTAGTTTTATGCCACCTACGTTTCCCAATGGAGCCTTTCTCTCCCTTTTCATGGAACTATCCCTTAAAATAATGAATAAAAAGGAGACACAATGTGCAGAAAAACTATCCAATGTGTCAAAAAGTCTGATATTAAATGCACTCTTCCATACTTTTAGTCCTTTTCCTCTGCAAAGAAGCAGCTGGAGGCATCTTCCTGTAGCCTAGAGATGTTTAATGACTTGGCCAAGGTGAAACAAAGAATGAATGAATAATGGAAGCAGAACTAAAATCAAGGTCTCCTGACTCCTGGTGCCATGCTTCTTTCATTACAGCACCGTAAGGAAAGTGTTCCTTATAAATT
Organism: Phalanger gymnotis; assembly: GCA_028646595.1. Classification (NCBI taxonomy): domain Eukaryota; kingdom Metazoa; phylum Chordata; class Mammalia; order Diprotodontia; family Phalangeridae; genus Phalanger; species Phalanger gymnotis. The sequence goes on from CM053626.1 coordinate 30,526,316, forward strand.
CTTCCAAATCACTACTATTATGAATTAATGTTGTTCTAGATAATAATGTGTTTTTATACAATACCTTAAAGTTTCAAAGAACCTTACAGAAATCTCAGCAGAGTGGTTTCCTAGTGGTAGAGAAATCCAAGTGATGGGTTTGGAATCCATGAAGACTAGATTCAAAACCCACTTTAGTAACTTGCTGTATGACTCTGGCTAAGTCACCTCACCTTTCTGAGGCCCAGAATCATCATCTAGAATTCAATTCGATTCAATTGAAAACATTTATTAAATGTCTACTGTATGTCAGGCACTGTGTTAAGTGCCCAGAAAAGGACACTGGAAAGGAGAGAAGGGAGGAAACACCAGGAGGCACCTTGTTTCATGGAGGTGAAACCAAGGAGAGCTCCCGATGGGAAGTAATGAGTTATCTGGAAAGTTCTGATCCCAGAAAGGAAAACTGAGAGGAGTTTAGGACTCCACCCTCCAGTCCTTCAGTCAGAGGGGAGAGGAGGCTGTGGTGGGAAGCCTAGGGATGAGATTTGGAGCGATCAGCTTATGCTAGGAGAGACATCCGCTTCCCTTGGAACTAATAATAGTAGCTGCCTCTTAGGAACAAATGAGATCATTTCTGTTAAATTGCTTTGCAAATTCATAGTAATAGCAAGGACATCCCAAAATTCTTGCAGCAGTTTTTAGAAATAGCTTAAAATTGCTGCAAGACTTTTGGGACACCCATCTGAATGCCACCTCTTATCATTTCTTTGTAACTACCCTGTGAGGTAGAGCCTGTAGATAGAATCATCCCTATTATGCTGCTAAGGAAACAGGCTCAGAGAGATGAAATTACTTACCAATTACTTACAACTCTCAAGTGTCAGAGATGGGTTTCATAGCGAGCCTCTCCTCACTCCAAGGGTAGCCCTCTTTACATTCATTTCACTGTCTGCACTCCATTATCCCTAATGCCTCAATGAAAATGGAAATCTTCTATAAACTAATCAGATATTTTATCTTCATAACAAATATCCTGCTACCCGCAAACATCTAAGTAATTGATTGTCAAGTCCAGTTCTAGAATTTTGTATATGAAAAGAAAAATGAAACATAGAGATTTAAACAATCTAGCAAGAATTATACAACATAGCAAGCAATCCAGATGGCACAATAAATAGAGCACTGGACTTGGAGTCGGGAAGTCCTGAGTTCAAATTCAGTATCAGATACTTATTAGGTGTGTAACTCTGGGAAAGTTACTTAACTTTGTCTGCTCAATTTTCACATCTGCAAAATGGGGATAAGCATCGACCTTCCAAGGTTGTTGTCTCAAATGAGACAATATTTCTAAAGTGTTTTGCAAACCTTAAAGCTTTAAAGAAATACTAGCTACTATTATTATTATAGCCATTTACAAAAAATACGAAACTTTGTACTTCAGAGGAGAGAAAGCCATTTAGGTTTCACTAGTGACCCTGATCATAATTGTGACCTTATATAACACACACTCTCTGTCTCTGTCTTTCTCTTTATGTATGTACATATATATGCATATTATTTATCATGTATATACATATACACCAAACAAAAATAAATGTGTGACCTCGAACAAGTCACTTGAGGTCTTTGGCCTCCAATGCCCTCCTATAGAAAAGCTCTAATAGAATATGAGAGTTCCCTGAGAAGAGGGACTGTTTGGTTTTGGTTTTTGTATCCCCAACACCTGGCACAATATCTGGCATCTAGTAGGTGCTTAATAAATGCTGTTGAACTGAATTAAATTGAATGAGGAGGTTGGTTTGTATTATTTCAAAGTTCCCTTCCATCTTTGATATTTTGTGATCCTAAAACAGTTAACATTCAAATATTTGTTGAATATTCTGCAAAAACAGACAGCATAGAGATGCTAGGGAAGTAGAAGCCAGAAGATTCCCCAGAATGACTCTGAAATGCAAACAGTTATGGTAGAACCAAAGTGCCAATGACAGCAAGACCAAAACCACACAGATAATTCAGGATACTTAAAAAAAGAACCAACTCCCAAATCAAACATTCTGCCTCAGGGAATAAGGTCAGGATAAGGAATGGATGGACTTGTGGTTTCACTGATACAGGGACCTCCTTTCTGGGTAAGGAAATTTCCTCCAAATACATTGGCTCCTCCTCTGCAATTTCTAGAACTAGAGAACTGTGTGGAAGATTGGGAAGTTCTGACTTGCCAGGGCCATGTAGCCAGTATGCAATAAACAAGCCTCAAACCCAGGTTTTCCTGGCTCCCAGCCCAGTTTTCTAACTCTTATATCATGCTGCAAGTTAAGGAAGAATTGAGAGGCAGCATGATATAGGGTGTCATCATATCAAGGTGGGTGATACTCTGAAGCAGAGCACAGGAGTTCTGGACCTCAAATTTTAAGAAGGAAAATTGACCAAGAAGATTAATAGTGAGAAGCAACATGTGTAGTCTAGAAAGAGCTCTGCACTCAGAGCCAAGAGGACCTAAGGCACTCATCAGCTCCAAGGCAATGGCATCACTTCAGTTCTCTGAGCCTCAGTTTCTTTATCTGGAAAATGAGGAGGTTGGGCTTCATGGTCTTGATTACACTACAGCCTTAAATCTGTGATATTATGGTCCAGAGGAACATAATCAGTCTGAATTAATCCATAAGGGTGGTGAGAGGGCAGGGGAGGAGAGGCAGCAAGAGCTAGGGCCATTCACTTTCCATATTAGGGGACTCTTGAATCGAATGTTAAGCTTGAGAAGAGACACTGAATGGAATACATGTTTTCTTCCTTCATGCCTGTTCTGTACTGTTATGAAGGATAGTCACACACAAGAAGAAATAAACTAGTTCCAGATGACAGATTATTTTAAACTAGGTTCAGTGGATAGAAGTGACACAGAAGCAGATTTTAGCTCAGCATCAAGAATTTTCCAGTTAAAGCCACCTCACATCTTGAGTCTCACACTCCCAGAATCCCCAGAAGTGGTAAAGCCAGGGCTGGATAGCTATCCATCAGGAATTTTAGAGAAGGAATCTCTGATCTGAAAGTGAGAATGGCTAAGATAACCATTGGGGTTCCTTCAAACCCTAGGGCAATGAAATGCGTTTGTTGAAAACTCAGATTCCTGGGAGTGACAAAATGAAATACGTTTCAGAGATGATGGCTGTTCTTTGGAAAAATCCAGACACCTAATCTGAAATATCAGCTTTCAGAACTCATTAGCCATAGCCCCCTGATATATCTTAATTATAATTAAGGGGATTTAAACCTAGCATCCTGGGTCACAATGTGAGGGAATCGATCATTAAAACAAACAAAAATAAATGTAAAAAAAAAGCTCCACTCAATAAAGCCAAAAGTTTTTTTCTGAGGGACTTTTTGTAGGAGCTTTTCTTTTGAGGGGTGGGGGTTACCAGCTTATATGTTAGTGAATTGTGTTGTAATATCCAATTCCAGTGGAGGTTTCAAAGAGAAACTAATGTAGTCTCTCAACAGCATCTGAGCCAAAGTAAAGAGAGAGAATCCTTTTTTTCCAGATTGACTTACTCATCACCAGAAACCACATTTCTAAGACTCTGGCCTCCTAGTTGTTCCCTCATATGATTCTGCATCTCCTGACTCCATTCATTTTTACTGGTTGTCCTCTATACCTGGAATTTTCTCGCTTAACTTCTGGCCCATGATTTCCGTAGCCTCCTCTAAGTTTCTTATCTTCTGTGAAATGTCTTTCTTGTTACTCCTTCATTTTTAGTGCCTTCCTTCTGAGATTATCTGCATTTTATCATATATATAGATATAGATATAGATATAGATATAGATATAGATATAGATATCTTGTCTGGATATTGTTGTTCGCCTATTGTCTTCCCCATTAGACTTGAGGGCAAGGACTGTTTTTACCTTTGTATTCCCAGCACTTACCATGTATGTGGCATGTCATAGGTGCTGAATAAATGCTTGTTGTTTTGACTTGACTTGACAAGAAGCATTTTATATTATATAACTAAAGTGTTCCTTTTCAGAAGAAAAATAGAATGTTCTTCAGTTATATGTTTTTGTTTTTGTTTTCTTAATCATAGAATAGTGGAAAGAAGCCTGAATTTGAAGTCAGAGGTCCTAGTTTTGAAACCCAGCTCTGATGGTTACTACCTGTTTGACCAGGGACAGTCATTTATCCTCAATGGACCTCAGTTTCCTCATCTGGCAAATGAAGGTGTCTTTCCAGCTCTAGATCTATGTTTTGGTGTCTGTGTGGGACCAAACATTTAATTTCTCTGAGCCTCAGTTTCCTCATATGAAAATTGAGAGAGTTGGACTAGATGTTGTTCAAGTTCCAATTCTCAATATTTAATCCCATGATCCTTTTCCTTTTTCAAGCCCAGGCAAATTTTATTACCACATTGGCTTTATAAGCTAAGTCAATCATTGGGGGTGGTGAAGATTCAAATGTTTTAATGGGCCATGGCTTAACTTTGAGATCAGGGAAGGGGAGCTATAGCTCTCTAGGTAGATTCCTGGCATCTGAGGTAGCAGCATACTCTCAGCACCCTCTGTGATTCACAGCCCACCATCTGGTGCCCTTTTTGAAAAAAAAATCAAGTTGCTTTCCCCATCCCCCCTTGCAGGGTTGTTTTCTATAGGCCTTTCTGTATTAGGGGAAATCCTTAGGGAGCTCTCCCCTCTTGGAATACCTGTACTGCAAACTCCCACGCCTGGCTCAAGTTCTTTGCACTTCTGAACTGCTGGCAGGGATCGGGGAGATTTCCCTTGAATGGGATGGCACAGTAATCAGCCTCTTTCTATGGAAACAGGCTCATTATGATCATTTTTCCTTTTGTGAAATTCCTCACTAGTTATTCTCAGAAGTGGAGAGGGAGGGGGCTGGTGGAGAGGGAGGCAAGGAAGGAGAGAAAAAAGTGGAGAGGAGCCATTCCCAATCTTCTCAGCTGCTAATGCACCCCTTTCCTAAACCAGCATTTTAAAAATTTTGTGTACATAATATTTATATTCATATAAGTTCATGCTATCTATTAAAATGTAAAGCATCTCAAGGACAGGGATTTAGCACAGTACCTGGCACACAGTAAGTGCTTAATAATATTTGTTTATTAATTGATGTATTAAAAGACACTGCCAGGTTCTTAACCTGGAGTCCATGAACTTGTTTTAAAAAGTACTTTGATCACTGTATCCCAATATAATTAGTTTCCTTTCTAAATCTATGTATTTGATTTTATGCATTATTCTGAGAAGTGGTCCATAAGTTTTGCCAAACTGCCAAAGGCATCTATGATGTGCAAAGGTTACAAACTCCTGTTTGAAGATATTTTCCTCTGTGCTGATGTAGAGAAAACTGAGCAGAACTTAAACAATTTATACAACACTATAGAAAAAATCAACTTAGAAAGACTTTAGAACTTTGATTAATTCAATGGCAAACCATGAGTTCAGAAGACTGAAGAAGAAACATGCCACTCACCTTCTACCCATGAGCTGGTGAAATGACAATGCAGAGAGACAGACATTTGCAGGTATGGCCAGTATGAGCATTTGTTTTGCTGAATATTAAAATGAGGAGCTTATTTTTCTTGTTATTTTTTTCCTGAGGCATGGTTGGTGGCAGTGGGAAGGATAGATTATAATATATGTAAAAATAATTAAAAAAAACATTAAGCCCTGCTTCAGCATCAGAAGGACCTGGGTTCAAAGCCCTTCTCTGCCACTCGTTATTTGCATCTTTGGCAAATTAGTCTTCCTCCCTAGACTGTTTCCTCCCCTGTAAAATGAAAGAGTTGTATGAGTTGATCTCTTAAGATTCCTTATAACTCTTAAGACTATTAATCCTATGACCACTCAGTTCCTCTTGCTAAAGACAATAGTATTGATAGCTCGATGTAATGGAATTTCAATAGGGTTAGAAAATATATTTGGCTACTCTTCAGAATTAATTGTTAACATTATAAAGGGTGGTTTATAATGCAGACTGACATTTAAAATGTAATTTGAATAGGATGCTATAACAGCCCTGTACTGGTAGTGAGGCTTTTAAAACTTGACTCCTTGGATGTGAACAGTTTTTCCTGTTTCTGTTCTTCATGAGAATGCATATGTGTGTCTCTATGGAATCATGAAGGCATCCTCTGTTCTATAAAGAGGCAGAAGAAAATATAAGCTTCTAGTTAGTTGGATATATCTATCAGAAGGGGATGGCCTCAAGTCCATGATATATGAAACTCACATCAAGAAACTGGGGATGTTCAGCCTGGAGAAGAGGATAGGGTTCAGGAAGGGATATTGAAAGGGCTATAATTGGGGGGCATCTAGGTGGCACAGTGAGTAGAGCACCAGCCCTGGGGTCAGGAGGACCTGAGTTCAAATCTGACCTCAGCCACTTGACACACTTACTAGCTGTGTGACCTTGGGCAAGTCACTTAACCCTAATTGCCCTGCCAAAAAAAAACCAATAAGAAAGGGCTATTATTGAGCATTTCAAAAGCTGTTCCATGGAAGAAGGACTAGGATAACTCGTTAGCTCCTGAAGGTAGAAATAGAAGCAATAGGTTTCCATTCTGCATGGGAACAGGTTTAGTGGATGAGAATAATTCATTTCAATTAGAACTCTTCAAAAACTAGAAGGGACTGCTTTAGGAGGTAGCAAATGTTCCCTCATCAAAGGTTGGATGGCCACTTACTGATGATGCTGTAAAGAGGATTAGTTTTGGGGATTTGGCTTAGATAGGATTAGGGGTTCTTAACCAGGAGTCGTGAACTTGTTATATTTTTAATACCTCAGTAACTTTTCATTATGATCGGTTTCCTTTGTATTCCTGTATATTTTACTTTATGAATTTTGCTGAGAAATGATCCATAGGATTCACCAGAATTGCTAAAGCGCTCCATGACAAAGAAAAGGTTAAGAAGCCTTGACTAGATGGCAATCGAAGTCCTGTTCCACTCTGAGATCCTGGAATTCTGTCTCTAGCACCCACGTGAGTTTGTGGAGGAAGGAAACCCTAAACTTATGTCACTCCAGCCGCTGATCCATTCTAGAGTTGGAAAGGAGCTTAGATATCACTAAGACTAATACGCTCATTTTTCAGAGGAGGAAATTGAGACCCAGAGATTCACCACACAGGTGGTAAGTAGCAGATCTGGTATATGAACTCAAGTCTTTTGAAGCCAAAGTTAACGTTCCTTTTACTGTGCCATGCTGAGATAGTCATTTGAAAAGAAGGAAATGTTTTACAAATTCTGAGTTTTAAAAACATGAGGAATGTTTCCCAAAAATCCTATTCTCATTTTTATTTTTATTAGTGAATATATTTGAAATTGTTCTGACTTGTAAATACTCCGGACTGTCCAAAATCTTGATATTTCATCCTATGTGGTTCTTTAGGAATGCTACTCCAAGATACAGTTTTCTTATTTTTATGAAAATGCCTTCTTATTTTGTTTTATTAAATTTATTTGTTTTATCAAATTTATATTACTTACTTTGTTTTATCTTATTAAAATGACTTTTAATGTATGTTTTTCTCCTTTATTACATTTTCTGTCTTTGAGTAGGCAAAACATCCTGAGGACTTCATTTTAACTCTTTACACGTTCTTGCACTATGGCAGCATATTAGCAGTCATGAGTATGGACCAAAGAGTAGTTCTATCTTTTTGCAGGGTTAGCCAAAAAAGACCATGTGTGTAAGGCATTTTTTAAACTGTAAGCCATAAAATAAAGATGGTCTATAAGCTGTCAGAAGCATGAATAATAGATGCATGTAAATATGTGCATATATAATTATTATTTTTGTATATCTAGAAATGTTCAATAAATATCAAAATTAAGCTCTTTAACAGTAGAGTTTTAAAAGGAGAATATTCTGGCTAATCAAATATTACAGTTAATAAACTAAATGTACCGTATGTGTATCAAGGTCTTACTGGTTTTCAAATTTTTTTTAACTAGAACTGTGATTTTGCTGATGAAAGAAATTCCCTTTACCAATGCAGACCAGCAACTTCTCTTCAACTTATGGTCTTTGAGAGCTGTTGGGGCAGGGGAGTGGGGAAGAGAGGTATCACTGAGAATATAACTATATAACTAGTTTATGTAAGAGGCAGATTGTAAACCCAAAAGCTCATAATGCCATATTACCTTTCCTTCAAAGAATTAGGAGAATCAAGTACCCACTGAACATTGAAATAATACAGAACATAATTTAGTATTTCATGGATGATTTGGGAGGGAAGTGAGCACTTTGTGGTATATTATCTTCACCATTATAAACACTGTAATTTTTGTTATAGTTCAGAAGTGCCAGTTAATAGCTCCCAGAATCTTAAAGGTAGAAAAGATCCGAGAAGTCATCTGGTCCAACCCATATCTAGCCAAAGATTCCCCTCTACTTCCCTGAGAGTTCACTTGGACTCTGCTTGAAGACTTATGTTATGGGGAAGTGATTATTTAATCAGACAACCCACTCCACTTTTGGATAGCTATTATTAGGAAGTTTTTCCATTTGTTGATCTAAAACTTGCCTGTCTGTAACCACTGGTCCTACCGTTGCCCCACTGACTTATAAAAGAATGTCTCCTCCCTCTTCCTTATGACAACCTGTAAAATATCTGAAGGCAAGTTCCCCTCTAAATTGTCTTTTCTCTGGACTAAACATTATGAATTTTTTAACTGTTCTTCATTTGATATGATTCCGACTCCCCTCACTGTCCTAGTTACCTGGTTGGGACAAGCCCCAGCTTGTTCAGATTTTCAGACTAGAGATAATCAACTGCATTTAGTCAGTTCTTTTGATGATCAAAGCTGATTATGTGTGTTGCTAGAGCCAGCCACATGGTATTGTAGGAGGAAGGGACAGAAATGGGCTTGATCAAAAACATCATTCCTGTCACCTCTCAATTCACCATTATAATTTCAGTCTACTACATCTTGAATATTTTTCAGCCAATAATCACTTATGCAAATGCAAATGGTTCTACATTAGTTATGAGTCATTTTGGACTAAATCCGTAACTTGGTTGGTCTTGAAAACTCACTGGTGAAGAAACAGCTCTTTCTATGCAGATTGTTTCCTTTTCTGCAATTTGTAGACTTAAAAAGTTACTAAAAATACAAAGAAATCATTTAGTGACTTGCCCAGGGTCACAAGTCAGATTTGGAACTCTATCCCAGCTCTTTCTCACTCCAAGTTCTTTTCTCACTCACTATCCACAATGCCCTGCTGTACTTAGTTATCAGGCTTAAAGTAAAATAATCTGGAATTGGATAGACAATAGTTATGGGGCATCAGAGAGAGAAAGAATAGGATGGAACAGAGGGGAAATACAGGTAGGAAGAAACAAACGTACCAAAAAAACAAATAAACCAGTAGCAAATCAACAAGCTAGGTGGAGCAGTGGATAGAGCACCAGACCTGAAGTCAGGAGGACCTGAGTTCAAATCTGACTTTAGACACTTGCTAGCCATCTGATCCTGGGTTAAGTCACTTAACCATATTTGCCTCAGTTTCCTCATCTGTATAATAAACTGGAGAAGGAAATGGCAAACTACTCCAGTATATTTGCAAAGAAAACCCCAAATGGTATCATGGAGTGTCTGACAGAACTGAAATGACTCAACAATAACAACAGCAGCACATTCAACTGACTCTAACAAGCCTAAAAAAACAACCTTGAATTATATGTCATATTCTACTGGAAGCTATTTTAATTTTTAGAAAATCTGTAGATATTAGATCTTGCATCTTTAGTTTCAAAGATCTAACTACACAGTGAATTGGAATTTGGAGAGTGCAGATAGTAATAGAGAAACAAGGATGAGGAGGAGAAGGCAGGAAATCAGAGAAAAAACTTTGCCTATTCATAATTTTGTCTCTTGCTGGGTCAGATTATGATAATGCTGTGCTGCACTGAATTCAAAGAAGATAATATACAAGCCCTCCTGTGGACTGCATTCCTCTCTTTTCAACATAATTTGTGCATGGTTCCTGACAGTTGTTTGCTTCCCTGTGCTCAAAATTATTTTGTATTTAATATGTACATATCTTGTCTTAACTTGTGTCTGATCATTTCATCCCCACAAACCCCCAATAGAACATAAGCCTGTGAAGTTAAAAACAGTTTTGTTTTTGTCTTTACACAACACCTAGTACAAAGTCAGGCACAGAGCAGGAGCTTAACATGTGCTCGTTGGCTTGAATTGCTTTGAACTGAATTGACTAACAATCTCCAGAGGAGGTAGATGGATATCTTCAGATTAAACTTAAAGAAAGTTCTCTTCCTTCTTTATTAGGTGTCTCGGATTTCCCTAATATTGTATCTCTCTGTTAAGGCTATAATTAAAATGCTGAGAAAATAAGAAAGTACAGCCAAATGGTTGTGTGTGTTATGCAAAATTTTGAAAATAGGCTCCCAGGCAGAAACAAGAAATACTGTAAGTAGCATGGTATCTTCTCCTGCCTTCAGTGAGGATGTATCAAGCTTATTTTGTAAACTATTTTCCTTTTTGAAGATTTTAACAGAAAAATAAACAGGAAGTCTCCCATGGAGACACATAAATAAAAAAAACCCAAATGAAACAACCCCCTTCAGGGTTGTTTACAATATGTTGTTCTTGGAGTATTTTATGTAATTCAAGGTTTCAAGGGTGTGGGGGAACTCCTGATGTTGAAATCCCCACCACTATATCAGATAAGCAACTCACTTGCAACTTATAGTCTTTAGAGATTTACTTGGAGCTCTGAAAGAGGTTTGCCCATGGTTATAAAGACAATGTGCACCAGAGACAAGACTTGAACCCGTGTGTTCCTGACTGAAAATCCACTACTTTGTCTACTAGAGCATGCTGAGAAAACACAGTACAGTGGAAAGAACTGCGGGCTTTGAGTCAGAGGTGATAGGGGTTCAAATCCTTCTTTTGCTACTTATTATATGTAAGACTTTGGGTAGCCCATTTAACTGATCTTGTCCCCAGTTTCTTCATCCTAAAATTGAAGAGCTTTTGACCAGATGATCTCTTAGATCTCTTCTAGCTCAAAATCTATGTCTCTCAGCTATTCAAAGTATTTCAAATTAGTTCCCCATTGAGAGTAAAGGTAGAAGATGCTTCCTAAGCTCTTTGTCTGTGAGAAGCCTAATAATTTGAATTTTCCAATGAAAACAAACAGCTCTAATGTCAAAAGGTAGGATTTGTCCCCAGAAGTACCAACCAAATTTTAATCAATATAACCAAATCTTAATAGTGGCTCCTTTTCTTGTTTTTCACTAAAAGAAAAATCCTGATTTTACCTCCTTACCCAGATAATTATGTTGTTCCCTATTTATAATAGCTCAGAAACAGAGTTTTTCAAAGGAAGTAATTGGAGGCACAACTCTAGGGCTTTCATTAGCAGTTGCAACTCACATATGTGAATAGACACTGGTATTGACAGGAATGGCTATTGTATGAAAATGCCATTTATTAGGAATGGAAAAATTTCCTCACAACTAGTACTAAATAATAGTCAACCTACCACAAGGCCCTTGGGGTCAAAGTGGGAAAAAATCTGAAATTTACCCAAAAGAAGAAACCTTTGGCTAAATTGCTGGGTAAATAAAATTCCCGCTGAGGCTAATTAGTGAAGGCAGTAGGATTATGATGTACACAGTGACTGTAGAGTTAGGCCCCCAAGGTGTGTCTGATTTATGGCACTTTGGACTGTAGATTAACCTCCCTCTGTTTGTCAGATTTACCCCAGTATGGTTCTATGAAACCTTTATGGTAAGCTAGGAGTGGAAAGAGGTTACATATGAAAATATAAAGAGTTGATGAGTTACGTGCTATGGCTAACTATCTGGATTGAGTCCCTGTGTGTGAATTCATAGCTCTTCTATACTTGCAAAACTGGTAAATCCTCAAATATGAACACTGCAGGAAGGTTGGTTTCTTGTTACAATGGTCTTTAAGACTCCATGAACTCTGCTTTGTGCCTAGGTGCTTATAGAAACACTTTTTCCCCAAATCTGTTTCAATTCCCTGGACTTTTTGGAAAGTTTCAGTATCACTCGCTCATCAGAGACCCTAAATGAAAATATCAGCCGCACAGTACAACTTCCTAATGATTAATAACATTTTCTATTCCATGCCTTTGGGGAGCAACTGGCCAAGCATTATAGTATATCAAGCCTGCCTCAGACTTGGCAGAAATGTTTGTGATTTTCCCCATCCCAAGATCACTTTAGCAGATAGGATTCAAAATTTTAATGAAAACATTCGACTATGTTTTGGGTGTGTTTCCCCTCTTGTATTCACCACCTCGTCTCATGATTAAAGACAGGTGGACTCAAGAAGAAACTATGGTCTCTGAAAAAGGAAGGCTTTTAACTGAGTTCAGGACAATACCAATAGAATGGAGACTTTGACTGTAGCCTAAAGATTAGTCTTTCAGAGAAGATCTTAGAGTGTTTTAAAAATAATAAATTCAGTTAATTAACAAAAATATTATGGATCAGGCTGACATGTTATTTTTAGGGGGTGAGAGCTATCCCAATTTGAGATCTCACAATTAAATGATTCATGAACATAATTTTTGAAGATTTGAAGATAGAAGTGGTCAACAGTAAACATTCATGGGGGTGGGGTGGGAGGAGAGTGAAAGAAGGCTTTATGTTCTAGATTTGGGGCGACCATATTGATCATAGTCTTTATTTAGCAACATTTTCAAGTTAAGCTTGGCAGCAAAGAGATTTGTGAGTTTTTCTTTGCAGCAAACCATCCTATTTGCTGTTTTAGCCCTGCACAAGCAAAAACCATTAAGTTTTGTGCAGTTCCTGAGTTTTAGGCTGAGTCTATCTGTCCTTGCAAAGTGAAGCAGAAAATGAGGGCAAGCATCTGGGAGATTCAAGTACTCATAAAAACCCTTTGCCCAACAATGGCCAGAAAATGGAGGAAGAAGTAGATATATTTTGACCTGAATCATCCTTAATCTCTATTTCGTGTTGCAGGTATAGACTCATGCTTGTGTATGTTGTTCTAACAAGCAAAGATACTCTGGACAATTTTTCTGTGATGAAGTTAATAAAATTCAGTTTTTGAAAAATTTTTCCAAAATACCCAATTCTGATTTTCTACATCTGTGGGCAATCTTTTAGAAAGCCTTCTCTATTTAACCAAGCCCACCTGTTTTGTTGTTTTTGATGAGTTTTTTGGGGGACAACACACTTAATCATAGATTTCAGAATGACATTCAAGGGGGAGAAAAAAGCATAAAATGTCATATTTCTGGAGAATATATTAAGCCAATACATTTCCAATTCTTTATTATGAATGCCCACAACGATTAGTCTATATCCTATAAATAACATGCAAACAAACCACCAGCCATGGACTGAGAAGGCAGCTCCTAGAAATTGATTTCTACTCTTCTTTATTTGCATATTTTGTCCCTCCGCTCAACAAATGTGATATAATTTCATTAATAATTACCAAAACAGAATGAGGTCATTAATATGGGAAATGCTCTTGAAATCTGCTTGTGCTAATTCAGGTTTCTCACTAAACTTATTAGTAAGACCTAAGACTGGGCTTGATATCTAAGTGAGGCTATAGTCCAAAATAATTTCCCCATAAAGCCTGAAATAGTACAGCAGTTGTAAACAGACTCAATATCTTTACTCATCTGCAGTCCTTCAAACTGAAAGGACCGACAGTCTCAGCACTCTTTTTCCCATGCAATATACCAGTGTAGAGTGCCTGCAAGGTAGAAAAAGTCTGACCATTTGAGAAATGGAAAGCCAGGAGAGCTCAGCCTTAGCTCATATTTCAGGAACTGATTTAGTTGTTTCCTTTTCTCATATGTATACCTGTGTTTTTAAAGGGGAGGAGAACTCGCGAATGAGAATGAGAGTCAAGGTGAAAGTAATCTTGGCCAAAATACCGAGAGCGTTTGCATCAGGGAGAGGTGGAGATCGAGGACGACACAAAGAAGCTCTTTCCCCTGCAAATGTTCAAGTCACTTGGACATGTGTTGGAAATTCAGGCTCCAAAGTCATTATGTTCCTACTGGACACAAGAACGTCCCAGGATCTGAAGGGGGGTGGGGGTGGGGAAAATAGCACAGCCCACTTTAAAAACAACATTAAAAAAAACAATAGAACAGCAAGTTATCCCAAATGCCACGAACCCTTTGCAGACGTGCAAAGACCATGCCTTGCCTTGCCTATTATTGTTTGCCCTTCAGTTGACATACATGCGGAGACGCCTCCATCAGATTGCAACAGACTTGGAAACCGAAAAACATTGACATTACAGATATTTGGCCTGCTTGAATTCCCTTTGAAGTCTGTTTGAATAGGCGGGCACAACGCAAAGTTCACTAGCTTGAAGTTCCCAGGATTTCTTCCCCTCTGCCCCAGTAAAAGACCCGTCTAGTTTCCCCTATAGCCCCTGCACTCCCTTGTCGTGAACATTTCTGCACCAATTCTTTCACTTGTTGAGTTTGCCCTGGAACTTGGTGGCTCAATCATCTTTCCCTGAAATCAGCCCCAAAGCATCTTTGGGGCTAGAGTGGATCTTCTTACCTGCATGTGTCCCTGGTACATTCTGCTTGGGCTTCTTCGGGTCCCCTGAGGTGGGCAGATTGTTTTCTCCCTTGTAGGCTGGCACACCGGGAGCAGCTGGGGATGAGGGGGGGGCTCGGGGTCTCGGGGCGGCGGGTGGACGCTCGGCTCAGGTGCCCTCCCGCCTGCGCTCCCCTCGGCTCAGCAAATCCTAGCTCAGCTCAGCGCTCTCGCTTCGCCTAGGCTGGGCTCAGCTCGGCTCAGGCTGCACCTTCGCAGTGCTGCAGGAGGCGAGGAGCTGTCCCCCAGCCCAGTGCTGAAGGCGAAGGCAGGAAGCAGCCTAGTCCCTGCCAGGGAGTGGGAGCAGCCAAGCGAGAAGGAGGCAAAGGTGGAGGAGGAGGAGGAGAGGGAGGAGGAGGAATATGAGAAGGAGGAGGAGGAGGAGGAAAAAGAGGAGAAGGAGGAGGAGGAGGAGAAAAGTCTCGCCTGTCCGCTCAGGAGCTCCTACAACTCTCTCCTTTTCCAGCGAACTCTTTCTCGCTTTCCGCTTGGCTCCTTCATTTCGCTCTCTCCAAACGAGCCCTCCTCCTCTGGGGGCCGGACCCCAGCCTCCCCTCCCCTCCCCTGACGTGAGCGCCCACCCCAGTTGCCGCCGCAGCTGCCGCCGCAGCTGCCGCCGCCAAGAGGTGCAGAGCACGAGCTGCCGGCGAGCGCGCGCCCCCAGGCCCCGGGAACGTGCGCAGAGGCCGAGAGCGCGCGCGCGCTGCTCCTGGATTCCCCGGGGCGTTCAGGGCCAGCTTCAGGAGGGCGCTGTACCTTAGAGCTCGCGTGCGCGCGCGCGCGTGCCCTTCCACTGCAAAGGGCCAGCTTGCCTGAGGTGGGGGGTAGGGAGGGGGTGGAAGGTGGGAAGTGGAAGAGCGGGTAGATGACCGGGCGCGCGGCTCAGGTTGGCCAAGAGGGCTATGGAAGGGCTGATTGCTAGTCCCGCTCCAGAAGGAGAGGAGGGAAGGGCTGGATGGAAGAGTGGAGGTGAAAGGCATTCTCCAGTGGAGACTTCCACTCGGACAATCGAGGCAAGCAGAGGCCTCACAGCTCTTGGTACACAGAAGCATGGGAGGATTGAGCTTGCGCTGGAGTTTCCTTATGGCCCTGTGCACTTATCACAAGTTATTTTAGCCCACAGCACCATGGGCTTTAACTCTGTCTCTACGTGTCCACCTAGACGTACATGCTTGTAGACATATGTACATACACACATGTACCTATATGTGTATACACAGCAGCCTTCGAGGAACTTACATTCTGCACAGCAGGCTCTTAGTGAATGCTTGCTGGATTGACTTGGATGTTATCCCTATGTAATGTATATATACTCTTGCCCTCTCTGTATGCTTGCATGTATATGTATATGTATGTATGTTTATACACACAGTCATACACATGCACAATACATTAGGTGTATATACATTATGCATGTGATATACAAATTTACACTTATACACATGTATTATATAGGAGTAACATCCAATCAATGCAGGAGGCATTTATTAGGCATCTTCCAATATGTTATAATAATATAACACAATACAATGTAATGTAACATGTTGCATGCATATATCTGTGTATGTATATGCACATTATGTATACACATAACATTTCATTTATACATATATATGGGTACTTAATAAATGCTTTCTGTTTTGGATTGGGTTGGATGTATTGTGGTTTGGTGTCATCCAGATATGAGGCACAATTATATGTAGATACTGGTGTTTTGTTCCCAAAACAGGAGTGGGGATGTGGAGAAGTCTCAAGGTAGCTTAGTACAGTGGAAAGGAAGATAGGTTTAAAGTCAGAACATGGGCTCTTGAGGCTTGATTCTGACACTTGTTTCTCTGACCTCTATGAACCTGACTTTTTGTGTACATTGGCAATGACACTTTGCATTCTGCTCTCTTTACCTCTCAGGATCGATGTGATGACCAAGTAAGATAAAGATTATAAAGTTCATTGTAAACTGCTATATAATCTTAAACTAAATCTAAAAGGTTTGGGAGATTCTGAAGACTGAAACAAAAAATGCTTTCTTATGATTAGATGCTGTCTTTGCATCTGGTGAGTTGATTTTATTTATGAGTTAAAATCTATGAAAAACAGTGGCATGGATGCCTCCCAGTACATTATGTGAGCATTATCTCTAACCACATTTTGAACTACTGAGTAGTCAACCAAAACTATTAGTAAAAGTGTCTAGACAAGAATGCAGTCATCTAGAACTGAAGTTAGAGCCCAAAGGAACCTTTGGGAATAAGGGAAAATCCTTCAATTCATGTAGACACCCCTTCCATTAAGGAAATCATAGTTGACACAGAGCTGGATTTGAAGTCAAGAGACCTGAATTCAAGCTCTAGTTTTGTCACCTACCACTCAAGTGATATAGGTATGTTGCTTCACCTCTCTGGGCCTCAGTTTCTTCATCTGTAAAATGAGGGAATTCAGCTAGATGACTTCTAAACTCCTTTCTGTGATCCCAGGTGACAGACATCTGCTTTTAGCTGAATAAAAATTCAGTGCAGGTTTGCAACTTTCCTTGGCAAATAGAGGCAGATGCCCTCTTAATAATCAAGATTTTTTTCTGAAGCTGTTCTAAATTCTATCTGCTATATCTTTTCCTTTTAAACTTGTTATCTAAGCTTTGCTGGATCTTTGACAATTATCTTGACTGCTGATAAAACTGAGTGGGAAGGATCTCAGGACATTTATTGATTTGCAGTTCTGTGAAGTGATTTACATATCTAGCTTGACTAAACATGTTGATCCAACACCTTCTTGGACATAGGCTAGAAATCTAACATTGTAAATCAAACAATCAGACGTGTCTGAGCAAAAGGAGATTTTCATTAAGAAATAAATATGCCACTAGAGAAAAACAGTATTGTCAAGAGGAGGTAATGGAATTATGGTGATAAGTATGAATAGATGTAAAGTGTGATGTAGTACATACAGGGCAGATCTGTTACCATTAATGAGGAGGAATATTTAAAATTTGTAATATCATTAACATTTCCTATTATATCAAGAAAGTAGTCATAACCTCTTTGTGAGATATTATGTGAAAAACATCAGAACGTGGTAGATAAAGGACCTGCCTTGGAGTCAAGAAAAACTGGACTCAATATCCATCTTACACAATAGCTATGTGACCATGGACAAATCATTTACCCTTTTTGTGTCTCTAGGCAAGTGTCTAAGAGAATGAGTTTTAGAAGGAGTTGCTGTTCTTCAAGAATTGGAGGAGTTTCTACAGAGCAATAAAAGCACATCTTGTACAAATTCCCTTACCTCACAAAAAAATGCAAACCAAACTGAAACCAAAACTAGGTCTCAACAGTAAGTTGAACAGTCATAGTATCATAGCTTTAAAACTGGAAGGGATCTTTCGGGCAGCTAGTCCGACCACTTCATTTTACAGATGGAGAAACTGAGGCTCAGAGAGGCAAGAATGATTGACCTAGATTTCTACGAGTAGTAAGTGATAGAGCTGGGATTTGAGCCCAGATCCTATGACAAATCCAGCACACTTGCCATTGTGCCACACTGCTCCCCAAGTGGCAGCTCATTTGGATGAGCACAATTATTAAAGTAAATTTTTCATTCTTTTTAAGATATGTGAAATAAAAGAAACGTGTTTAGGTTGTTTTATCCCATATATATTGGATGGATATCTTATTGATTTATGGATAGATGTGGAAAAATCATAAAAGATGAAAAAACATCTGTACCCCCATTCCAATGATATCCCAGCCCCATTGAACTATATTTGGTGCAATAACAGGAGGATAAAGTTCTCAGTGTAACACTTAGTCTCATTAGGTACCTTTTGAAGTATCATTCCCAATGTAATACTAATCAATTAATTCAGTCAATCCATTGCCAAGCCAAATGACATTATGAAAAAATTGGCTCATAAGTTTTTTGTCTGTTCCTTACTCCATCCACTTGGAAAGTGAGCCTCTAAAAACCTATCCACAGGCCAAAGAAGTTTAGCCTGTTTTAATTTTGGCCCCTATCTGTCTCCAAGTTGTGCAGGTCTGAAATAGACAGAGGGCACAGGTGTGAGTTGAATATGAAGGAATGATATCTAGAAAAAAATAAAATTAAGAGGTGAGAGAGGAATGTACTAGGAAAAAGGGAAGTTGTTGGATTATGCATAGGCAAACAAAATAAGCAAGGAGTTTTCAACTGGAGAATAGATAGATTATTTAAAAACTAAAAATTTCAGGAAACAATGTAGTGATGTTTGTCATTGCCATGATGGCAGGTGCCTGTAACTTAAGGAGTGTGGTGAACTGTTGTTGTGTTGTCATTTCTGACTCTTTGTGACCCCATTTTGATTTCTTTGGCCTGAGATACAAGAGTGGTTTGCCACTTCCTTATCCAGTTCATTTTATAGATCAAGAAACTGAAGCAGAGTCAAGTGACTTGCCTAAGGTCACACAACTAGTAAGTATCTGAGGCTGGATTTGACTGGTGACTGTTGAAGAATCCAAAAGGCCAGAAGTAAGGCACATAGTGAGCATCAGCAACCCTATAGTCTGTTACTAATGACGTCTTTGGCTCCAGAAGAGACATAAAAGGCATGGAGGGTATGTATCGTTAGAAAGGGAGTTGGGCTGATCATTTAAGAAGAGCAAGAGACAACAAATGGACAGTCTCAGTGCTACACAAGTGCACTATGATACAAGAGCCAGTGGAAGGTCTCCAGTATCCTGGGAGGATCCTCCAAGAAAGGTTCACCTAAAGATAAGGACAAGAAATGAAGAATTGTGCAGGGTGAGGCAGTGAGAAATCCCGATGAGCACCGTTAGGGGGAGCACTCACACTGATCAAATCTTGGATGTCTCAAAGGTCCAAAGCATCAGATAACTATTGAATTGTTGCCTCTTAGGCATAAATCTGGCTTTCTGATGTCAAAGTATCTGGATCAACACAGAAAATTTCAGCCAAATGTCTAAATGTTTTGCTTAATTGACAACAAACACTGGCATAATTAATTGAGTTGGAATTAATTGAGTTATCCTGATGTTTCAGACCATAAAATAATACTAGCTGACATTTGCCCAATGTTTTATGGTTATAAAGAGCTTTTCAGTTATTGTCTCATAGAATAATAGATTTAGAGCTTAAAAGGACTGCTGATACCAGATTGTCCAACTCCCTTATTTAACATATTCGCTGTTGCTTATAAGTGGTAAGAAGTGTCTGAGATAGTCTTTGAGCCCAGGTCTCTAAAACCAGTGCTCTTTCCATTACAATCCAATACTTCTACATTTGTAAGGAATTAACTTGATACACATGCAATATATATATGCATACACACCCACACATACCCATACACACACATGCCCAATCATTTGTGGTAGTGAAGGTATCATCATTACCATTTTCAGAAGAGGATATTGATATTCAGCAGCGAGTTGCCTTGCTAAAAATCTCACATTCAAAATTCAATAAGTAATTTTTAAGCATCCACTTTATGCTGTAAGGCACTGTACTAGGCACTGAGGATACAAAGAAAAAAAGGGTCCCCATCCTCTAGCAGCTGATACTTAGGTTATCTTGTATCTGCTATGTAAGTATTTTTGGAATAGGGATAGGGACTGACTGGAAGTTTCATTGACACTCTCAGATGAAGAAACTCACTACTGATTTAATCCCAAACCTTCTGCAGTTTATAAACTTATAGCTTTGCATAGAACACTGAAAGATTAGAGTATTTGCCTGGACTCACACAGCCAATATGTGTCAGCGGCAGCATTTGAACTTGGGTCATTCTGGCTTCAAGTCAGCTGTCTAGCCACTGTTCCATGTTTCCTCTCACTGTATACAATATATACATACATATGTACAAATATATATATACATATATATGTATATGTATGCATATCGTGTCCCTCATTATAACTTAAGCTCTTTGATGGTAAGGATTGTTTCATCTTTGTCTTTGTAATTCCCGTGCTGAGCACAGCGTTTAGCACATAGTAAATGTTTAATAAATGCAGGCTAAAGACAAGCCAGAGCTAGTAAATTGCAGGTCTGAGACTCCTAACCTGGTCTTCTGACTTCAGAACTTCTTCCATGAAAGCCTGATGCTTATCTGTCTATTTCTCCAGCTTTCAACATAGAGCTGCAAATAAGGCCATGCTCCAACCAATCCGTGCAGCCCAGGGAAAGGCCAACGTCTAAGTCTCCTTTATGGTGTCGTAGCCTCTGCAGACATACTTGCATAAAAGGGCTGCAGTGAGGGCTGCAACCAGGATCCTAGAAGCATCACACCAGTTAGACCTGAAAAGGTCAGGGTTAGAGATTGTTTAGGCCAGCCTCCTCTTTTACATAGGAGAAAACTGAGACCCAGAGGGTTTAAGTCACACACACACACACACACACACACACACACACACACACACACTTAACTACATATGCATACATAACTACATATAAAACTACATACAATATATACTTAACTACACAAATAACTATATATTTATACTTAACTATATATCTATATATCATACTTAACTATAATAACTCTCTCTATACTTAATTATATAGCTATGTATATATAGATGAGAATAAAGAGAATTATAGATAGATGAGTGTACATATGTGCAGTTATATATAGTTAAATATATATAGTTATATGCTTGTATAGTCAATTTAATTACACATAGTTATATGTAAAGAACTTAATAAATATAGTGCATATACACACATACATAACTACATATATGTATGTATGGAGAGATGGATAGATAGATAATATGACTATATTCCTATACAAGTATCAAATGTGTCTCCTCTTCTTCACTCATATAGCTACTACCCTAGTTGAGATTGTTGTCACTTCTTCCCTGACTCATTGCAATGTCCTCCTGACTGATCTCCTTGCTTCTGGTCCATCCCCTGTCCAATCCATCCTTTCAACTGCCAAAGTATTCTTCTCTTCCTTATGAATCTTCAACATCTCTGTATTACCTCTAAGCTAAAATACAAGCTTCTCAGCTTAGTATTTAAAGACACAATCTGCATCCAGACTAGTTTTTCCAGTCTTCTTTCACTGGCTGATGAAACCCTTCCTGATCCTCCCAGTTACTAATTCAGCTTTGTTTTTGTATTTGTGTCCCCGGTGACAGTACAGTGGTTGGCACATAGGACATGCATAATGCATGCTTGTAGATTGATTGAACTCTGAACTTTGCATTTTAACTTTTGCCTCAATGCCTTTGCACAGGCTGTTCCCCATGCCTGGAATGCCCTTCTTTCTCATTTCTGTGTCCTAGAGTCTTTAACTCCCTTCAAGGTTCAACTCAAGTATTATTCCCTCTAAGAGTCTTTTCCTGATTCTCCTAGTTGATAACACTTTCCTGCCTCATCAAATTATCTTATATTTACTCATCTGTTTATAGATTGCATCCATCAGTAGAAAGTAAGATCCAAAAAAGCAGGGATAATTTTTCTTTTTTTTCTCTTTTTTTAAAACCCCAATTCTAATACAATGCTTTGAACATTGTTGAGAATAAATGTGTTTGTTAAATTGAATTGAATTGAATGTCAATGTCACTTATAAATTGAATTTCAGAAGTGTTGTTATATAGAATAAGACTAATTCATTCTCAGCCAGAGTCAAATTTCCCAGAACTTAACCTCTTTCCCAAGGTCCTCAATCACGCTTTCTTTTGTAACCAAGCAGGAACCCAAAAAACTTGATTGAGTACTAAAACATGAGACTCACAATTTTTTTTCTAATGAAGTCCTGGAATTTGGGATGACATAGGGGAGTTATTGAGATGTTTATTTTCCAAATTGTGGAGAACTGGGGCAGAGCTATCCCTGAAAACTCTGACATTTTCCAATAAAGGCTTATAGATAAAATCAGTCTCCACAAGAGGCATCTCTCAAATGCTTCTCCATTTGGAAAAATACTGTCTTCCTCTGTGTCCTGTCCATACATAAATGGTGGTGCAGAAAGATGACCATGTTTCCTGTGGTTACATAACAACAAACGGATTTTAGAAGTTGCTTTGGAACAAATTTTGCCAAATCTATTTGAGTATAGGAGGACTCTTCTTTTTGTCCTTCATGCCTATTGCCTAGCATGTTGTCTGGCATGTACTCAGTATTCAGTAAATACTTGTTAATTGATTCCCACTTCATCACAACTTGGTGGGGGGGAGAAAGGTTTTTTTCGTGTGTGTGTGTGTGTGTGTGTGTGTGTGTGTGTGTGTGTGTATGTGTACACATATTTGTGCCAATTTTATATAGATTTTTATTTTCCAAGACAAGAATTGCATTTCTACTTGTTTATAATATCAATGAAAGGCAATACTGTTCACTTCTCTCCATATCAAACACATTCAAGTTTTTACAATGTCCAGAAGTTATTCAGCCCTTCAAATGTGATTCTGGCCAATTCATCCTGACTTGTCTCCAATTTTGAGTCCTTAATTTTGGGAGTTATTAGACTGGTTGAATGGAAAGAACATTGATTTTGAAGTCAGAGAGTCTGGTTCAAATCTGGCCTCTGATCCTTACTCCTTAAATGCCTTGGATGAGTAACTTCATCTCTATGTCAAATCAAGGGGTTAGACAAAATGGCCTCCGAGGTATCTTCCTGCTCAATGTCTATGATTCTATGATTTACTGGTAAGTTGTTCAGAAGAGTCTCTTTTGCTATATTCAGTCAACCTGTTTGAAATTGGGCTCAGAAGAGTTACCTTTATTTGGTGGGGCTCTACCACCTGATAAACACCAGACATACCTTATAAAAAGCTCCTGTACTCAGATAAAGCTTAGTAATGATGGGATTGCAGCACTTTTCCAATGCTTTCTGTTGGTGCTGACATTCTCCCTTCTCAGCAGTTTGGTTCTTAGCCATTTAACTGATGACTTCATTGAATTTGTCAAAGATCTGCAGTGTGTTCTTATCCAATTTTGCCTTCTAGTTTCCTCTCCACACTGGCCCTCATGTTGAAAGCATAAGAATTGATTGAGTTCCTATAAGACACCTTGTCTTTTCTTTTCTTGTATTTCTCAGCATCCTGGACTACAAATTCAATATTTTCTTTGTTTAAGTGGCCTTTGTCATGGATGACAGTGACCTTACTCTCCTGACCCCAGCTCCTATCATCAGCAGAAACATTAGCAATGCCATTTGCATTACAGTTAAAAGTTATTTCAATTTGAGAGACACTGCACGGAGGACTCCTGTGAACTCAACCTTCCTTAATAGGTGGTTTTCCTTTGTCATTACTCTCACTTTCATAAACCTGGATGAACATGCCAGAGGGTTTGCTTAAATAAATGGTGAAGGTCTGATTCTGCTTGTTGGGAATGGTGTTTGTTAAGAACTGTCAGTACTCTTCTAGATGTTTTAGACCTCAAGGAAAGATGAGTTACATCCAACAACAACATGTCCTGAATGGTTTTAAATTTGTTCTTGGTCAAGATGGCAGTCTGAACAGCTGCACCATAAGCAACAACCTTATCAGGGTTGATGTTCTTGTTCTGGTCCTTGTCATTTTTGTGAAGAAGCTTCTGGACCTTGGGAACAAGTCACTCAGATGATGCCACGAATATGAAACTTATTCCAGTTGGCCTCACTCAAGGTATTTTTTAATATTTATTTTTTTCCTAATTACATGTAAAAACAATTTTTAAAGTTATTTTTTTTAAAAGAATTCCAAATTCTTTCCCTTCCTCTCTTGCTCCTCCCTTTTTGAGAAGGCAAAATGGGCAGTCACCCATATTTGTCATGTGAAAAATACAGACCAAAAATAAAAGAAATGAGAGAAATAAGTTTTAAAAAGTAGGCTTCAACTGCACTCAGACTCCATCAGTTTTTCTCTGGAGGTGGATAGCATTTTTTCATCATAAGTCTTTCAAAATTATCTTGGATCATTGTATTGATCAGAGTAGCTGTCTTTCACAGTTTTTCATCATTAAAATATTGCTGTTACTGTGTACAATGTTCTCTTGGTTTTGCTCATTCTACTTTGCATCAAATCAAATAAGATTTCCCAGGGTTTTTTGAAACCATTCTGCTCATCATTTCTTAGAGCACAATAGTGTTCCATCACAATCATATACTACAACTCGTTTAGCCATTCTCCAATTGACGGGTATACCCTCAATTTCCAATTCTTTGCCATTACAAAAAGAGCTGCTATAAATATTTTTGTGCATATAGGTTCTTTTCCTTTACTTTTTTATCTCTTTGGGATACAGACCTAGTAGTGGTATTTCTGGGTCAAAAATGTTATAGCCCTTTGGGCATAGTTCCAAATTGCTCTCCAGAATGGTTGGATCAATTCACAACCCCACTAGCAGTGCATTAGTGTCTCAATTTTCCCACATCTCCTTCTACATTTGTAATTTTCCTTTTCTGTCATATTAGCCAATCTGATATGTGTGGGATGGTACCTCAGAATTATTTTAATTTGCATGTCTCTAATCAATAGATAAGAGCATTTTTATATGACTATAGATACCTGCAATTACTTTGTCTGAAAACTCTCTGTTTATATCCTTTGACCATTTATCATTTGAGAAATGGCCCTTGTTTCTACAAATTTGACTCTGTTCTTTATGTATTTAAGAAATGAGGCCTTTATCAGAGAAATTTCCTGCAAATTTTTTTCACAGATATGATAACCAACTACGTATTTCTCTCCATCCTATTCCCCCCATTTATCCTCCTGTCTCCTTTCATGCTGTCCATCCTCAAAAGCATTTTATGACTGCCTACTCTCCCAATCTGCCCTTTCTTTTCTCAGTGCCCCCCTTCTCTTATCCTCCTCCCCTCATACTTCAATATAGGGTAAGATAGATTTCTATACCCAACTGAGTATATACATTATTCCATTTGAGCCATTTCCAATGAGAGTAACATTCAAGTTTTCCTCCCCAACTCTCTCTTCTTTCCTTCCATTATACAAGTTGTTTTGTGCCTCTTTTATGTGAGATAATTTACCTCCATCCTATCTCTCCATTTCCCCTTCTCCCAGTGCATTTTTCATCCCATCACATTCAACTCATATCCCTGTCTTCTTTCTATGTATACTCCTTCTAATTGCCCTAATAATGATAAAGATCTCAGGAGCTGCAGGTATCATCTTCCCATGTAGGAATGTAAGCAGTTAGCCTTATTGAATCCCTTATGATTTCTCTTTCCTATTTACCTTTTTGTGCTTCCCTTGGATCTTGTATTTGAAAATCAAATTTTCTTTCCAGCTCTAGTCTTTTCATCAGGAATGCTCAGAGTTCTCTATTTCATTGATGTCTATCTTTTCCCCTGAAATTTTGCTGGGTAGATGATTCTTGGTTGTAATCTCGGATCCTTTGCCCTCCAGAATATCATCTTCCAAGTCTTCTAATTTTTAAAGGTAGAAACTGTCAAATCTTGGGTTATCCTGACTATTCCTCCATGATATTTAAATTGTTTATTTCTGGCTGTTTGCAGTATTTTCTTTTTGACCTGGGAGCACTGGAATTTGATTATAATATCTCTAGGAGTTTTCATTTTGGGATCTCTTTCAGGAGGTAATTGGTTGATTCTTTTAATTTCTATTTAACTCTCTGATTCTAGAATATCAAGGGCAGTTTTCCTTAATAATTTCTTGAAAGATGATGTCCAGTCTCTTTTTTTGATCATGGCTTTTGTGTAGTCCAATAATTTTTAAATTATCTCCCCTGGATCTGTTTTCCAGGTCAGTTGTTTTTCTAATGATATATTTAACATTTTCTTCTTCATTTGACTTGGTTTTATTGTTTCTTGATGTCACGTGGAGTCATTAGCTTCCACTTGCCCAATTCTAACTTTTTAGGAATTATTTTCTTCATTAAGCTTTTGTATTTTCTTTCTCATTTGGCCAATTCTACTTTTTAAGGAGTTCTTTTTATAAATGGATTTTGTGCCCCTTTTACCATTTACCAATTCTGTTTTTAAAGTGTTATTTTCTTTAGTATTTTTTGTGCCTCTTTTACCAAGCTGTTGACTCTTTTTCTTATGATTTTCTTGCATCACTCTCATTTCTTTTCCCAATTTTTCCTCTACCTCTCTTCTCTTGATTTTAAAAATCCTTTTTGAGTTCTTCCAGGAATTCTTTTCGGGCCTGAGATCAATTCACATTTTCCTCTGAGATTTTGGATGTACCAGTTTTGACTTTGTTATCTTCTTCTGAGTTTGTGTTTTGATCTTCCCTGTGATCATAGTAACTTTTTATGCTCAGGATATTTTTGTATTGCTGCTATTTGCTCATTTCCCCAGACTATTTCTTGACTTTTAACTTCATGTTGAAGTTGGGGTCTGCTCACAGGGTGGAGGGGAGAACTGCCACAAGTCTCAGCGTTTTTGTGCAGCTGTTTTCATTTCTAGTTCTGGGGGGTTTTCAGCTTTCAGTTCTTCCAAGGTGATATGATCTAAGGAGAGGTGTATTTACTACTATTCTCCTTGCCTATGATCTGGTCAGTGAGTGACCATAAGCACTCGTTTCTACCTTAGAACTGTGATCAGGGTCTCCACTTCCCTGTGGTTGCAAGTTCTGCTGTACTTGTGCTCCTCTTTGCCCAGGGATGGTGATCCTGGATTTGGTCCAGATCCATATATTGGAAATGCAAGACAGTCCTACTCTCAGTGCCAGCAAAGTGACCCATATTGTCTCCTTTTGACCAATTGTCCAACCCCCTAAATGTCTGTAGGCTAAGACCTCTGAAAGCTACTGCTACCTATTCAGTTGCCTTCAGGGCCTGCTACTGCTTTGTCCAAACATTGTCTATGTTCTCACCATGGTGCAATAGACATGACCTGTTAACCTTCGAAGTTATCTTGGGCTAAAAAAATATATTTCACCACATCCGTTTGTTGGTTCTGCCCCTCCAGAATTTATTTGTGAGGCATTATTTTAAATTGTTTAGAGGGGAATTTGGGAGAGTTCAAATGAGTCCCTGCGTTTTCTCTGCTACCTTGACTCTGCCTGCCCCAATCCCCCACTTCCAGGTATTTTTCATAAGGTCCATGGTTTTATAGATGTCAGCATTCTGCTCTTCAAAATGGTCATGGATGCCATAGAAGTTGATACTTTCAATACTAACAGTGGGACTGGAAGTGAGGTATACTTTACACAGTCACAAGAGGTGACGGTGGAGCAGATGCCCCTCTTGTTCTCAATGATGTTCTCATTATGCTTGTCCAAGACTCAGCAATGAAATAATCGATCATATGGTTA
This sequence comes from Phalanger gymnotis, assembly GCA_028646595.1. NCBI lineage: Eukaryota > Metazoa > Chordata > Mammalia > Diprotodontia > Phalangeridae > Phalanger > Phalanger gymnotis. The sequence continues at coordinate 30,554,127 of CM053626.1, forward strand.
TCAAAGTCCTCTACATCCTAGGGGAAGTCCTTAATTGTGGACTTGACTTCAAAGAGATCATATCCAATTATCAGGCTGAAGAAAACATCGCCTCCAAAGGCAAAGATCAAAACATATTTTGATACCAACTTTCTTGTTCAGATCATAAGCAACATTAGCAGTGGTTACTTTATTGATGATTCAGAGCCTGCTGACATTAGTGATGATTCTAGCATCTCTAATGATCTGATGTTGAGAGTCACTGAAGTGGCAGGTACTGTGACCAACCATAATTGGTAAAGTAGTTCCAATGGAAGCTTCAGCAATTTCTTCCATCTTTGTCAAGACCATACAGGATATTTCCTCAGGAAAGAAGCCTTTTGTCTCCCTTTTGTACTCTCTGTCAATGGTGTTAAACTGAAATGGAAAGTGAGGATACACTAAACAGTACATAAGGATCCCCATGAGCTACATATTGACTTAGAAAATCACATATTAACATTATCTATGTTGTATTGTATTTTTGTTTATTTTGTTAAATATTTCTGCATTACATTTTAATCTGATTCAAGATATGTACAGACCCTCTGCCTCTAACAGCTCTGTGTTTGATGCATCTGCTCTAGGTAGACTTTAAAAATGCTACATCTGGCTAAGCCACTAGGTGGCGCTCTAGACTTAAGCTGCTCTAGCTCCCCTACTGGGCACACAGGAAGGAAAGGAATTTCCCAGTGAGTTGCAATATTTGGTGAAGACACTAGATGGTGATCAAACCTTGAAATCTACTGTCTCATGCCTGGTGCATGCATGAAACATCAGAGTTATTGTGGTTTGGTTTGGTTTGGTTTTACAACCTCTGCTTTTCATGGTGTTTTCCCAAGCTCTCATTTTGGGAATATGTTGATTAATTCTCATGACTTAGCCCCATCCTTTGAGATTCTAATCTTTTGTTTTCCCCTTTCAATTGATCCCAAAGAGCATTCACTTAAATATAAATTGCAATACATTCATTAAAGCAGAATTGAAATTAATCAAGGACAGGTTCAGAATTCCTGAACAGCAGGTCTAGTCCTGGACTGGGACTGAAATCTCAACTCCCCTCATGCAATGTTCTGTGCCTGATTTTCCATAGTCACCCTCAAGAGATTGCCTCCTTCCCCTAAGCATTTTTACTTAAATGTAAAGAACGCTGGATGATCTCCCTCTTGGCTTATCACATTTACCTCCCATCATCAAGCTGCTCCTGTAGTGACTGGCCCTCTATGTCTTTTTAGGCTCTTCAGTGACCTTCTAGCTGTCTTCTCCCAGTATAATCTCTTGATTTTGCAACTGGGGTCTGAGAATAGCAATGGTGTGCCTATCAAAATGTAAAATGTGATTTGTTGTCTCTCCTTGCCTTTTTCTCTCCCTGACCTCTTCTGTCTTATTGTCTTTTGCCACAATTCAAAGTGCCTTTCTATTTTTTATATGGGTCATGGTAACCCTATATTAGAAGATTCCACTTTTACATAAAAATGGCTGCAGATAATTCATCTCTTTACTCTCACTTTTCCCTGCCACTTCAATAAAAAATAAAAATGCTGAGAGAGAAAAAAAGCTCAGTTAGGTGAAGTTTACAGAAGCAATTTTTTGTTGTTATTTTTAAGCCATAGGAAGTAGTCACATCACCAGTTAGTTGACCTAATCGGTACATGCATTCAAGAAGGACACTGAAAATGCAGGTTGGGAATTTTCATAACTGAGTAATAATGACGTCAGTGTTCCTACAGTCTTAAAAATATCAGCAAGAATAGTCTTTTGGTATTTCAACCTTTCTTTAATAGTGGATACAATTGAAACTCTGCAGCACAGGGCTAGTGTAGGAGCTGTCAATAGTAAAGATGACTGTAAACCCCAATTAAAATGGCTCATTTGCTTTTATTGCCCAATCAGAAGGAGGGGTACTTTGTTAAGATCCACCCACTTGCTCATTTTTTTTTTCTCCAAGGCATTGAAAAGGATCAGTTGGCATTCAGAACATCAGGCTTACAGGGAATCTTCCCAGCTGGGCATGAATCTAGAAAATCCACACAAGAGACCCAAGGCTGCCAGGGAAGGAAGGCAGAGTGAAAAAAGGAACAAGGCTTCCTGAGGTACAGAGAGAATCAAATTAATTTATTTCTAAATAATATTTGTAAAGCACTTAGCACAGGGCCTGGCACATAGTAGGCATTTGATAAATGTTTGTTTCCTTTCTTCCTTCCAGAGATAGCAGGCAATGCTCCAGAACTCCAAACAAGGCTACATGTTTAGTCTTCAATTCATAGGACCACAGATTTCAAGCTGGAAGGGACCTCAGAAGCCAGTTAGTCCAACGTTTCATTTTGTACATGAGGAAACGGAGTTGCAAAATCACACAGGCAGCAAGCATTAGAGGTGAGATTTGAGCCCAGGTCCCAAAGCTAGTGCTTTTCCAATTGCACCATAAGTATTTCTAATTGAAGCAAGTCAAAAGAATTCCACTAAGGAAAACTTCTATCCCCATTTGACTATATTCTAAGGATTCAACTTTCCTTTAAAAAGTTTCCTTATTGCCCTTTGTTTTACATCATACTCTCTCCAGAAACATTGTTTTCGATTGCCTCCTCAACCAAGCACTGAACCCTTCTTGAAACAAAGAAAAATGATAAAGCAAAAATAACTGATAGTTACAACATCTGAATGTTCACAATATCACCTCCCCCCAACCACTCTACCTCACTATTTAGAGAGGATAGGGTCATACTTCTAGAGATGTAATAGGTTTTAGAACTCACCTAGCCCAGACCCTTCATTATATAGCTCATGACCAGAGTGAGAAAGTGAGTTCCTCAAGCTGAGAGAAACAGTATGTGGCAGAGCTGGGATTTGAATCTAAGCCCACTGGCTCTGAATCCAGTACTCTTGGTTACTATAATGCTACCCTGGGAGGGGGGCATTTAATTTTGCTCTTTAAATTTAAAAACTTTAAAAAACAACTTCGAGTCTGGATAAGAAACTGTTGGAAGACCAAGAACTTGGTTCACTCTATAAGAATTTGCACACTGAAAAAACTTTGAAAATTGAATATCTCAAGAATAATTTACTGTTAAAGCTGTATTTCTGCTGTAGTCTACTAATTCTCAATATTAATGTTGAGTGAAGGAACTGCTGATGTAGTTTTAATGATATATGCTTTTATCACTTGGAACAAATTCTATTTATGAAAGACTTTGAAATTTGGGGATGGAATTAACTGTGAGGGAAGCAGTGAGAGTATAATATGAGATGTGTCACAAAATGCAGTGAACTGAGACTTTTAAGACTGTGGACATTAATAATCGAGGAATTATTATATTACACCAAGAGAAGATTCAATTGACAAACCATGTAGAAAAACAGTTAGGGAGACTGGACATCCTTAAAAAGATATAAAGGAGTATATTTTGGACTCTGAATGTGCTTTTAGAAAAACCAAGAAGAGAGCTGAATAGAATTGACCACCAGGATCTCAAGTCTTGGCTTGGTCTCTAGCTTAGGCAGCATGCTCCATCGTGAATTCCTTTGACTTCTATGACACTGCACTCTTCTGGTCTACCTCTTACCATTGACCCATTACTCTATTTACTTTATTGGCTACTGTTCCTTCTCCTGTCTCCTAAATGCTGGCATTACCTAAGGCTCTGTCCTGATCCCTCATTTCTTCTCTCTTTCCTCTCTTCCTTGGTGGCTTCATCCACTCCCAGGACTCTAAGAGTCATTCTCAAATTCTTCAAGGGGCTGGAGGCAATTCTCTGAGACACTTAGGAAGCCCCTAGGTGTGTTTTTACAACACTTATCCATATCCTACTGATTGATAGAGGAATACCGCATGTTCTTTGACATTTTGAAGGTAATATGATTGAAGGTGAACCCATCAGCTTCCAACTCCTTGAGAGCCTCCAAACTATACCCCCTAACCTGACTTTCTGTGTCATGATAACAACAATCATACCACCTAGGGTTGAAAAACCAGTATTATCTTGGACTCCAATGTTTCCTTAGCTCCATACATCCATTCAATTTCAAAGCACTGTTTATTCTACTTCTTTCCCATACCATGTCTCATATTCATCCCCCCTTGCCTTTTCTGTTGTTATTATGCTGGTTCATATGACCATTAGTTCTTGCCTAAACTATTACAATAGCATACTGTCTGGTCTGTTTGGCACCAGTTTTTCTCATCTCCTATTCATCCTACAGTTTCCTGCACACATTAATCTTCATAAAGCGCAGCCCAATCAGACAAATCTTCAATACCTTCTTATTGCCTATTGAAAAAAGTCCAGATCATACTAGCTTTGTGACCCTGGGCAGGTAATTTAACTTCTCTGTGCCCCAGTTTCCTTCTCTGTAAGATAGAGATAATAATAGCACCCATCCTTCTAAGGTGTTATGAGGATGAATGAGATATTTGTAAAGCACCTTGCAAACTTTAAAGTGCTACATAAGTGCTAGCCATTGGTATGGTTATGATTATAATTACTCATTATTATAACACTCAAAGACTTACATAGTTTGGCCTTAACCTACCTGTACAGTATCTATTGCTTTACCTCTTTTCACACACCCTTGGCCCCATCCAAACTTCACTACTTGTCTTTTTGAAACACAACCTCTACTTCCCCTCTTACTGCTTCATCTCTCTTGAATATCATCCTCACCAAGTCTGTCTTTCTCATTCCAATCAGGAATTCCTTGATTAGAAGACCAAATTCAGGGCTTGGGTCAAATGCTGTCTTCTTCATGAACTTTTACCTTACATCTTTAGCAGAAAATTTCTCTTTCTCCTGGTGTCTCTGAGGGCTTTTTCTTGCTGCTCTTCAACATTTTATTATAGCTATTATGGTCCATAATTTATAGCCTCGATTAGACTGTAAGCTCTATGAGAACAGGAATTATACTTTATTTGACTCTGCACCCAGTGGTGCTACTTGGGAAATATTTGTTGAATGAATAAATCAATGATATTTATAGGGCATGATAACTAGATCCAATGTGGCATAATGGATAGGTGGCTAAACTTAGAGTCAGAAAGATCTGGGTTCAAGTGACACTTTCTGGCTATATTACCCTGAGAAAATAACTTAACCTCTTAGGGAATCCAGCAGTTCTCATAAGATTATCAATTATCAAAATTTGAATTAGTAATCTGAAGAGTGAAGAGAGTTTTCCACATCTACAGTTCCTTGCCCTGATGAAATAACAGATACAGATATCTTTCAACCCCCAATAAGATACACTTAAACATATTTTTAAAATGAGCTGTAACCATAAGGAATTAAGATTTTTTTTCTAAGAAAACTAAAAGTTCAAAGTCTTCAATTTTGGCTTAAATGATTTCCTTTTGCTTAGGGTTAGTACACTAATTTTTAATCACACTGTCCCAATCTTTTCGAGGTCTACTAGGTAGTTGAATGTAAAAAATGAGATTAGGGTTGCTATTTTTCTTCTGATGATGTGCTAAAGTTCTAGTGTGGTCTCTTAATACATACATTTGTGGATTTTTCATTTCTAGAACTTACTGTGTTTTATAGCCCATGGCATCATAGAGATAGTTTAACAGCCAGCATGACTTTGCTCTGAAAGGTATGTGACTGGGATGCTGATGGTTATCCCCATTAAACACTGGTCATTGAAATATCTATCCTCTTTCATAATGTTGTCTCAGTTTCTTTGAAGTGAGGTAGTCATTTTCTAGTCTGTGAGTGTGATAGAGCATATTCATGAAAATTTAGAAATATTGAGTTTGGCTATGTGGCAAAATCTGGGACTGAAGAGTACAAAAGGACTAGAGTTTTCGTTTCATTCAAGGCCCTTTATAAAAAGTTTGTTCAAAATGAAGAAATTTCTAATTGTATAACGGACATATTTAATGTTAGCACTGGAAAAGACCGGGATAGTGGAAAGAGTCTTGGATTTGGAATCAGTGAACTGTGGTTTAAATCCATCAATACCAGCCATTAACTGTGTGACCTAAGGCAAATAATTTAATCTCTATGGGCCTCAGTTTCAATTTATGTAAAATAAGGGGATTGGACTAGATGGCTTCTAATGTCCCTTCCATCTGTAGAACTAAGCACTGTTTATTCTACTTCTGTAGAATAATATAATAATATAGATACAGAACTAGAGGGATAATATAGATACAGAACTACTTCTGTAGAATAATATAATAATATAGATACAGAACTACTTCTGTAGAATAATATAATAATATAGATACAGAACTAGAGGGGATCTTAGAGGCCATCTGGTCCAACCTTCTTGCTTTACAGATGAGGAAACTGAGACCTACAGCTAATAAATTTACCCAAGATCATACAGATAAATGACAAAGCCAGTATTCAAAACCACCTCTTCTTACTCCAAATAGCATACTCTCTGGTTATAAGTCTATCCTTTTAGGCAAAAGAGAAGTGGATTAAACAAACACCTTTTCTAGAGGCCAGGGTCATTTTTAGAATGTTTTCTCATTCAAGTATTCACTGAAATAGCAACTATATCCTAGTGAACAAATCTGTTTATTTCAAGATGAATTGTGAAGGAACCTAAATATTGTATAAAGCATTCTGGTGTTTGGCATCTTAGAATACCAATCAAGAGGCTCATTGCAGGGAGATGCGAGATTCAGACTCATTTGCCAGTAATAAGGTTCTTGAGTCACAGTTTCCTGGTTGGAGACTACAGCAAAGCCCCTTGAGTGATTGTAGCTGCTTCAGTGGCCATTAACTTCCTCAGTGGGCACCCAAATCCTCCTTTATTGCTCTGATGCTTTCTATGGGGTATTAACAAACCAGGCCTGTTCATTGTGGCTTCAGCCTCTGGAGTTAGGTAGTAGATGGCCTGACTCACAAAGCTGCTGATACTTTTCTTTAATTTGTTTTGCACATAGCAAGGGGTAACTGAGAAGTTCAAAAGCTCTGGTTGCTCCTCACCAGTTGTTTGACAAATCTGCTTGGGTTGGAAATATATTTTTTCTTGCATGCAGAGATATGGAGAAATAGCAATTATGTACTTCCATCTTGCTAGACTTTACAAACTTGCTTTGATTGACAGCTCAGCAAAAGCAATTTGGGAAGAGGGGAAAAGGCTGAACTGTCTATCCACCCAGTGATAAGCTCATCTCTAGTGGGCACTTGCACCTCCATGCAGGATACCTGCTTTCCTTGTCTGGATGGTAAGTAGATATCTGAAAATGAAAGATTCTATTTAGGGTCAGTTCTAGGGGAAAATATGAGGTTGTTTTTTGGCAGGCCAGTCTCCCTACCTCCCCTCTTGGTTGTTCTTCTCCTTCAGTAGCCCTCTTCCTGGTGCCAAGGAAGAAGAGCTGGTTCAAATCCTAGTTCCTCCATTTACTATCTATGTGATAAGCCACTCAACCACTCTGGATGTCAGTTTCCTCAAATGAGAGTATATGACTAGATGATAAAAAGAGCTCACATTTTTATCATGTTTTAAGCTTTATGAGCCACTTTACAGATGTTAGCTTTTTTTACCCTCACAACAATCTTGCAAGAGGGATGTTATTATCACTCCATTTTAGTGATAGAAACTGAGGCTGAGGCATTAAGTGATTTTGCCAGGATCACACAGCTAGTAAGTGTCTAAGGGAAGATTCAAACTATCTTTGTGATTCTAAACCACTCTATTCTCTATCCCATACTATCTCTCAAAAGTACTCCTCAGCTGTAATGTCCCATAATCCTATGGAGGTATTTTATGTTGTACTGGGAAAAGATTGGTTAACCTAGAGCCAGCGGATTTCTGAGTTCACATCTCACCCCTCTTACTAGTTGTGGAATGGTTAACAAGTCACTTAACCTGACTCTCAATTTCCTCATCTATAAAAAGCAGGCAATAATATTGGTAGAAATGGATAGCAAGGCTTAATGCATATATGGACTATGTGACCCTGGGCAATTATTTAACCTATGTAGGCCATTGAGAACTCAATATAATTGCAAAAAAGGTAATAATTTGCATTGGTAGAGGGCTTCCTCCCACCTAGGAGTTCCCTCTATCAATGAAATCACAAGTATTGTAGTATCTAACTGACAGAGTTGTTATGAATATTAAATATATGCAAAAGGTAAAGTACTATATGAATACCAAGTTTTATTATAATTGTAATACTCTTCCCTAAACTCCATACCCTTGCTGCCACATGACTATTCAAGGCCCCCTCTGTAATAGTGGCCCAGCTCAATCTGACCTTCTGGGCTGTGGTTCATACTCTAGACCATTTTCATATCACTTCCCTTCATCTCAAATTTGGAAGGAAACTTAGAAGCCATCCAGTCCAGGTATTATATAAAGAATCTCCTCTCAAATACATTTGACAAATAGTCATCCCATCTTCATTGAAGCCCTATAGTTTGGGAAACCCAGTACTTCCTGAGTCAGCTCAATTCACATGTGGATACCTCTGACTGTCAGAAAGCTTTTTACTTGGTTTGAAATTAAATTTTCCTCTCTGTCCTTGCTACATGACTGGTAGTATGGCATAGTGAATAGAGAGCTTCCCTCAAAATTAGGGAGTCCTGAGGGCAAGTCTCACTCTAACACCAGCTGGTTGTGTAACCCTGGGCAAGTCACTTAATCCCTTAGTGTTCTGTAACTCTGAAAATATAAATTCCATACTAGCATTAGCTTTTTGGCAGATGTACCAATCACACTGTTGACTCATGCTGACCTTGAAGGCCATTAAAACCTCAAAATTTTTTCTAAATGAACTCTTGTCCAGATGTTGACTTGTTGAGCCTATACATAAGATTTTACACTTATTCTCATTAAATTTCATCTTAATAGAATCTGTCCAATGTTATAAGGATCAAATGAAATCATATAAGAAAAGTGCTTTTCAGACCTTATTTAAAGCACTGTATAAATGTTACCTATCATTACTATTGACTGGTAATTATATGTGTGTGTATACATATACACATTTATATGTTTATGTATAAATGCACACACACATATAAATGTATGTATGCACATGTATATATGTTCTATGTATGTATGTATGCATATAATTAATATCACATTAATATATAATAACATGGCATAACATATATAACATTAAATAACAAAAGGTAATGTAATGTAACACAACATGACAACACATCATAACATAACATTATAATTTTAACAATATAATGATATAACATAACATAATATATAATTCAAATCTGAACTCTGTAACCCAGGAAAGATGACATTCAATGCTCCTAGCTTTGTGTCATCCTCAAATTTTATGAAGATGCTTTTATTGATTAAAGAAATACTAACAACCCAGAGACAAACACAAATCTCTGGAGTACTCTATGAGACACTCCCTTATAAGCTCATATTGAACCATTAATGATTAATCTTTGAATCTGGTGAATGATAAATCATTATAGAAGATCTTCCATATTACAGTGTAAGCCTGGCTTTTCTTCCTTCTCCCATCCCCCAGCTCCTGCAAGATCTTTAGACTTTCTGGCTTGGAATAAAGAATCAGACATTCCTCTCTAGCTGATAGGCCCAAACAAAGAGTTGAATATACTTCCACTAGGAGACAGATAGGTCTTGAACAAAGGACAGGAAATTCTGAAACTGCTTCTTGAGGACCTAGCCAGTTCTCAAAAACAAAATGATTGACAAGATCTTCCGTCCCGAGGGGAATGGCTACCCTCGTTGCCCGGAAACATCTGGGACAGTAAGCAGTAAGCCTTCCTTGTTCAGGAAGCTATAAAAGTCTCCACGTGGAACAAGAGGATGGGATCTCACTCATGGGGAGGAAGCTTCCTGGCATCAGTTTCCCTGTTGGGCCTTGATCAAGCTGGGCTGTGTAAACCGGGACCCCCCTCAGCTTTGAGAGGATCAAGTGCTGGAGTTCCCCCGAGAGGTGATGAATCTATGTTGTTTGTGTCTTTGTCTTTGTTGTGTTAACTGTGTTTGTTAGAATATTTCCCCTGTCTTTCAATAAAAAAACCATGTTCTGTCGAGAGTGTCCCTTATTGCTAGCGCAAATCTGAATCCTAACCTAACTTAGCTTAATCGAACATCTGGACATGCTACCAGTTCAGAGTACACTGGCCATTTAGTCCAATTTTCTCCATAATTGCCCCCCTCCTTCCCAAGAATAACATGAGATGTCTTTATCAAGTGTTTTGACAAAATATAGGAAAATTGTGTATTCTTCTCCAGATTTGGCAGTCTAGTAAACTTGTCAAAAAAAAGGAAATGACGTTAGAACAACATGACCGGTTCTTGATGATGTTATGTTGCCTCTGTGATCACTGCTTCCTCCTCTAGATGCTCATTAAGCATCCCTAAAAATACATTCTAGAATATTCCGAATAAGGAAAGTCAAGCTCGGTGGTCTAGTTTTCAGACTTTTCATTTTTTTTGAAAACTTGGTATGTTCCCTTCTCCAGTCATATGTTATCTCTGTTGTTCTCTTTATTCTTTCAAAGAAAAACTGACAATAGCTCAGAAATCGCATCTTAAATTCAATATGTCCAAAATGGAAGCCATTATCTTTAACGCCAAACTCTATCCTCTTCTTAATTTTCCTATTACTGTTGACAGTACTATCAGCCTCCCAGTCTCCCAGGTTCAAAAGCTAGGTGTCATTCTCAACTCCTCACTCAGTTTCACTTTCCTCTCACCCTCATATCCAATCCAGTGCCAAGTTTTTTTTTTGTTTTACCCTGTGTAGCATCTCTCAAATATTCTCCCTTCTCTCCTCTGTCACTGCTATCACCCTGTCATGGGTATTCTTCACTGGACCATTGGTTGGTCTCCATCCTACAAGCCTCTCCCTGCTCCAGTTTATCCTTCACTCAGAGGTCATAGTAATCTTTCTAAACCTCAGGGCTGACTGTCACAATCCTGCTCAATAAACTCCAGTGGCTCTCTATTACCTTCTGGTTCAAACATAAAACCTTCTGTTTGGCATACAAAACTATCCATAACTTGGCCTTCACTGTATTTCCAGTATTTTTACACCTTACTTCCCCCACAAAATCTGAAATTCAGTAACACTGTCTTCCTTGCTGCTTTTCCAAAGATGCTCTATTTCCCAACTCCAGGCATTTTCACTGGCAGTCTCCATGCCTGGAACTCTCTCTTCTCATCTCTACCTCCTGGCTTCCCTGGCTTCCTTTAACCTCCCAGCTAAAATTCCACCTTCTACAGGGAGCCTTTCCCAATCCTTCCTAATTCTAGTGCCTTCTCTCTATTGAATCTCTAATTTTTACTGTATATAGTTTGTAAATAGTTTTCTGCATGTTGTAGCCCCCATTAAACTGTGAGTTCCTTGAGATCAAGTACTGTCTTTTGCCTTTTTTTGTATCCCTAAAGTTTACATAGTATATGGCACACAGTAAGCACTTTATAAGTGTTTGTTGACTGAGCAAATGACAGCTGTCACTTTTTTCAGTATGCAAGGATATAGTTCACCTGGGCCAAGTGACTTGAATTAATTGAGGATGTGAGGTGCTTTGTTACTACTGTCTCCTTCCTTATCTTGAGATCAACTTCCTGTTAGTCATTTTAGTTCCATCCTTTCTAATCCCACAGTCATTCTCCTTGGCAGCTCTACATTCTCTCCATTGCCAATTATCATTATCCCATTCATGCATAGGAGTAATCTCATCTCTCTCTCTTTTTTAATCCTTCTTCTCCTCTAACATAGCTTAAGAAATGTTTCAATGTGTTTGAGGCAGCACTAGGTTCTTGTTTCTCAGGCTGACTCATAATGGGAAGGAAGATTTTTGAAGGAGATTTTTCTTTTGAGAGTGAGTAAAACACAACAGAAGTATTGGAAGATTTTTTAAGTGATCCCCTTCTACCAATTAATTGCTCTTTTCTAAAGTTTTTCTTCTCTCACAATTCTCCTTGGATCACAAAAATCAAGTCAATCACAGAACAATAACTCATAATCTGCATTAATGCTGAATGGCTGGCCTCAGAGAAGACGAAGGCTATTTTTTATCCTGGACCCAGAGGGCCTGGAGGCCATAAGCTGGGAACTAGTCATTAAAGTGCCAACCGCTGCTAATTCTTCTGGTCTCTGTGGTGCCCTATGAGTCCCCTTAAAAAAAGAAAAAAAATTATTGTGAAATTAACTTTGAACAATAACAAAAATTAAGCATATTTACTACTAGTAAAACCTTAAAAAGACCATGTAGGCATTGATACAATAGCAACTTATCACTTATATGCTCCCTTTGGGCCTCCTTCTACTGTATTCATTTATTCGGTTTAGTACTTGTTCTTATTTGCATCATCATCATTATTATTAGCCACCACTTCTTAACCATATGTACCATATGAGGAAATAGGATCCTTAAGAAGGGGTAGTCAGAAAGAGCAGATGGGCCAGACCAAAATAGTTCTCGAAGGAACCAAATCTTGAGACAATACAATATTTAAGACACTCAATGATTGATTTTTAAGCTATATTTATGACTTCCTCATTGCTGTTGAAGGCACTACCATTCCCCCAGTCACCCAGGCTCACATACTCTATGTCATCCTCACTTTTTCCTACTCCACCCCCCATATCCAATCTGTTGCCAAGTCTTGTGGATTTGACCCTGTTAAGGCAATCAGACATTTCCCAGTTCTTCCCTTTTGGGATGCTAAGACTATCAAATCTCCCCTTTATTTGAATGTGTGGGAAACCTTTTTGCTGTCTTTGTTTTGGAGTTTTCCTTAGCTATTTCTCACCACTGAGGCAATCAGGAGTCATTGACTCGTATATGATGTGATACTTGGGATGGGGAACTTTCACACAGGTGAGGTCAGAGCCCTCAGGGCTCTGAACAGGATATAACTGAGGGGAGCTTGGTGTTTGACTTTTGGGGCACACTCACGGACGGAGTGTTGAGACTATGGGCAAGCCATTGTAACTGCCCCCTAGCTTCGATAACCCAGACAGATATTGGTGCTTCTCTGTTAACTATGTATTGTGATTTGATCAGACAAGGTCTGTCTGTTGATGCTGGTAATTTATGTTTGTATTTGCTCTGAAGTTCAGGGGGCTGATCTTTTCCCCTAAACTAAGTAAATGATATACATATATTTAATTAAACTGAGATTGTTAACTCCTTGAAGTTGCTTTCATTAGAAAAGCAAATCAAAGAACCTGTGTTAGCAGCCCTTCTATATGCTGATATTATTGGTTTTACACAGCCGCAGTAGCTGCTAGAGGATTGTGCTACAGACCTTCACAAGATCTCTTACATGTATCCCCTTCTCTCCTTTGACACTGCCACCCTAGTGTAGGTCCTCATCTCACACAGCAACCATTGCAACAGCCTGCTGGTTGGATACTTGCTTCAAGTATCTCCCCAGCCTGATCTGTCTTCAAATTAGCGGTCAAAATGATCTTCCTGAAGGGTACATTTGATCGTGAGGGCCACTCCCACCTACCTCCTTCAACAACCTCTAGTGACTCCCTATTACTTCTTGCATCAGATATAAAATCATGTTTGACCTTTAAAGCCCTTCAAAACCTAATCTGGTCTTACCTTTCCAGTTTTCTTATATCTTACTCCTTTCCACATACTCTATGATGAAATAGCACTGGCTTCTCTGTAATTCCACACACGAGATATTTTGTTTCCTCATTCCATGCCTTTTTATCAACTGTTCCCCATGTCTAGACTGCTGTGCCTCCTCATCTCTACCTCCTGGCTTCTCAGGCTTCCTCCAAATCACTAAAATCCACTTTCTGCAAGAAGACTTTTCCAGTCTCCTTTAATCCTAATGCCTTTCCTGTGAGACTACTTTCAGGTTATCCTATCTATATCCTGTTTGTACATTGTTGTTTTCATGTTTTTGTCTCCCATTAGATTATGAACTTCTTGAGAGGAGGGACTACTTTTGCTTTTTTGTGTCATGAGGGCTTAGAAAAGTTCCTGGTATTTAACCAGTCCTTGCTGGGTTGTCGATTTGACTTGGCTTAGAGTAGAAAGGAACCAGGTGATTAAGTTCAATCCCTTTACTTTATAGTACATGTACTATGTGGTACCCCTCAACATATAAGTCCTCAGAAAGCTATCCCAGGTACAACACACTTCATGCTTCAGCATCTACTCAAAACCACAGCTAGTGAGTCCCTACCTATGTGTTTCTTCTACTATACTAATCAGAGGACACAATAATTCAAACCAAAATATAAATAATCATGTAATATAGTATAAAAAATCACATAGTATAGAAGAATAAATAATAGGAAAGATTCCCTTTATACATACAAGGATACACCTTCCCATAGACCCCCACACCATTATTGGAGGATAAATGTAGAGAACATGCATGATGAGGAAATAGACATTAAAAAATCAAGTGTATTTGGCAAACATTTTGCCAAGAATGTCCATGGAAGGGTACACACAAAGAAAATGCATGTAGGAGACCTTGTGCCACTTTAGTGTGTGGGATGAAAAAATGAAGTAATGGGAGAGGCATATCTACGTAAAAGCAAAGTGAATTTATTTTACAAACCTCACGAGATTTGGCCATCACCTCCACTAGGATGAACTAGTGGAGGGAGGCAAGGTACAAAGAAAATGCACCAATAGATATACCCTTAACACAAAGATTCCTGCCCACCTCTATCCCTTCTTGCCATTGGCTGGGAGGCAGGCTTATAATCTAGGCATGAAAATACAGAGCCAATCCATACATACTTTCCTTATTTGGCTACTTATGTGGCGATGATATGGCTAAGGTTAGGAGAAGGAACCAGGAAGGAGAGAGGGACCTTCCTGGAGCAGAGAACAAACAGCTCACAGGTAGTCCATTATCTCCCTATTTGGTAAAATTCTTGTGCTAGCACCGAGAGAGGGAGAAGGGAGGGGCACCTACAGCTTCAGGCCCTGACTTTCCAGAAGCTAGCTAAGTCACTGCAAGGTTAAATTCCAAGATTCTTCTACTCCTTCAGACATTCCCCATTCCAGAAATATATGAGAAGAGAGTAGCCCCTATATTCTTACCCTGTGTAGCCTTAACAAATCATATCCCTCTCATTAGCAACTCATATTTCTGATGCTGCTGAGTTGCAAATACACTCTGACAATGCCATTGCACCACTCTTTACTAGGCACCTCTGCTCTTCTTTGGATATCTCTTCTGAGCCACAACTGCTCTCTATTGCCATTTGCTGGTCTTTAGCTGCAATATGATTCCCCTGCCCTCCCCTCACCCTGCTGCCCCATAGTGGGAAGGGACTGAAGCATTTCCTGCACTAATGAGTCTTGAGCTCCTGTATGATGCAAGCACTACCCAGCCTGTTTGGTTAACAAAGCCTTTTGGGTTTTCAGTTCTATCTCTTGAACTCTTAATTCTGAGTTGCCTCACTGTGAGTTGAATCTTGCATTTGATATAGAGTAAGAAAATTCCTTTCTATTTGCATAATGCTAATGGTTACCATTGAAAATTAACTACTCTGGCATATCATTTAGCAAAACTAGTAGGGCAAGGGGGAACTACTGACTTTTTAAATGATATTCTGACTGCAATAAAATCACTTCTCTGCCAATAAACAAGAAACTAAGATTCAGAGTGGTTGACTTGCTCAGTCATACTAATAGTAAAAACAGGACCACACTCTTTGTCTCCACTCTAATGCCCGTCCTACTACATGATCCTTTGTTTTTTTTAAATAAGGAAAGATTTCTAAAGACTAAAATGATCACATATACTATTATCAAAACAAAATGAAAAGAAAAAAAATGTCACTTTTGACTGAAAAGATATCATTGTCGATCCACATGCCTAATTTTTCATATTTATGCACGTGTAGGAGAATGAAGCTCTGATCAGCACCTTTCAGCTTTCCTTCTAAGGAGCAAGAATCTTTTAATTTCATGGTTACGGTTGCCATCTGCAGAGATCTTTGAGCCCAAAAAGATAAAATCTGACACTGCTTCTATTTATTCTCCCTCTATTTGCGAAGAAGTGATGAGACCAGTTGCCAAGATCTTAGTTTTTTTTTTGATGTTAAACTTCAAGCCAGCTTTTACACTCTTCTTTCACCTTATCAAGAGACTTTTTCATTCTTCTTCACTTTCTGCCATCAAAGTGGTATTGTCTGCATATCTAAGATTGTTGATGTTTCTCCTGACAACCTTAATTCCCGCTTTTGATTCATCCAGTCTGGCAT
This sequence comes from Phalanger gymnotis, assembly GCA_028646595.1. Taxonomy (NCBI): domain Eukaryota; kingdom Metazoa; phylum Chordata; class Mammalia; order Diprotodontia; family Phalangeridae; genus Phalanger; species Phalanger gymnotis. The sequence goes on from CM053626.1 coordinate 30,570,307, forward strand.
TTCACATGATGTACTCTGCATATAAGTTAAATAAATAAGGTGACAGTATATGGTCTTGTTGTACTCCTTTTCAACGTTAAACCTGTCATTTGTTCCATGTTCAGTTTTAATTATTGCTTCTTGACTCTCATACAGGTTCCTCCGGAGACATGTACTGATCTGGTATTATCAACTTTTTGATGACTTGCCACATTTTGTCTTGATCCACATAGTCATAGGCTTTAGTGTAGTCAAAAATAAGGTCATTGGGCTGCTGTTTTAAATCTTAAACATTTTATTATGTTTAAATTCAGAAATTATAATTATATAAAAGTTCATAAACATTAGCCTTTCTTATGGCATTTTCCAAATTAGATGAATAGATATTACATACCTGTAAAATTGTTTTAAGCATTCTTTTTTTAATTTATTTTTAATATGTTTAGTTTTCAGCATTGATTTTCACATGCGTTTGAATTACAGATTTTCTCCCCATTTCC
>CM053626.1:30571285-30592159 GCA_028646595.1 Phalanger gymnotis
CATAAATGAAATACAACCAGTCAATCGACAAACATTTATTAGGCAACTACTATGTGTCCGTCATCGGATCTCTAAATACAATGAATTAAATGATCACAACTTGAAGTGAATTTACATTCGGACAACATGCACGTAGAAAAGTATTTGCAGAATAAATATAAATATACATGAAGTAGTTAAATAGAAGCTGGGGGAGAGCAGTAGGAGGTTGGGGGGGATAAAGAAAGGCTTCTTGCAGAATATGTGCATGAGTGCTATTTTGAAGGAAAGAAAGGACACCATGATGCAGGCGCAAGGAAGGAATCCATTCCAGGTACAGAGGATATCCAGTGCAAAGTTATGGAGTAAGCCAAAGGCATCTAATGTCTGAGGACCAGAGAAGGTCATTTTGTCTGGTTTGCAGATTGCAAGGAAGGGGAATAATATACTTCACTGCTTCCTCCTCTCCACTCCTAAGAATACATTTCTTCCTTCAGGACTCAGCTCAGCTGCCTCCTCCTCTGAGAAGCTTTCCCTGATCTCCCAAGTTGTTAGTAAATGGTAGGGATGTGGCATAGATAGAAGACAAGAACTGAAATACTACCACCTAAGTCCAAATCTCATCTCTAACACTTCCTAACTGTGTTCATGAACAAGCCACTTTAACCTCTCCGATCCTTAATTTCCTCATCTGTAAAATGCAGATAATATTACCGGAAGTACCAACACCATTGTAGTATGTTCCAAGTCTATAAAATGCTAACCTTTTTATTTAGCAAAATTCTCTAAATAAAGTCAACCTATACCCGAGCAAACACAATACCACATGGACTATAGTCATTGCATTTGTAGGTCCTGTTATAACATGTTCCAGGACTGAAATTGTGACCACAGGGAAAGACATCTATAAATTTTGTTGGAAAACAGATCAATTAACATACGTTTACTAAATGCTTACTATGTGCCTGGCTCTGTGCCAGGTGCTGGGGTTAACAAAGGCAATAAATGAAAGGATATCTGTTTAATTGAATTGGGGATGACATCAAGAACATACATAAATATATACAGAATAAATATAAGTAAATACAAAGGGGCGGTTAGGTGGTGCCCATGACAGACCACCAGGCCTGGAGTCAGGAAAGCCTGAGTTCAAATGTAACCTCATTCACTTACTAGCTTTGTGACTGTGGGCAATTCATTTAGCCTCAATTTGCCTCAGTTCTCATCTGTAAAATGGGGAAATGCTGGAGAAAGAAATGCCAAACCACTCCAGTATCTTTGCCAAGAAAACCCCATAGACAATGCCCATGGGGTTATATTGAATTGGATACAACAGAAAAGCAACAACAAATACAAAGTAGTTAAACACAAGATAGTATGGGGAGGAGAATTTAATGGAGTTAGGAAAGATTTCATGTAAGCAGAGTGATTAAAACATAAATACGTGTTATTTATACAGTGGCCTCATACCTGTATGTCATCAATAATCTTCTTCACTAAGACATTCGAGAGGCACTAGAGAGGATAAACAATGAACAATGTTGTACATTCTCTCTCTCTCTCTCTCTCTCTCTCTCTCTCTCTCTCTCTCTCTCTCTTTCTCTCACACACACACTCATGCACACACACACACACACACACACACGTGATATTGATTATATTTTAACAGATAGGAAATTACTCATGTGTTGGCCTTTTCCAAATCAATGGTCTGTGTATGGTCAGACCTAATGCCAAGTTAGAAGAAAGGAGAAAGATGACACAATGCTCCATGTAATTCAAACAGCTTCAATCTGGTCCATTTAAATAAGCTGTAAAATGAAAATCTTTCTTACAAAGACAAAAACATTAGCCCAGATTATCTCCACTTCTTACAGATACTTAATTGATATAAAGAAGTTGCCAAAATATGAGGCACCAAGATAATACCCATAGCCTGCAAAAACAAATTTTAATTTCAAAGCAGAGAAAGTGGAAAGCCAAGGGCAAACATACTGGGGAAATACTATAAAAAATATGGCAGAAGATGACAAAGAATGGGCACCCCACAAAACAGAGAAAGGCAGTGAAGAGAGAATGAGTCTGCATAAAGCTCAATGTGAAAGTGATCTGAGCATTGTCCTCAAAAAAATAATTTGTAAATGAATTAGAAGAACAAATAGATGGAAATAAAACAAATTTATCACCCTCCTGGATACGAGCCATGAAATTTGGATTCTACCTCTAGGTACCCAATATGCCACAGGAAGAAGTGGCAGTGGTCCTTAAGAAGATGAAACCATATAAATGGCTGGATCAGACCAAGGACACATGGAGGAAATCCAAGTTTGGAACCTTTGAGGTGCTGATTGTCAAGCACTCCCTTAGCAGCAGGGATTTAGGATCTTCCTAAAATTTCTTGGAGCAAAATAAATAAAGTACAGGCAGCCTACCTGAACAGCTAGCCTTGACAATACTGGGATTAACAGCTGAAAGCCTGCTATCTTCTTCTATTTGGAAAGGAGTGAGCACAGAGTAATATTTTACCTCATTCATTTTCAGCCAGGTAAGGGAGCTCCAGTTTTGTTGAATGGGATTGAAGAGAGAGTCTTCTGTAATGGACAAAGAAGGACGCCATAGATTCAAAACTGACCTGTCCCTTGAAAATTGTGTGTGTGTGTGTGTGTGTATGTGTGTGTGTTTGTGTGTGTGTGTGTGTGTGGTGTGTGTGTTGGAAGAGTCTCTAAGGACTAAAATCAAGCAGAACTTGAAACAGAGAGTATATGATGTTGTCTGAATCTCTCAGAGGGCAGACCTGTGAACACCCTGATCTCAGCCAGATGGAGCAGGACCAGTAGTAGGTGACTTAAGTAAACCAAGAGCTTTGGGGAGATTCTAAAGCTACAGGTGTTTGCCTCTATCCTCCTGTCCCAAGACTCATCGTTTCTGACAAGGTAAGAGAACAGAGTTCTATCTGTGCTTGGCTTCTCTTCTCATCAGAAGCACAGAACAGTCAGAGCCTCCTCTTTTCGAGGAGCAGAGGCAGGGAAAAGGCAGCTCTCATAGAAGGCAAAGGGCTAACTAGAGGATTGGGGAAGCTAGGGTGGTAAAATGGATACAGTTTTGGGCCTGGAGCAAGAAAGACTCATCTTTGTGAATTCAACTCTAGCCTCAGATAGTTATTAGCTGTGTGAACCTGGGCAAGTAATTTGACCCTGCTTTCCTCAGTTTCCTCATCTATAAAATGAACTGGAAAAATAAATAGCAAACTTCTCCAGTATCTTTGCCAAGAAAACCCCAAATGTTCTCACAAAGAGTTGGACACAACTGAAAAATGACTCAACAACCAGAAGATTATAGACAGCTTCAAGCTTGGAAGGACCACAGAGGCCATGTGTCCTAAGCCCTTATTTTAGAGAAGACTAAAGGGAAAGGTGAGGCCCAGAGAAATAAAATGACCTAGGAGCATAAGATCACAGAATTAGAGCCACGAGAGACTTTAGAAGCTATCTAATTCAACCCTTTAATTTTGGAGAAGAAAAAGAGACCAAGAAAAGAAAGTGATGTTGAGTCACACATCTAAAGGCATAGGAAACCTTAGGCAGCATCATTTTACACAAGGGGAAACTAAGGCCCACAGAAGTGAAGTTACCTGCCGAGGCCAGCAGAGGTAGTTGACATCGAGGACAGAATTTGAACCCAGGAATTCTGACTCTAAAGCCATTGCCTCCCAACCAACTCTTTTTCTCTTGTCTTTTCCTTTCTCTTCTTTCTCTCTGCTAGACATTAAGAATTGATTTTGTGTGGCCTCCTCAGGTCAAAGCAGGCTTCTTTTAGAAACAATTGTGCGTCATATATATTTAGCTAAGGGTTTTGTTCTCACTGTAGGATTCATTTCAGAAAGATATATATGTTTATACTGAACTAGAAATTTTCCCTGAAAGGCCATTTGTCTGATAGTCTTCCTTAAATCTCTGTCTCAAATACAATCATGTATTCATTATTTGCCTTCATATTTTCCAGTTTCAGTTAAACTGAATTACTTTATATTTCTCTTGTGGTTTTCTTCTCCCAACTTCATGCCTTTGCACAGTCTTGAATGCACATCCTCACTGCCTTGGCCTTATAAAATCCCTAGCTTCCTTTAAATCTCACCTCAAGTGTCACATTCACTTAGACCTTTCCTGATACACCCATTTACTAATGCCTCTTGAATTTCTTTGTATAGATCTTATATTTTCCTTGACACATACATGTTATTTCCCTCAATAGATTGTATGCTTCATAAGGGTAGGGACCATTTCATTTTTGTCTCTGTATTCTCAGTGTCTAGCATAGCTCCTGAAAAATATTGTAGCCTTGGTGACTGTTTCTGAAGGGAAGAATTCTGGCAGCCCATTTAATGAAGGGAGAAAAAAATCTTAGGCAGACTCATTAATAAGAGCTCATGTTGCATTGTTAAACTCTAATTTATAAATTAGATCTTAATTTAACTGGGTCTTTCCTCTGCCATTTATATTACTGGATTCATTCTTTCTGAGATCCTTGCACATCTTCTAGCTTCTCAGCAATCAACACAAAGTAAATTTCTGGTGTTTCCATGTTGGACACCTTTTCAGTATGGCTAACAGGAATGCTAGCTGAGTGTTTGGTTCTACTTTTGAGCATGTTGTGTCCAAGACAGCATCCCATAGATCAATTTGGAGAAAGCAGAAAGTTCAAAAAACATTTTAAAGAACCATCAAAGATGCTCAGGGTTGCCTATTAGTATCTATCTATAATTTGTTTTTGTTTAGTCATTTCAGTTGTGTCTGACTTTTCATGAGCCCATTTGGGGTTTTCTTGGCAAAGATACTGGAATGTTTGCTATTTCCTTCTCCAGCTCATTTTACAGATGAGGAAATTGAGGCAAACAGGGTTAAATGAATTGCTGTTACTGTGTACAATGTTCTCCTGGTTCTGCTCACTTCACTTTGCTCACTTCGGTTCATATAAGACTTCCTAAGTTTTCCTGAAACCATTGTGCTTGTTATTTCCTATAGCACAGTAGTATTCCATCACAATAATATACCACAACTTGTTTAGTCATTCCCCAATTGATGGGTATCCCCTTGATTTCCAATTCTTTGCCACCACACAAAGAGTTGCTATAAATATTTTGTACATGTAGCTCTTTTCCCCTTTTTAATGATCTTTGGGATACAGAACTAGTAGTGGTATTGCTGGACCAATGGGAATTCAAGATTTTATGTCCCTTTGGGCATAGTTCCAAATTGTTCTCCAGAATGATTGAACTAGTTCACAACTCCAGTAACAGTGCACTACTGTACCAGTTTTTCCCTATCCCCTCCAGCATTTGTAATTTCCCTTTTCTATCATGTTAGCCAAGCTGATAGGTGTGAGGCAGTATCTCAGAGTTCTTTTAATTTGAATTTCTCTAATCTGTAGTGATTTCAAGATTTTTTTTCATGTGACTATTGATAACTTTGATTTCTCTTTCTGAAAACTTATGTCTTACTTTCTAAAACTTCTACCCATGAATCTTTGTTCTGCTTTTTATGACCCCAGCAAAATAATTCTAATCTCTCTTCTACATCAGCACTTTAAATACCTGAAGACAGTCACCACTTCATTTCTTGATTCTAGGACTTCTCTAAGATAAATATCCACCTTCCCTTCAAACCTTTATCATGGGACATGGTTTCCAGGCTTCCCTGTGATGCTGGTCTTTTTTTTTTTTAGCTTTATACTAGTTTCTCATTATCTTTTCTAAAATCTGGTGGCCAGAACTTAACTCCACATGTTCTGACCAATACAAAATCCAGAAGAGCTTTCATCTCCATTGTTTAAAACAGTATGCTTGCTTCTGTAATCTAATCAAAGGTAAAATAATGTGGGGGGAAGGCAGTCATACTGAGCTTTCAGTCCACTAACTCTGAAGTCATTGTCATGTAAGTTATTTATTGTTACTCAATCTCCTCCATCTTGTATCTGCTCTATTGATTTCTTGAACCCAAATATAAGACTTTACATTTATTCCTACCAATTTAATAGTATTAGATTTAGCCCATTTCCTTAGCCTGTCAAAACAAATTTGAATCCTGACTTTGTCATTTGTAATGGTAGAACTGTCATGTTATAAGTGTACCATTTGTATTTTCATGCCAGTCATTGTTAAAAATGTCAAACAGACCAAGATCAGTGACAGATTTTCTGTTGCACCCCACAGGAGACCTACCTCCTAAGCAACGAGGTATCAGTATTGGGGGTCTAGTCATTTACCCAGTTTTGAATCTGTACATTGTGTATAGAAGAGGCAGAGCAGCCAGTGAGGCAGAGCAGCCAGTAAGACAGGGAACATGATTTAAAGTTAGAGGAACTGCAGGATTCAATTTGTGGCTGCTACTTCACAGAACAGAGAAGAAAGGGATCTGAGGTTTTCCTCTGAGTAAGCTCCTTCCTATAATATCCCTTACAATTGGTCATCTGGTGTTTTCTAGAAGAGCTACAATGAAGGAGAACCTGCTGCATTCCAAGAGAGCCCATTATACCTTTGCACAGCTCTAATTGTGAGGAAGTTTTCCTTATATCTGAATAAAATCTGCTTTTATCATTTTATAAATCCTAAAACCACACAAACAAAACCTACTGAGGTCTGTCACTGACCTTTACACTCATGCACAGATTTTGCTTGCTCAGGGCTCTCCACCAAAAGTTAGTGACATTTTCCCAGAGAGTTCTTTGGAGGACATCAATCATCTCCTAACCCTACTCATTACAGTAGAAAGAGCCCTGAAATTGGAATCAGAGGACTAGGGCTCAATCCTGACTCTGCACGTAACTACCTGTGGGACCCTGGACAAGTCACATCTTTCCTCAGTTTCTTCATAAAGAGAGGGAAATGGCCTCTGCCTTTCTTATTAAGGTCTCACATCGGGGAAATGACTATTTAGGGACTTAAACACCTTAGAGAAATAAAAATGGACCTCTCCCATTCTCCCACTAAAAGTCTTAAAAATGCAAGCTGCTGGTCATGGGAAGCCATGCAACATCAATTTTTTTAACTACCAAAAAACAAATGGAGTGATTACCACCCCCATCTTTCTGCACAGTTCTGCACAGGGAACTCCAAGTCCTCTGATGTTTCTGGATTTATATAATAGCATCTATTGTTCCTTTCTCCTTTTTTAATTTCATGAAACAGCAAATCCCTATAGTCCTCAGAGATTTGGCCAAGTAAGCAATTACTGGAGATTGCTGGATCCATCTACTTTTTCCTCCTATGATTGGATTGTCAAACTGTGTGTTTAGTTTTTAATTCTCCTCAAAAGTCAATCATTTTTCTCCTGCATTTTAAGGTGGCTGGAGATGGTCTGAAGATTATTATTTGTTCCTTTGATGGAAAACTTCCTAAAACAACAAACTTTTGTGGGGAGTTTCAAGCCAGCCAGCCTTCTTTATTTTCTCATCCTAATTCCTGACTTGCAGACTTCCAAATCATGCTCAGAGTGGGTACACTCCTCTCCTCTCCCTTTTGCAGCAATCTTTGTATGTTTTCTTTCCCTGTTAGAATGTAACATCCCTGAGGGCAAGCAATGTCTTTTTACTTGTATTTGTATCCCCAGTGCACAGCACAGTGCCTGACACTGACCTTGTAAGTACTTAATAAATGTTTGTTTCTTTCCTTCTGAAAAGTATAGGGGTTGGATTTCTTAGGACTGGAATTCACTCCCTCCACATTTCTGCTTGTAGCCTTCTTCAAGGATCAGCCAAAAAGACCATCTGCAAGAAGGAAGTTAGGGATTCTAGAAGTAGAGGTAATGAAAGAATCTTTTCCAGGCACAAGGGACAAAAGGAAAACATACAATGATTGCTACGTACCAGTAAGGTTGTAGAGATGACAGTATCCCTGTTCTCTCTGGTAGAGAGAACAGCTTCCCCTCCCATCCAGATCCTCATTCCCCACATTTATTTCACAGTTCAGTCCCAGATCTTGATCTCAGAAATGGATCAGCTTCAACATGTCAGCTGACACATGGGAAAGGGATATATTTTCATAGCAGATCATTGGAAATGAATAACACTTCTAGACACACAGGAATGAATGGTGCACATGATGCATCTGAGATAGGCTAGCACTGTTGTCCACTTAGGGCCAAGGAGTCCCTAAGTGATACCATATAATAGTTGTCAACTTGCTTCTATGTGATGTAGCCCTTTTTGTACATGTCTTCTGATTCTCACATGACTCAAAGGGTCTCAGTACATTTGGAAAGATTTTTCACTTCTCTGGCTCATCTCCCACCCAGGAAATAGAAGAATTTCAACATATGACATTGTCCCATGCATTGTTACTAGTTCCCCTTATAAGAACATGATTTGTAAAGCTCAAAGAAGGAAAATACTATTTACATGACAAAGGAAACAAACAAAGAAATCACAACAGAGCTCTTGGAAAATAACAAGATATGGAACTGATGGAGCCTGAATGCAGATCAAAGATATTTTTTTCTTTATTTTTCTTGGGGATTTTTTGTCTGTGTTTTCTTTAACAGCATGACTTACATGGAAATGTGTTTTGCATGATTACACATGTACTACCTACGTCAAATTGTTTCCCTTCTCAATGAGGATGGAAGGGGAGCAGGAAGATAGAATTTAAAGAAAATAAGAAGACCCACCAACAAACAACCCTTCCCCAGAGACCTGTGTACCTACAAACACTTATAGACAGGCACTGGTTAGGAGTTCTAATTGATGACATTGGCAATCTTAGTTTTTTTGCTGTGTGACTCTTCCTGTAGCTCCCTACAATTCCTAGTACTTAGTGTCATTAACTCTTTTTTCCCCAAAGGAAAAGTCTTTCTGTAATGGAGCCCACCATTGTACCTCAGAAGGCAATACTTAAACAGCTTTACTATAGTCACAGAAGACCCAAGGTTTCCCTACATTTCTGATCAAACAGTGCCAGGTTTCCTGCACAGTAAAGTCTTTCCTTTGGGACTAGGCTTTCCATCCACCTCTAGGCTTACAAAAGGGGAAAAAATCACTCAGCTGTCAGGACCACACTCTATCCAAATCATCTTGAAGATAATTTCTATCATGGAGACAAGGTTGGGTTATGACTTCATAGGCTAATACCCTCCTTTCGGATAAATAGTTAGATGAATGGATGGATAGAAAAATAGATTGGTCGGTAGGTAGTCCCCTAGTTGTCTTCCACTGCCAGGATGGACTCCAGCTTCCTCTCCCTTACTGGGGATAACTAACTATAACCGAGAAGAATGAAATCAATTACCAGTGTTTGGCCAGATCCCATAATCTGTTTAGAAAATATCACTCCTCTGGCAACAGTCTTGTTTTCCTCAGTTGTGTGGCTTCTCCTCTTCCAAGCTTGATTGAAACCAGAAGTAAAAGTCTCCAGTGTTCCCAGGAGAGAGAGCAGCATAGGCTCCCATATTCAATTCAATTCAACAAATATTTACTGGGAATTTATTACATGTAAATCACTGTACTAGGTGCTAGGGATAAAAAGACCACAATGAAATAGTTCCTGACCTCAGGAAGCTTACATTCAACCAGGCAATGCAGCATCAACACAGACAAAGAAATACGGAGTAGATGCAACATTTGGCAATGTGATTTCAAGAGGAAGAAAGCACCTGGGGAAATGAGTGAAAGCTTCATGTAGGGAATGGCCCTTCAGCAATACTATTTGAAGGAAACTAAGACTTCTAAGAGGCTGGGATGAATAAGGAGTACATGGGGGACCATTACTTGTAAAGGCATGGAGGTAAAAAATGGAGCTATATGGAGAGAGATATCAGTTGGCAAGCCTGTTGGATTAGAACTGAGATGCAATGCTCACAGGCAAACCAGAAAGCCTTGGCGCTGTGTCTTTACTTGAGCATAATGAAGGCCTTGTGCAGCATTTGTGCCTTGTCGGGCTGTCAGATTTAGATCCCCAACAGAAAGCATGTCTAACACAACATTCCTCACACACTCCCTGTGCCTCACACATTGCTGCCACTTAGGGTTCATAAGAATGCTGACAGCATCTGCTTTATACAAACAATGTTGCCATTAATAAATCCTTGTTATTAGTTCAAATATATATTTAACTGCTCTGAAGGCCAAAGATAGTCTTCTCTCCTTATTCTGTGCAGGGGATCAAATAGTCTAGTCTGCCCAGGACAGACCTGGTTTGGGATGGACTGGCCTCCTAGGAATAGTCCCAGGCAGGCTCAGCCATGGTTCCACTGATTTTGCAGGGTGGGACTTCTGAAAGAACCTTAACCAGGCTCCTCATTTGGCAGAGTAGAAAACTGAAGGCCAGAAAGGAAGGGATTTCATGCTGAGAGAGATAACTCACATGATGGGAGGAAAGATTCCAAAAAAAGGTTGACAGGCTAGAACACGAGGACCAAATGAATCAAATCAAATTTAATAGGGATCTCATTCCTCTCAGTCATAATTAGTTATCACCAGCAAGGGAGAGGAAGCTGGAGCCCAGCCTGATAATTAAAGAAAACCAGGAGACTAATTTATCTATCTATCTATCTATCTATCTATCTATCTACCTATCTATCCATCTATCTATCTTTCTATCTATCTATATTTATTTATTCATCCATTCATCTATCTATCTATCTGAAAAGAGGGCATATAAAGTCTAATACTTGGGCTAAAAACAGTCAACTTCACAAATACAAAATAGAGTAAGCCTGGCAAGACAGCAATTAATCTGAAAGCGACATGGGATTTTGAGTGGACTCCAAGTCAAACCAATGGGATAGTAAGCCAATGAAGGGATAGTCAAAATCAACCAACCAATTGATCAGGAAGCTAAGTGCTGACTGTATGTCATACACTAGTCTACCTCTAAATCATTTTAATAGCCTGGTACAATTGCCTCTGAGAGAAACGTTGGATTTGATTCACTAGGAGCCAAGGATAGAAATATAAAGAAGGAAAGACAGAAGATTGCTCTGGCCTCACAGGGGTTTACATTATTTGGAAGAAAGTGACTCATAAACAGAGATAAAATACAAGCAAAATGAATACAAGGTAATTTGGAGGGTGAAGGCACCAGCAGCTGGGGTAATTGGGGGGACTTCATGTAGGAAGCATTTATGCTGAGCTTTGAAAGAAGCACAGGATTCTAAGAAGCTAAAGTAATCAAATGCTGCCTTGGGGCCAGTGAGCTCTCCAGGTAAGGAAATGAAAATCCTACTGCACTGTGCCCTGGTCAGGTCACATCTGAAATACTGGGCTCAGTTCTGGACATCACATTTGATCACACATAAATTGGAATGCCTTAGAGGAGAGTGACCAGATGGTGAAGGATCTCAAGTTCATGTGATATAAAGGAAATGGAGGGAATTCACTTGGAGAAGAGAAGATGTAATGGACATGATAGTGGTCATGATGTGGAAAAGGGTTAATTTCCTTCCACCTCCTGGCTTCCCTGGAGGAAACCAGGGACTTCCTTCAAGTCCCAGAAAAAATACCACTTTCCCAACCCCTCTTAATTCTAGTGCCTTCTCTCTGTTAATTATTTCCTATTTATCTTGTATATAGCTTGGTTGTACATAGTTTGTATGTTAACTCCCCTATTAGTCTGTGAGCTCTTTGAGAGTAAGGGTTGTCATTTGTCTTTCCTTGTATCCCCAGCACAGTGCCTGGCACATAGTAGGTACTCATTAAACATTTATTGACTAACTGACCAAAGTCTCCCCAATCTAAAGTCCAGGGCTTTCCCCACTGGACCAAAGGAGCTTCATTCCTTCACGGACGACGAAGTATCATCAAACGTGTCAGACGTGAATACATCCAAGCTAACTGGTGATGTGGACTTTTACAAGGTAATTAGAATGCCTGACAGTTTCTCAGACTCTCCAAGCTTCAGACTCCTTATCTATTCCGCAGAGCTAGCCCTCCAGTCTCATTGATTCTCAGTTGCTTTACAGGAAGAAAATCTATACCGAGGACTAAAGGGACATTTGGGGTTTGGATAGCCTCTCACATAGTCACAGAATTTCAAAGTTGGGAAGAACCTCATCTGTCATCTTGTCCAACCCATATCCCACCCATATCCCACCTCTGCCCACAAACAGCACCATTCCACCACATACCCAAATGCCATCATTCAGTTTCTTTTTAAAGACCTTCAGCGGAGAGAACACACTACCTGAATCTCCTTCCACTTTTGGACACGCCTTATTATTAGAAAGTTTTCTTGATATTGTCTAAATCTATTCTGCCTCTTCCATTCTTTATAAACCCTGGACCTTATTTCACTCATCTATAAAGTGAATGTAACAAAAATTGTATTGCTCCTTGTTCAGCCCCCTGGGGCCAGCTGAAACAAGTCAAATCCTTCCTTTGCATGGCAGTCCTTCAAAACAGCTTTCCCCTTCCTCCTATAATAGCCACGGTGCCCTGCCTGGGGACTTTAAATAACAGGAAGAGAATTCATATGTTATCCTGTCCCTATGTCCTACCTTGGCTTGTTGCATCCATGATCACTTTAGACTGCACCATGAACTCTCCTCTTGCTACTCATCTTACACGGAAGCTGAAAGTTGAATTACAGGTGATTAACACTAATCTCTCATAGATCCATGGATTGGAGTGAGGGGGAGCTCAATGAAAGTTATTATAAACTTAATCATTATTAAGAACCAGTGGAATTTAGTGGGAAAGCACACAGGACTCAGAATCATGAAAGGTCTGGGTTTAAATTTGACCATTGACACTTCCTGTGTAATGGGCGATTCAATCTACCTCTCAGCCTCAATTTCTTCATCTATAAGATAGGATTAATACCTTAGAGGATTGTCACAAGTCCTAAACAGTCTACAAGTAGCCCTATAAAGTAGGCCAATACCTATAAAAATGACAGCAAATATTATTATGTGATCCCAATTAACCATAGAATGATTATAATGGCAGTCATCATTTACATGGCCCTTTAAAGCTTTTAAAGGATTGTAAATATATTATCTCATTTGATCCTCATGTTAATCCTGCGACATTTTGCTATTATTATCTGCATTTTATAGTTGAGGAAACTAAGGCTGAGAGAAGTCATCAGACCATGGGTCTAGAGCTAGAATGAACCTTAAAGGCCACCTAGCACAAGCCCCTCATTTGACAGATGAGGGAAGTGAGGAACAGACAAAGTACCTTGTGCAAGGTCACACAAGAAATTAATGGCAGAGCCAAGGATTTGGCCCCAAGTCCTTCAACTCTGAATCTAGCATTTTCTGCTACATAACACAAATATCTTCTGATTTCTCATTGTGCGGTGGCAGTGACCCTCACTTCCCTAAGGCTATTCAAATAAATCACAATCTCTAGTATGTCCCATTCAAACTGAAAGGGCTTCAAATACTGGCCCAGTGATGAATTATTGTCGAAGAATCAGCCTAAGTTTGGAGGCTCAAAATCACGTGGTCCATAGAGTGATGAAACATTTAGCTGTAACAACTCCCAACAATCATCCACAAAGGTGTGGAGGAGAGCCAGGGTCCTAAAATTCTCATTACAAAGGCCTTTTGGTGCTAGGGGTGGAAGGAAGGGGCAGGGTAAAGACATTCTGTGTCCACTGCTCTGTAAATCCCTGTGAGGCACTCAGAGAAGTGGGACAGAGGGTCAACAGTCCTGTTAATGAGATGCATGGTAATACTTTCAAAGAATCCTAAAACCTTAGAGCCAGAGTGGTTCATTGAGATCATTGAGTCTGAACATTTATTTGACAGAAAAAGAAACTGAACCCAAAGAACAGCAGAGACTTGATCAAAATCTCATAGTAAAATGGAGGTGGAGTCCTTTCCATGGTACCTTAGTTAGTCCCTGCTGAGAAACTGGACCTACATTGATTTTCTGTGCTGTCTATATACCAGTGTTGGGACAATGTTGAGGGCTGTCCAAGTCCATTCTTTACTAACTGGATCAAGACAGTGGACAAATGTATTTTCAGGGACAAAACTAAAAACCCCAGGGGTTTTCAGACTCATCTGGTTCATGAGGAAATGAAATTCATTAGATAAACTCAATCATCAAAGGGATGCTATATTGACATGAAGTATGAGCCAAGGGGAAATGAAATTATTTGGATTTTAACAGAAGATGGTTGTGTCCATACTTGTTAACAACCACCATAACAACTAACGTTTATATAGCACTTTAAGGTTTGCAAAGCACTTTGCATATAACATCTCATTTGAGGTAGGTATTGTAATTATCCCGATTTTAAAGTTGAGAAATTGAGGATGAGAAAGGATAATTTGTCTAGAACCACCAAGGCTAGAACACATGTGAGGCAAGATTCCAATTCCCATCTTCCTGAGTCCAAGTCAAAGCTTCTGCCTACTGTGCCACTTCTCCCCAGGGGTGGGAAATTGCTGTGCCACCTCAAGGAATTGGGGCCAGTTTCTTGGAGGAAGCAGGATTCAGCCTGCCTCTCCTACCAGTGCCTGGTGTCCTATAGAATGAATGTTTGCAAGGGTTTCTGAGACCTAGTCACCTCTGGTTTTCATTGTTCTCTTTCCTTGACTAGCTTTTTTTTCTTGGGTGTTATGCTTCTTCAAGATGAAGGAACTGTTGTATAATTAATTTTAAGACCGGTTACATTCTGTCAACTGTGACAGTGCCGGAAATGCCGTTTTTCAACTGACAGAGAAAGAAACGTTAAATATAACATCACAGTGACACACATAGCTTCCTTCTAAGCACAGCTCAGAGGCCACCTGCTACATAAGAACTTTCCTGATCTCACTAGTTAATGATTCTTTCTTCCTCATGAAATTATTTAAATTTTATTTGTACATAGATTGTACTTCCTTGTATGTGAACATATTATATGACTTATGGTAGAATGGAATCTCTATGGGTACAGATATTTCATCTAGAGGAGTAGCTAGGTAGTGCAGTGGATAGAGCCTGGAGTAGGGAAAACCTGAGTTCAAATTCAACCTCAGAACCTACTAGCTGTGTGTGACCCTGGGCAAATTACTTAATCCTGTTTGCCTCAGTTTCCTCATATGGAAATGGAAAACCACTCCAGTTTCTCTGCCAAGAAAACCCCACTCAGAGTCATGAAGGGTCTGACACTACTGAGAGACACCAATGATTTCATTTTAGCTTTGAATCTTCAGTACCTAGCATAAGCTTGACACATTATAGGAACCTCATGTTTCTTTCATTGAATTGGATTGATGGAAAGGTCGGAGGACTGGGAGCCCAGACACTTAATTTTAAATCCTCGTGAATTCTTTTAGGCAAGTACCTTTAGCTCTCTGCACCTCAGTTTCTGCATCTGTAAAGTAGGAATAATAATACTAGCACTACCTCACAGAATTGCCTTGAGACTGTTTTCTAAATTGTTAAGCTCCATTTAATTAAATTTTATAATATATTTATGTTACAAAATTATATAAAAATAAGAATACAATTATTATAATCTTGTTGATGGAAATCCCATGAAGTCCCTATCCCACAAAGCCACAGGTGACATGTTCTAAGATCTTCAAATCTTTGCTATTGACTTGGTGCTTCAGTCACTCTGAATTCATATGAAAGCCCTCCATCAACCATAAAAGACCATATAAAGCTGCTTGAATTTATATTTGTAACAGTCAGATCAAAATGCAACTAAATTAAGACCAGATCTCATTTCTGCACTAACTACTCTCAACCCCCACCAAAAGATAAAAAACACTGAAGTTGTTGGAAAAGAATTTGGAGGTTGTCTTATTCAACATCTGTTTTTCACAGATGAAGAAAATAGCTCTCAAGAGGTAAGGTGATTTGCCCAAAGTCATGTAAGCAATAAATGGCAAAGCTAGTATTGGAATCTGTCTTCTGAATCTAAATACAACACTCCACATAATAAAATACTATACTAATGAAATCACTGGGGTCACCCAAGTTGTCATAAGAGTTGTGAGAGAGAGAGAGAGAGAGAGAGAAAGAGAGAGAGAGAGAGAGAGAGAGCGAGAGCTGGCTATATACATACATATATTTATATGTGTGTATGTATATGTAATCTTATTAGTATAAAGAATTCAGAGAGAAACAGAATTCTTTGAGTTGCCTAGACTAGAGTACTGATGAGAGAAAAATGATGGACTCAAGATGCAGAACGGAATATTTATTTTTGAACATGACTGATGTGGGAATTTGTTTTGTTGCATATTTGTTACAAGAGTTTTGCCTTTCTTTTTTAAGGATTGAAGAGAAAACAAATTTTTGCTCACTAAACATTTTTTAAATTTGCTTTTTTAAAAAAGTAGAGTGCCAAGAGATTAAATGACTTCTCCAGAGTCACACAACCAGTGTATGTCTGATGTTATACTTAGGTCAGTCTTTCTTGGCTTCAAGAGTGGCTTAGCAACAACAATAGTTAGCATTTATATAGCACTTCAAAGTTCATAATTTCCTTTACTCTTTTATTCTGTAGCTCTTTTCATCCTCACAACAACCCTGTGAAATAAGTGCTATTATTGCCCCCAATTTTCGGATGAGGAAACTGAGGCAAACAGAGGTTAAGTGACTTGTCTAGCATGACATAGCTAGCATCTGAAGTGGGATTTGAACTCAAATCTTCCTGATTCCACATTCTACACTCTGTCCACCATATCACAATATCTCTGTATGTGTATGTATGTATATATATGTATATGTATCTATAATGTATTATGGCATAATATACAATGTGTAATATAATAGAACATTCTGTTATCTCAAAAGTCTTAGAGTACATTTAAGCTATTAAAGCATAAAACTGTACTAAGGCCTTTGGGACATGATAGATAGATAGATAGATAGATAGATAGATAGATAGATAGATAGATAGATAGACAGATAAACATATAGGTGCATATACATATATACATACATAGATCTATGTGTGTATATATGTACTTTAAAAGTTCTTCATTTCCGTTGTCATTATCCAGCTCTTAGTACAGTGTCTGGCATGTAGTGGTTGCTTAAAAAATGACTGTTGACTTGGCATAATTGGATCATACTTATAGCACCATAAAATTTATTCTTTTAGCTTAAAAAAAACTTCTCAATTAAAAGTCAAACTCTGCTACTAACTAGTTGCATGAACATGACTTTCAGCTTGTCATGCAACCCCTTTTAGCTTCCTTTTCTTCATCCTAAAAAAAGAGGAGATTGGATGCATTGATCTCTCTGATCCCTTCTGCTTTACAATTTCATGCTTCTCTATAGATACTGTGTTTGTTAGGGACCAAGAGGAGAGAGAAGGTTGAGCTCTCAATGGAATAGGCCTGCAGAAGATGGATTTTGATCCTTTGTTGGAAAATTATTTCACAGTTTTTCTATCCATAACATCCTAGTCCATTATCATGGAAATAAGTAGAAAACTTTAATTGAACACATTAAAATCTCTTCATGCATAATCAGGAAAAAAAAAAGCATTTCAAAAGTGCACTCAGAAGAAATGTTGATCGATTGTCTAATTCCTATTGGAATGGATTTTTGAGCAGAAATGAATTTGATTCGGAAATTATCTCTGAGTAATGGTGATTGCTTTGACTTTGGGATGAACTCCTGTGTGGTGTAGCTCACTTTTCAGCACTACCTTGTAAAGGAGGCCCAAGCAAAGGCATTTTCTACATTAGAAACTGAAGACATCCTAGAAGCGTTTAACTTTAGAGCAGAAAAGGGATGTTAAAGACCATTGAGAATCAAAGCCACTTATTTACAGGCAAGAAAACTTTAAAATTCAAAAGGGTTTGTCTAAGGTTGCATAGGAATCAGTTATTGGCAGAACCAAGCCCAGTATCAGTATCTCTTGATTTAACTCTGTGTATGATGCCCTTTACTTCAGATAGAAGTGGTTGCAATAAAGAAATAATAATAGCTTATGGATGGATTACTACAAAATAATAGAGCTCTATGATAAAATGTAAGCTCCCTGATGGGAGGGATTTCAGTTTTTGTAATCCCAGCATGTCACCTGTCTTGATACAGAAAAGATACATAATAAACGCTTGTTTAGTTGAATTATTATTGTTTATCATCTCATTCTTCTCATCTTTTTATGGAGTTCCAATAGAAATGGTCTTTTGTACAAGTTGTATCATTTGTTATTCTTTTATATCTACCTGCTTTTTGTAGTTAAATAAAAGTTGTGGCATGCAATCTCATTTTGTGTGGGCTCACTAAAAGTAACTCTAGAATTTGAGGACAATAGAGATGATGTGTAGCTTGTTCAGTTCCAAAATAATGTGGATCACTGGAGTATCTACATTTTGAAAGCTCTTCTTTCCACATAGTTTGGAGATTTCGAGAATCTGGCATAGCGACAGCTAACAAAAATGTGCTAATTTTTTTATAGATTAGTATTATGTCCCGGCAATCGTGTGCAATTGTTTGATCTGTGGTAATGATCTACTTCCAGGGCATTAGATGAGTTCCCTAGGATATCTTGAAATCTGTATGAGGATTTGTCATCTGTCAGTCCATGGAAGACCAACAGCTTCTGATGTAGTTCTAGCCATCAGATCATGTCTTGCTAGACATTCAGTAGATGCCAAATTTTGACAACTTGCAGTGACATAGTCTTTGCATAGTCTTCAAATTTCCTTGCATAATCTACATTAATCACTAAATCTTGGCCTCCTTGAGAGTAACCCTTCTATAATTTCTAGGAGCAAAATTTGGGCCTTAATTTCTATAATAAACCCCTCTATTACTACAAAAAAAATTTACATGACTTTGTCATTTCTTATTATTATTTTAACAATGATAACAACTAATATTTATAGAGCACTTTAAGCTTTGTAAAGTAATATGCATATATATGTATATATGTATATGTACATATATATATATGTATCGCATTTTGTTCTCACAACAATTCTGTGAGTGCAATAGATATTAATATTCCTTTGTTACAGGTGAGGAAACTGAGGCTTAGAAAAATTAAGTGATTTGCTTGTAGTCATAGAACTAGTCAAAGTCTAAAGAAAGATTCAAATTCAAATGTTCCCAAATCCAACATTCTCTTCAATATTGCTGGCTGTCTCCTAAATGAAAAGAAATTATGAGTAAGTATAGATATATTTTAAGGAGTTGTTTTATTCAGTGAAGCTTTGTACCTCTTTTATCATTGAACCAATTCTGATTTTAATGAATTACTTTCTTCAGTATTTTTGTACCTTTTTTGCAAAGCTGTTAATTCTATTTTCATAATTTTCTTATATAGCTCTCATTTCTTTTCCCAATTTTTCCTCTACCACTTTTCATTAAATTTTAAAATCACTTTTTGCTCTTTTAAAAATCTCTTTCTTTAGATGCTTCTCAATTCAGTCACAATTAGCTTAATGGAAGGTTCTACAGGTTCAGAGTGTCTGAGCTTCTTTCTTCTGCTGCTTTCACAGCTCAACCTGGGGGTCTGTAAGTTTTTGGTGCTAAAAAAGTGATGTGATCTAGGGATAGATGTATCCACTGACCTCCTGTTCTGCACTCTGTGGGTTCTTGACCTCTTTGGGGTCTATTGGCTTACGCAGGGATTGAGCTTTCATAGACTACTGCTGGATCTAGTCACAATTAGCTCAATTGGAGGCTCTGCAGGTTCAGAACACCTAGCTCCTCCTTCTATTGCTCTCCTGCCCTGTTTTATTCCCCTGCAGACTAAAAATAAGAACTCAGTCCCTACTCTGTTCTTGGGCTCACAGACACACAGTTATGATTTTGGAGCTTATTTCTTGTTCCTTATATAGGTAGGGCCCCTGTTCCCTTGGGACTTCAACCACTCCTCTTCCCTCTGGAACAGAGACCTAGAACTGGGGAATGGGTGACAGCGATGCCAAATGGCCCCCTTTCCTGCTAGAACAAGCTCATGCTAGAACAAAGGTCCACTGGGATCTCTTTCTGCTCAAGTGTTCAGTCCCCTTACTAGCCCTGAGCAATGGGCTGCTCCTCGCTGCTACTTTGGCTGCTCCCTTAGTCCACTGCTGTTTCCACCTGCTGCCAAGATACTGAGCTATTCTTCTGGCTAGCTACCACTCCAGCGTCCATGGACCTCTCTGACTATTTTCCCAAGCTGTCCAGGGCTGAAAACGATGCAATGTGACTTTTTCTTGTCCTTCCCACACAGAATTTGGTCTGATGCAGTTTATAGGTCATTGCAGAGGAGGGTGTGAAGGAGCTAAGGCAAAATTGCTATCCATCACCCTACCATCTTACTTCTACTCTGCAGTATGCACAAATAAGAATGACTGAAACATATCATGGAAAATATGGTTATTAAAAAGGAAAATGGGCAAGATTTATTTCAGAAAAGCAGTTTTAAAAGAATGCTTAGGGGCGGAGCCAAGATGGCGACTGGAAAGCAGTAACTGGCATGAGCTCCCCACCAAGTCCCTCAAAAACCTATAAAAATGGCTCTGAACCAATTCTAGAACTGCAGAACCCACAAAGTGGCAGAGGGAAGCAGGGTTCCAGCCCAGGACAGCCTGGATAATCTTGGGGTAAGGTCTGTCCCTCATGGAACTCCGAGCTCCCAGCTGAGGGGAACGGAGCTGAGCCAAGCAGAGCCCAGCACGCGCGGCGGGGGCCGACCAGACCGTGGACCGACAAGACCAGGACTGGAGCCGAGAGTGCCCTAGCATGCTGAATTACTGAGCTGTGGCATGTACCAGACCTCACAACCCACAAACAGCAAAGACGACAGAGAAGGTTAGTGGGAAAAGCTGCGGGACAGGATGGAGTTTGCGGTTCGGCTACCACCCCTGGGGCAGCGGAGGTGGGGCAGCTTTACAACTACAGCTGCAGCTGCTTCTGGCCCCAGGCCCACCTGGTGGGAGGAATTAAGTGGCTGATCAGAGCAGGAGTGAACAGCCTCCTGAAAATTTAAGCCCAGTCCGGGTAGGG
>CM053626.1:30592659-30612957 GCA_028646595.1 Phalanger gymnotis
TTTTTTTTTTTTGGTTCTGTTTCTTCTTTCTCATGAGTCATTCTATTGGTCATGGTTCTTCTCCACAACTTGACTAGTGTGTAAATTAATTCAATGCCAAGTTATACATGGAAGTTATATGGGATTCCATGCCTTCTTGGGGAGGGAGGGGGGAGGGAGGGAAGAAAATCTGGAACTCAAAATTATGTAGAACTGTTTGTTGCAAACTAAAACTAAAAATAAAATTAAAAAAAGACATCAAGCAGTGGATGGGCATGTAAAAAATAATACTGCTACAGGTTCTCAGCTCTGCTCCCTTACAAAACCTGGACTAGATTACTCCTGCAGGGAAAGACTCAATATGTTTTCCCTACATCTTGCTTTGAGTGAGATGTAGAGAAGTAAATATAGGTAGACTCTTTATGAACAGGATGAGTTCCTGGAACAATGAGTTTGTATATACATAGGATGTTAGTTGGAAGAGATCTTGGAGGTCATTTGGTCCAACCTATTCATTTTATAAACAAGAAAACTAAAATCTCAAGGGGATAAAATGACTTTCCCAAGGTCACACAGATAATTAATGTCCAAACCAGTACTTGAAACCAAGTCTCCTTACTTTCAGAATGAGATATTGAACATTGCAGGGGTCTGCAATAAGAAGGTCTTTTGAATGAACTGAAGTCTTTAATTTCAACTTTGATAAGACTGAGACCCAGAAAGGTTAAATGACACTGATGGCAAGTAGCAGAGCTGAGATCTGAACTCAGCTCTTCTGGATCCAAATCCAATGTCCTTGTTACTATGTTATGCTACTTTTCCTAGATGAATCCATATTTCCCTCCAAGATTTAACCTTTCCTATGATTTCATTATCACCACCACCACTATCACCATCACCATCACCATCACCATCACCATCACCATCACCATCACCATCACCATCACCATCATCTTTGCTAACATTGGCACTTTACGAATATTATCTCATTCGTTCCTTACAATAGCTCCGAGAGATAGGTGCCATTATCTACATTTTAAAGATGAGAAAACTGAGGCTACCAAAGGTTAAATGACTTGCCCAGGGTCACACAGCTAGTAAATGTGTGAGGCCAGATTGGAACTCAGGTCTTCTTGACTGCAGGTTCAGTGCCTGAACCTCTGTACCACCCTTCTACCCAATTAGCACAGGGAGCTCTTGGGAAGAGCTTCCTGTATTAATACAGATTTATGCCTTCTCTGACACATTTTTAGAGATTTCCCTGAGGCATAGAGTACTCAAGTTCACACACACCATGTGTCAAAGGTAGACCGTGAACTCAGGTTTTCCTGACTCCAAAGCCGGTTGCTCTCCATCCACCATGGCTATCAAAGACAACGTTATCCTTCCAGAGTCTAAGGTCCATCGTCTTGGCCTTCTCCTGGACTCCTCACTTTTATTTACCTCACATATGCAGTAAGTTTCCAAATCTTATTGTTTCTATTTTTGCAGTATCTTTCACATCCAACTGATTCTCTCCAGTCACACAACTAGCTCTTTATTTTTGACCCTCATCGCCTCTTTTCTACATTAGTACTATCAAAATCAGGGACCAATGGACTGCATGTGATGATCCCTGCTGCTGCAGATTGACTTAGAAAACTACATATTAACATTCTTTAAGTTCTATTGTTTTATTTTGTTCAATATTTCCCAATTACATTTTCATCTGTTTCTGGCCACAACCTTTCTCCTAGATTATTGCAACATTCTCCTAGTTAGTCTCCATGCATTATGTCTCTCCACTCCAGTCCATCCATCCTCCACACTGCCACAGTGAATAGAACACTGGCCCTGAAGTCAGGAGTAACTGAGTTCAAATGTGGCCTCAAATACTTTCTAGCTATGTGACCCTGGATGAGTCACTTCACCCTGTTTGCCTCTGTTTCCTCATCTATAAAATGAGCTGTAGAAGAAAATGGCAAAAGAACTCTTTGCCAAGAAAATCACAAAAGGGATCTCAAAGGGATCCCACACAACTGAAACAACTAAACAACAACAAAAGGCATCAGGGACACAGATAGTAAATGAAATAACCAGTACTCTAAAGGAGTTAATGTTCTAACCCCATGATAGCTATTCTAAACCTTTTCTTAAACAATAATAACTGTCTGACTCCCCTAGAGACCACTTCTATTGGCTCTCTGATGCCTTCAAAATAAAATAAAAATATTTCTGTTTAGCTTTTAAAGCCTTACATAATCTAGCCCCAATCTATATTTTCAGCATCTTGGACAATCCTACTTCTCCCCTTCTACCCCCTTTCTATGATCTTCCCTTGGCTTTCTCTCTGTTCTTCAAACATGATGCTATATCTTTAGCAGTTGGATTGTCTTAGCCAGATTCTGAAGATCACCTGGCAGGATAAGATACCTGACAATGAGGTCCTTTCTGGAACTAAACTGCCAAGCATTCAAACTCTACTGCAGAGGGCACAACTCCAGTGGGCTGGCCACATTGTTCAAATGCCAAATGTACACTTGCCAAGAAGACTATTTTATGGAGAACTCACATGGGGCAAGAGCTCACATGGTGTTCAGAAGAAGCAATACAAGGACACTCTCAAGATCTCTCTTAAGAACTTTGGAATTGTGTGACATGGAAGATACTGGGACAAAACTGCCCTGCATGGCATTGCCTCATCAGAGAAAGTGCTGTGCTGTATGAGCAAAGTAGAATTGAAGTAGCTCAAAAGAAATGCAAGATATACAAATTTAGAGAATCCGCCCCAAATGTTTACATGGACTATTTGTGCCTGACCTGTGGTAGAGCATTCTTGGCTTAAATTGGTTTGATTAGACATAGTCAGACACCCTGTAACTTAACTTTAGCATGATGATGTCATTTTAGTCTTCTTCGAGAATGAAGGACAACAACAAAGATATTTCTAGCATAGTGGCTTTGTGCTGGCCATTTCCCACGTTTCCCTTTACCTTTCTGCCTCATAGAGTCTTTTTCTTCCTTTAAGATGCCAGTTAGGCGCTATTCTCTACATAGAACTTTTCCTGATCTCCCAAACTACTAAAGCTCGTCTTGCCAAACTACTTTCCATTAAGCTACTTTATATGTATTTGTATTTATTCACTTTGTATTGATGCCATATATGTACTTCTATATACTTAATATGTCCTCCATAAGAATGTAGGAATTGTTTCATTTGTTATACTTGTGTCTCCAGAACCTAGAAGAGTACCTGGTATATGGTAGGCCTTTAATAAATACTCGTTAATCTGTCACAATCATTGGATCCATTTATCCAGCTAATGACTAACCAAAGATTCTGACAATGAGAGGGTTGTGAAGCATTCTTCAAAGGGATGTCATCATTTGCAATATTTTCATCTTCAAAAGGCAAATGACTCCTTTGACTCAAGTAAGAGAGAAAATATTATGCTCATGCTCAAAAAAATAATTCTTTAAAAAATTCCATTCATGTCCTTTTATTTGCTACTATAGTGAAAGAATAAAATGAAAGTAGATGCTAATGCTTTAGGGCTTTGCCTCAAAATTAGCTGGACCTCAGACTACACGGTCAGCCTGCAGACTTGTTTCAATATTTGAAGAATATAATTGAGGCAGATTTTGTAAAGGTTTCAAGAAAGAAAATACAGGGCTGCTCTAAAATGGCTGAAAAGATTTTTAGGTTAGTGTTCTCAGCTGACTCTAGCATGTAGAAATTCTGAAGTGCAAGCACTAGTTATGAAATGAATCAATGACTGAAACAAATGAAAAAGGTATTTATGAAGTGCTTACAATGTGCCATACAGTGTTGTAAGCTTGAAGATACAAATACAAAAACAAAGACAGTCCCTGCTCTAAAGGAACTTTTAAACTGTTAGGAAAGAGTAATCAAAAAAAATGGCTAGAGAAGAACAATTTGACCTAGAAAGTTTGGGGGCAGGGAAGAGTGAATAGGACTATGAAAGATTAGATTAATACATCCAATCTAGGAAGAATGGTACAGTTGACTTGATCATAGTTCCAGAACTGGAAGAAAGAGATGGTGGTCAAGAGAGTACACAATAATGAACCTCAGCATTGCACCCTATATTAGTTTCGCTCTAATTTAAACCTTTTAATATTGCATGATAGCTAGGCTGGCAAATATTGTTTCCTTTCTTTCTCCTCTTCTTCCACAGCCACTCGTCATTCCCTCCTCCATTCCTGAAGCCCAATCTAGCTATATAAAATGGAGCTTTCTTCATAGGAGTGCAGTATAGGCTGGGAGAGCCTTCCTTAGGTTTTCTTATTTCTCCAGGCTCATCATCTCTGTTCTACACTCCAAATCTATGGCTTAATCATTTCTCAGCATAGTCTCTCCTCCGCTAGATTCAGGGAGACTCATTCCAATAGGCAGAATAGTACTGGTATGAGCATTCCATTTGGGGTCAGAGGACCTGGGTTCAGATTCATATTCTTTTCCTTCCAAAGCTGGAGTAAGCTTCCTGAATGAAGAGGTTTCTGGTGCATGCTAGAAAAAGTCTGGAGGGTGGACTAAAGAGGAATGTGAGTTGGGTAATCTGCCTCATTGAAGCAGATATCTTAGTCAGTAGCCTGAGATAAATTGTTTCCAGAAATAATTTTAATAGCTTTACCTGGATTAGTGACCACCAAGGTTTCTGAAATTCTGGCTGAAACACTTTCCTCACCCTCCCTGCCCCTCCACCATGAAAATAGTGGCAGATTCTGATTAAACTCAGTCAAAGAAGGAAAGGATGAGAGCTAAGGGAGAAACAGGTTTGGGGGTCTAGAATGAGTAACTGTACTGGGCCTAAAGGAAAGGAAACTGAACCAGATATGGCTAGTTCTGTTCCCCCCAGAAGCTACAAATTCAAGGCCAGTGAAATCTAAAACCCCAAATGTGGAAGAACACTAAGGTAGCTTTTAAGCATAAGTAGCAGTGTATCCACTGGTAAGTGGATAAGTAAAGAGTCAGAAAATGAAAATTGAGAGAATGCAAGAAAAACAGCTAAAATACCACAGATTTCAAAAGGAAAAAATTATTAAATAAAAACACAGGGTAAAAGCAGATGAATTAATAAGTGAATCCTAAAACTAGAAGGAAGGATGAGTACTATATACTCAAAGAAATTACACAGCTCTCTTAAATACTACAAAACAAAAAAAGTGATACAATACATCATGAAAAAGAGATTTTTCCTTTGGAATACTAAGAGAACATGGAACAAAAACAAGAAATTATAGAATTTCAGAATTCTTCAGAAAGGAAATTAAATCCATGAAAGAAGAAATTTGTAATAAACATAAAATAGAAATTATAGTTCTCCATGCAGTAATAAAAAGCTCAATTAACAAACTAGAAAAAAAGAAAAGTGTTTCTTCAAAGAAACAAAAAGGAGATGAACAAATTTGGAATATGAAAAGGCTGAAGTAGAGGAAAATCTACCAGAAAAAAAGCAAGCCATTGATCTCAAAGACAGAACATATAGAAATAACTTAAAGATCATAGGTCTTTCAGAAGAACACAAGAAGTAAAAAAAGGGGAAAAAACCTCAAAATTATGATAAAAAAATTCCCCAGAACTTGTAAATACAATAAAAAAAGCACCCATTAAAAGAATCTACAGATGACTCAAGGAAAAACAAAACTAAAACCTTATGCTTCAAGTTCCAAGACTTGGTTAAATTTTTACAATGCAAATGAGGAATAGCAAACTCTGCAAGTGGGTAGCAGAAAAACTTTCAAATAGAAACAAAGGCTAGTTCAAATTGAAAAAAAAATACTCTTTATCTACCAAGAACCTGAAGTTGAGTGATTCTTTTGTGGAGGCCGTCTTTTGCCTCAATTTTTACCTAGCCTTTAATTATTGAATGGGCATTGTATCAGACAAATTGAGACCTGGGAGAGACCTTAGCTTGAAAAGTTCATGGTCTCTCATTGCTTTCAGGGCCATCACTTGTAGTTTTGACTTATGTCTTAACCACTGGACTCCAGTAACTCTGGAGGACAGTGTGAGGCTGTTGATTTTGCACAGATTGACCTCACTTCAGTCCAATTCATTTGCTTTTTTAAAATTCATTTTTTACTTTTAGCTTACAACACTCAGTTCCACAAGTTTTTGAGTTCCTAAATTTTCTCACCCTCTCTCTCCTCCCTCCTTGCCCCTGCCCCCATGACAGCATGTAATCCAATATAGGTTCTACATATACCTTCACATTAAACTTATTTTCACAATAGTCAAGTTGTAAAGAAGAATCATAATCAATGGAATGAACTATAAGAAAGAAGAAACAAAACCAAAAAATGAAATGTTTGCCTCAATCTGCATTCAGACTCTGTAATTCTTTTTCTGCACGTGGATAGTTTTTTCCATCATGAGTCTTTTGGAACTGTCTTAGAACCTTGTATTGCTGAGAAGAGTCAAGTCTATCAAAGTTAGTCATCACAGATACTGAGTGTCTGTAATCGTGTATAATGTCTTCTTGGTTCTGCTCCCCTCTCAACATCAGATCATGTAACTCTTTCCATGTTATTATGAAGTCCATCTGCTCCTCATTTCTTATAGCACAATAGTATACCATTACATTCATGCACCACAACTTGTTCAGCCATTCCCCAATTGATGGGCATCCCCTCGATTTCCAATTCTTTGCCACCACGAAAAGAGTTGCTATAAATATTTTTGTACATACAGGTCCTTTTCCCACTTGTATGATCTCTTTGGGATACAGCCTTAGAAGTAGTATTGCTGGGTCAAAGGGTATGCACATTTTTATAGCCCTTTGGGCAAGGCTTCAAATTGCTCTCCAGAACAGCTGGATCAGTTCACAACTCCACCAACAATGTAACAGTGTTCCAATTTTCCCACACCTTCTCCAGCATTTATAATTTTCCTGTTTTGTCATGTTAGCCAATTTGACAGGAGAGATGTGGTACTTAAGAATGGTTTTGATTTGCATTTCTCTAATCAATAGTGATTTAGAGCATTTTTCACATGACTATAGATAGATATCTTTAATTTCTTCCTCTGGAAGCTGCCTGTTCACATCCTTTGACAATTTGTCAATTGGGGAATGACTTGCATTCTTATAAATTTGACTCAGTTCTCTGTATATTTTAGAGATGAGACCTTTATCAGAGACACTGGTTGCAAAAATTCTTTCCCAATTTTCTGCTTCCCTCCTAATCATGGTTGCATTGGCTTTGCTTGTATAAAAATTTTCAATTTAATGTAATCAAAATTATCCGTTTTGCATTTTGTAACACTATCTTGTTTGGTCATAAATTCTTCTCTTCATAAATCTGACAGGTAAACTGTTCCTTGCTCTCCCAAATTGCTTATAATATCAGCCTTTATATCTAAATCATGAACCCATTTTGACTTTTTTGATATACAGTATAAGATATTGGTCTATGCCCAGTTTCTGCCATATTGTTTTCCAGTTTCCTCAGCAGTTTTTATGAAATAGTGAGTTCTTATCCCAGAAGCTGGACTCTTTGGGTTTATCAAAGAGTAGATCACTATAGTCATTGACTGCTGTGTCTTGTGTACCTAACCTATTCCATTGATCCACCACTCTATTTCTTAGCCAGTACCAAGTAGTTTGGGTGATTGCTGCTTTATAATACAATTTAATTTCTGGTATGACTAGGCCATCTTCCCTAGCATTTCTTTTCGTGATTCCCTTGATATTCTGGACCTTTTGTTCTTCCAGATGAATTTTGTTATTGTTTTATCTAGACCTAAAAAATAATTTTTGGTAGTTTGATTGGTTGGCAAATCCAATTCACTTGTAAGTCAAGACATCACTCCCCTCATATTATTGGCCTTCTTTGATAATGAAGGACCAGCAACAATACCAACACCTCAAAATGGAAAGGAATAGTATGTTACAGAAAGCAAAAGAGCTCAAACCTTGTCACTTCCCTATTTAACAAACAGCAGTGACTATCACTTCCAAGATCAAATAAAAAAAATCTTGGTCACCTGACCCTATCTAGCTTTCCAGTCTTCTTATGCCTTTCCCACCTCCACCCACTTTGCCTCCACCTCCCCTCCTTGTATCCTAATATCCAGTAACTCTGATCTCCTTGCTGTTCTTTTCACTGACTGTCCCCCATGCCTGGAACTCTCTCCTTCCTGACTTCCATTTCCTAGCTACCCTGCTTCCCTTCAAGTTCCAGCTACAATTCCATCTTCTGCACAAAACCTATCCAGGTTCTTCCTTAACCTTAGTGCCTCTCTTCTGAGGTTACCTTCAATCTATTCTGCATATATACTATTTGTCAATAATTCTTTGAATATTGTCTCTCCCACTCAACCATGAGCTTCTTGAGAGCAAGAACTGTTTTTTCTTCCTCTCTTTGCATTTCCAGTGCTTAGCACAGGGCCTGACACAAAGTAGGCCCTTAGGAAATACTTGTTAACTTGACCTAACTTGTCTTAGTAGAAAAGACCTGAATACTCAGGTTCCTTGATTTAGAGCTAGAAGAAACTTTAAATGCATCTAGTCCAACCCTCAGGGAATTGTCCATTGCTACAGATATTACATAAATAACAACCATGACTTGGATCTTGATCCTCTGACCCCAAGTACAGTGCTCCTCCCACTACCCCATGCTTCATCACTTGCATGTTGCACGTCCTAAGGAAAAGCATTTTATCTCTCTGGGCTTCCATTTTCTCCTCTGTAAAATGAAGATAATCATATTTGCTCTGCTCATCTCATAAAGTCATCATGAGAAACCAGCAAGACAATGTATGCAAAAACAATTTAATAAAAAACAGCATTATACAAGTATGAGGATTAACATCATCTTGAAATAATGTTGTTAAAGGATTCATTTGACACTTCTCTTTTGGTCAGTAAAACAGTAAATGTTTTCCAAAAACGGTAAGTCAATCCTTCGAGCATTTCTATTTCTGCAGCATGTATAGTCATTTCTATATAACATTAGTTACTTCAAAGACCTATGCTCTTAGGAAATAGTCTACTGGACTCCCCAAAGACAAACCTCCCAAGCTGTGCTAAATTATTTTTTTTCCATGTCCTCAAAGAACACTTTTCTGCATTCAGAAATTCATTGGACTTTAAATGAAGGTTCTAGTAGTAGGTTAGCTTGAATAGGACCACTAGATTTCAACCCCAGGGGTCATTTAATAAAGTAAGACAAATGGAAATGGTAATGAATAAAAGAGAGCTGAGATCATTAATGTCATCCATCTTCACCTCCGCATTCACAGTACTAGAACTGATTATTTACATTTTATGATATTTCATTAAATGCTGCTTTTCCTCCTCTTTCTCTAGAAGTCCTGTTGCTCACTGGTGCAGCACTCAAAGCCTGTGGACCACTTCTGCCCTTGCATCCATCCCTACTCATCTTGAACTGAAAGAGCCCTAGAAACTTTCACTTTTTAAGTCACTTGATGACACTTCTTTGTGTGTTTTCTTTCTATTTGACTAAACACTTGAAAGAGATTAGAAATGAATGAGTCGAGGTCTTGTTGAAGTTTCCCTTTCTCAACAGATGTTTAAATAGGTAAAAACCAAGATTTCAAACTGACTTTAGTGGGAGCCTAAAGTCAATGACAACTACGGAATTTTAAGTCAAATGAGGGGCAGCATGGCATGATAGATAATGGACAGGAATTAAAGTCAGAAAGACCTGGGTTCAAATCCTGGCTCTAACACTTGCAAAGTGTGTGTCCCTTGGTAAGTCACTTTTTATGGTCTAAGCTTCCTTATCTGCAAAAGGAGAGGATTGGACTTGACACCCTCTAATGTCTTTTCTAGCTCTAAAACATTGATCCTGATAAATTAACGTTGAATAGGCATAGATTTTGGGGGAAGCAGAATCATGCAGGAAAGGAAACTGGATTTCAAGTTTGATGACCTTGACTTGAATCTTAGCCCTGTCATCATATCATATAAGTGGTCTTGGGTAGGTACTGAGGCTCAATTCTCTCATATATAAAACAAGAGGGTTGGTCACTGGTGTCAAAAATCAAATAGAAACAGATCCCTGCAGGCCATATATTGACTTAGAAAGCTACAAATTAGCATTATGTTGTATTTTTATTTATTTCATTAAATATTTCCAAATTATATTTTAATCTGGTTCAGCCATAGTTGGGAGTTTTTCTGGCCACCCACAGCAGGGATACTTTAGTTAGATGACCTTTAAATGCCAAGATTCCTTTTAACTCTAAATCTATAACCCTTTGAGCCTTTGAAATTGGCAGCTTGGTAGTGCCATGGTTGGAGACTAGAGCCTGGAGGCAGGAATATCGACATTCAAATTGGCTGTATGACCCAAGGTAAGTCATCTTAATTCCTCTCAGCCCCAGTTTCTTCGACTGTAAAATGAGTATGTTAGACTCAATGGCCTCTAAGGTCCTTTCTAACTCTAAATCTATGAGTGCTTACAATTAAATTCATCTATCAGACAATACATTATTTCTTGGTCATTGGGAGGGATAAATATCTTTCAGAGAGAAAAAAAAATGTTCCAAAGTGGAAAAAGCTGCCTTGATTAAGTGGCATATTGCTTCAATGCCCACTCTTGGAGATCTTCACACAGAAGCCAAATGACCATTTATTGGGATTGTTATAAGAAGTATCCTTTCTGAGCATGGGTTAAACTAGATGGTCAATGAGGTCCCTTCTAACTCCCAGACTTTGTGATTCAGAGTACCTACCTTGGGGTCGTATCCAATCATCTCTCTGTCTGTCGGTCTGTCTGTCTCTGTCTCTCTTTCTCTCTCAAGCTCTCTCTCTCTCTCTCTCTCTCTCTCTCTCTCTCTCTCTCTCTCACGCACACACACACCCTACTCAACAAACTCCAGTGGCTCCGTATCACCTTCAGGATAAAAACAGAAATTCTGTTTGATGTTCAAAGCCCTTCATAGCTTAGCCCTCTCCTACCTATGCAGTCTTCTTATACCTTGCTCTTTATTATGTCTCTTTGATCCAGTTCCACAGACAAATCACTCCATCTGTCAACTCCAGGCATTTTCTCTGTTATGCTCTCCCATGAGAAGGGAACGTTCTTCCCTCTTCATCTCTGCCTGGCTTCCTTTGAGTCTCAACTTCTACAGGAAACTTTTCCCAATGCCTCTTAATTATAGTGATTTTCCTTTTGTCAATTATTTCCTTTTTATCCTGCCTATAGCTTGTTGGTGCATATTTGTTTACTTGTTGTCTCTCCCATTAGATTGTGAAATCATTGAGGGCAGGGACTATCTTTTTCCTCTTTTTGTGTTCCCAGAGGTTAACATGACATCTGGCACAAATGCCATTAAGAAATGTTTATTGACTTGTTAACATGTCATGGTATGAAAGGATCCAGGGTTACATTTGTTACATTAAAACTTTTGAAAGTTATTGTTATTATTAGTCATAGAAACAAAACTAATATTGACCTACCTTTATAATGTTATCTCCCTGTGGTGTGTAGTGTTGATATGACCTTGGTTTTTCAGTGCTTTATCAGAGGAGCTTCAGCTGAGATAGGCCAAGTATAGACTGTATATATTTCAGTCAAGAGTCGGCCTCCCTATGTTTGGATCAACTCATTACCAATTGGAGGATGAATTGTTTCAGCCCCAGCAACTCATGAAAACGTCATGGATGTCTCAAATAAGTCATTAGCCTCCTTTGGCCTCAGTTTCTGTGCAAAATGAAGAAACTGGATGAGATGACCTCTGTGGGCTCTTCTTGCTCTACATCTAGTCCCTGACAGAGGATCCAACCTGATGAAATCCCCCCAAAGGGGAAGCGTTGGAGCAAATGATGCCATGTGAGAGAGGCAGCTGGGTGTAAGCAGAGAGTCAAACTTAGAGGAAAGAAGATTTGGATCAGAGGCCTATCTCCGACATGGGACCCTTCCATGACCCTGAGCCAAGGCCTTAACTTCTCAGAGTTATGGGCGGGTCTCCAGGAGTAAGAGTTGCAGAGCAGGCACTGATCTGAATGGGGAGAGGGAGTGTCTTCACTGGGAATTCTTTGTAACAGTGAACTACAGATCTGATACAAATATTATATCTGTGCAAATACATACATTGTGTGGATCTGTACATAATATTTACATGCATATATCATATATACTATATTTACACACATGTATTTTATGTATTTGTTGCCTGTAAACACATGTGTAAAATGTTTAACCATTTGCTCTCCAAAAGGTGGATAAATGAATGGTAGGGAAGCAAAAAGAAGTTTTTAGTCAAAGCAGTGAGAATTTGGGGTGCCTAGCACGTAGTATCACTTAATATGTGCTTGTTGACCTTCTGACCACCTGGCTTACTAGTTCTATATGATATTCTCTGACCCCAATTAAAAATCTGGGTCTAGAGAACATTTCCAGGCTGTTATATTACTTACCTTTTATACATTCTAGAGTCTAGTGAAACTGGCCTATTTCATAGTCCTTGGAGTCAACATTCTTTCCCTTACTTCCATGTCTTTACACAGGCTGTGCCCCCACCTCATGCTTAGAATTCTCTTCCTCCTCATCTATACTTAGAAGCTCCAGCTTCTTTCAAAGCTCAGTTGGGTGTTACCTTCCCTGATTCTCCTTCCTCTGAAAATCACATATATACTTATCTGTGTAATGTTGCATCCCTATACCCCTTGTAGAATGTAAGCTCCTTGAGGGTAGGGACTGGTTTTTTGGTTTGTTTGTTTTTGTTTTCCCCAACCTAGCACATTGCAGTCATTGCCTAAAGCTAGTGCTTAATAAATGTTTGTTGTGCATATCCCTGTGAATATTAATAAATGGTTGTCCTTGTTGTTCTGTTGTTCGTACTTCATTTTCTAAGAGGACCAATGACATCATGGGGTGATGTCTTGAGTCATGAATGAATTGGATTTAAGTGAGGCAGAATTGCGCAAAGTCATCAGCCTCACTCTCTTCCAGAGACATCAAAGTCCAGTAGCAGGACAAAAGTCAAGGTGACTGACAATGGCCCGGGGTACAGTGGAAGACCTCGTTGTCTTTGACGTTTGACTATGCTGTAAGTGCTCCAGAGTGCCTGCTTCAGCTACCTTCTTATGCATTGGAACAAATTGTTCTTATCCAACCATTCCACTGGGATAAATCTTCACATGCTTTAGACAGAAACCCGCTTAACTCACTGACTGGTTTGAGGCCCGTTGGTTACCCTCAACTTGGTTTAGCTCATCTGTTGAGAAGGTTTTTTTTTTTTTACCAAGGTGTGGCTACTGCCACAATAAATAAATAAATGTAAATATCCATTATGCATCTGACTATCTGGCTATCCATCCATACCTATAGAAAGAGAGAAAAGGGAGAGAGAGAAAAAAGGAAAATTGACAAGGTGTTATCCAAATGTCATTTTTGCACTCTTTTACTTAGTTGGCAAAATGGCCAATTTAAGATAGAAACTGAATACAATATCTCTCTACATCTATCTTTCATTTAGCCAAATTCATAAGATCACAAAATCATAGGTCTCAAGCTCAAGCTTAAACACCCACTAGTCTAATTTTCCCATTCGACAGATGAAGAAATTGAGACTCTAAGTGACTTACCCAAGGTCACATAGTAAGAGTTAGAGGTAAGATTCAAACTCAGTTCCTTTGTCTCCAGAGCCACCAACTCACATAAAGCATTTTAGCTCTCCCAAACAGGGAAAACTAGAGAATACTATTCTGTTGAAAGAATTATTATCAGTATCAACTTCTCTGAGCTTTAAAATTACTCTAGCTGCCACTCACCATCATATTAAGAATGACAAATCATGATTTTCCTCTGATGAAGAAAATATGGTAGCCCCCAAGGCTGACTCCATCTGTCTTGATTTGTTCTTTTCTTTTTCAACTCCATCTGTTTTGGAGTCTCATCTTCCTATTTGATTTCAGCCTCTTGTACACCCTACGTCCCTGTAGTTCCTGATTCCTTTGTTAACCCATGGCCTCAAGGAAACTGATATCCAAACACTAAGTTGTACAGATACTAGTCTGAGATGTGACTTTAAGTGATACCCATTTATAACCTGCCACTTCCTTTTTGCACTTCAAAATTTTATCTTCAATCTTGTGACATGGTTTATGCTATTTCAAATCCTGTAAGAATGTATATTTGAAGAAGCAGAGTCAGTGGGAAGGAGAAGAAAGAGATAGTGATTGACATGCTATGTAATTACTTTAGGTATCAAGGTTTGGGGTGTATTTATTGGAAAATCCATCTTGTTAAAGTAGCATCAAGGGTGATGTCAGATAGATTAAGCCAAGGCAATCAATGCTCAGAAGTTACCTTTTGGTATGAACAGGGAGCATTTTCATTGGATGAAGAAGGTGCGACCAGGAATCAAATGATTGCTTTTTTTAATTTAAGAAAGAGAACAAAGAACAACTTCAGAAAAAAACATCTTTCTTTGTTCTTATTTATATGGGACCCCACTACATATTTACCATTTATTTTTATATTCATCTCTATGCATTTCAGCTGTCTTAGAAAATGGTCTGTGTCCATTTCTTCAACTTTCTTGCTTTCTGAATTTCCTGATGGATTGCAGGGACTTGGAGTCATGCCATATTAGCTTCAATATAAGGAACTAGAGATTTTGACCCTGGAGAAGACTTAGGAGACATAATAGCAGTCTTTAAGCACTTGAAAAGCTATGAAAGAAAGCTTAGACTTCTGGGAAGAACAACGTCAATGGGAACAATTTGTAGAGGGACAGACTTTGGCTTCATGTAAGAAATAACTTCCTAATAATTATCGCTATGAAAAAAAAATAGAAGGGGATGTATAGACAGGTCATGGGTTCTCCCCTCACGGGAGATATTCACTCAAAGACTGATTGATTGGTTGCTTATTAGGGACATAGTAGAGGGGAATCCTCTTTCACTTAAGATTTGGATTAGAGAAACTCCAATATTCCTTCTAAGTCTGAGGTTCTGTGACTCTGTGATCCTGACTCTTTCTTTGCATAACTCCAATTCAATTGAAAACATATTTGTTGAGTAGTTACTACATCACAATAAGTGTTAGGCACTGAGAGAGATAAAAATTGAATGTTCTTGGCCCCAAATGGTGGCAATATGGTAGAGAGGATAAGCGAAATAGGCGGCTAAGTTGATGTATGTAGCCTTTGGGGATTCACCATAGTGTAGTGAATATGGTGCGGGACTTGGAGTCAGGGAAACAGGATTTGAATCTCATCTTGGACACTGTGTGACCATGGCATTTGCTTAAACTTTGTTGGTTCTCAGTTTCCTCATCTGTAAAATTAGGAAGTTGGACTTGGCATCCTCTTAAGTCCCCTTCTGGTTCTAAATCTGTGGTCCTATGTCTTAAAGTTGGAGACCATATCAGAATATCCGGGAACAGATTTATTGGTAGTCATAGCTAGCCAAGAAATGATCAACCAGTCTTAACTTAGAGTGATGGTTGGCATATTTATTCTTTCTCTTGTGGCCTATTTTGTAGCAACATTAGGTTTCTGTACCTTCTTATGTGAGTTTAGGTTCCTGTCTAATTAGCTTCTGTATTTTATTAAAATTCTCTATCATCTATCTATCCATTTGTATATCTACCTACACATACACATATATTATATGTGCATATATGTATGTATATATCTACACATATATTCATTTATTTATTTATTCATCCATCCATTTTCACTCATCCAATAAGTTTAATTAAGTCCAAGGCACCATTCAATGTGCTGGAGATACAAAGACAAAAACAAAAGGGCCCCCTTATGTTTGGTTTGTATCATTGTTGTTTAGTTGTGACCCCATTTCAGTTTTTTTGGCAAAAATACTGGAATGGTTTGCCATTTCCTTCTCCAGCTTATTTTACAGATGAGGAAACTGAGGCAAACAGGGTTAAGCGACTTGCCCAGAGTTATATAGCTCCTAAGTATCTGAGGCCAGATTTGAACTCATGAAGATGAGTCTTCTTGATTCCAAGCCCAGTGGTCTATCCACTGAACCACCTCGTTGGCCTGGATCTGCATAAAAGTCATTAAATTCATATATATATATATATATATATATATATATACATATATATGTACATATATATACATAATACATAGGGGGGGTGGGTATTGGTGCATGTAGGTGCATGTAGCACTAACAACTGAGATTTAGACAAATCTTAGCTAAGCATTGAAGGAAACTAGGTGCTCTAAGAGGTGAGAAAGTTCATTAGAGGCAATAGAGTAAGCAAAGATAGATGGGGGGCAAGATTGCAGAGGGCCTTGAATGTAAAACTGAGGTGTCTAGATTTTGTTCTACAGGCAATAGGGAACTGTGAATTGTTGTTTATTCTTTGTTCTCGAAGAAAATCATGGCATCTGGAAGGTGATGTCATGACTTTCAAATGAATTAGATTTAAGTTAGGCAGCATTGTGCAAAGTCACTAGCCTCACTCTCTCCTCCAGAGCCATCTGAGTCTAGTGGTAAGATATAGATTAGAATGACTAGAGATGGCTCAGGATGCTGTAATAGACCATGGCCTTTTTAAGCTAAGGTTTTTCCTACATCTCAGTTTGACTGAGGCAATGTGCATTCAGTGGTTAAGTCTAGGTAAGAAATGAGGCAAAGAATGACTCATTTTACCTAGTCAAAAAAATCAATCTGGGAGGGGAAGACCCTCAAGTTTTCTGGCCAAAACAGAAACAATTGCTATTTTCACTCACTCTGAGCCATCAGATCCCAAACAATCACCAAACGAAGCTTGGGTTGGAGCTGTTAGAGGCCAATCCACGAGAGCCAGAGTGATTTGGGTTTAAGGAATGATCCTTAAAAAAGAAATCTAGCCTATAAATCCAAAGATATCATGCAAGGTTGCAGCAATCAAAATTTATATTCCTTTGGGTAGAGCACCCACAGGTGAGGTGATTCCTAATGTGAACACAAAGAGAGGAGGGATAGATGGAAGGAAGGAAAGAAGGAAGGAAGGAAGGAAGGAAGGAAGGAAGGAAGGAAGGAAGGAAGGAAGGAAGGAAGGAAGGAAGGAAGGAAGGAAGGAAGGAAGGAAGGAACGGGAGCTGTCACAGGTTTTTGAGGAAGGGAGTGATATGATCAGAGCTGCATTTCTGGAAAGTTGATTTGCCAGTGGTATTCACAATGGATTAGAGGGGGGAAGGCCTGTATGTGACATATTCTCCTTTTTGCTCAAGAATGACTACAATGACATATGCCACATAAAAATGAAAACAATCCCATCAGCACACCTCCTCCAGTTCCTAGTTCTCAACCAGATATCTTTTATTCACTCTTTTCACAGTCCCTTCTCCTCCATCACCACTCCTCTGTCAAAGTTGTTTAATTTCAAAGCAACATAAGCCAACCATGGTATGTGATTTCCTGCCTCTCTTCTCCTCCCCCTCCTCCTCTATCGTACTTATTATTTTGAAAACAGCACAGGTACAAAGTATACCCCCTGTTCTTGAATGTCAGCCTTTTGCAAACCTCAGTGAAAGGAGTTGATGGAACGTGACAAATGTGATCTGCTGAGCCACACCCACCTGGCTACCCTTAATGCAATCAGCACATCTTTGAAGTTTCTGCTCCAAAGCACCCCATGTAGCGAAATGACAAATCATCTGATTCCAGAACTTTTCTGGGAAAGATTTCCTTATCCAGGGAATTAATGAGTGCTGTCCATTTCCGAGTTAGGCCACCTCTACTCCCAAGTCTTTACAGCACAGTCGGCACCCCATATGTGAATCCACAAATAGGAACTCATCCTCAGGGTTCCAGCAAGATTTGCAGAAACAAGTATTTCCAAATTAAATCTTATTCACAGTTTCTGCTCAGCATAAACCAACCTAACCTGATGAATGCCTTTGACATGTTAGAGAATAATTACATTTATTTCATGTATACAGTAGAAATGAAAATCCTTGGTAGAGCACTACAAGGGCTGTCATCCACCCATTGTCTGCAAGATTTCATAAAGAAAAGGAAACTGAACTCCATGGGGAGACTTGCATCCCAACAATCTTCACAGAAACAGAGATGTCCAACCATGGCACCTCAAACTAGAGCAGAGGTGTCAACTCCCCACTCACCCCACCTTATTGTAGAAGAAACTAGGTTAAAATATAATTGGGAAATATCTAACAGAAATAAAAATACACTAGAACATAGATAATGTTGATATATAGTTTTCTAAGTCCATGGTTTGCAGGGATCCTTATGTGTGGTTTAGTGGCCCACTTTTACTGGATTTTGACATCCTCTTGCTAGAACACAGTTAAAAGGGTCCTAGATTTGGAATAAGGAGTCCTGGGATCAATTCCTGGCTCTCATACCGACTACTTTTGTGACTATGGATAGGTAACAACCTCTCTGGGTGTCACTTGCCTTACCAGTATAATGAAGGGTCTGGACTAAATAAGATCCATTCAAGCTTAAGATTTATGGTTTCATATGACCCTTATGTGGGCAGTTAGGTGGCTCAGTGGATGGAGCACTGGACTCAGAATTAGGATGAATCATATGCATGAGTTCAAATATGGCCTCCGATACCTATTAGGTGTGTGACCCTGGGCAAGATAATTAACTCTCTTTGCCTCAGTTTCCTCATCTGTAAAATGAACTGGAGAAGGAAATGGCAAACCCCGCCAGTATCTTTTCCAAGAAAATCGTAAATGGGGTCACAGAGAGTCAGACATGACTGAACAACAACAACAGCATAACCCTTATAAATGAACCTTTAGGTTTGAAAATGGAAATATCTGTGACTTTTTCTTTCAAAAAGGTAAATGACAGATCATTTAGTCTATTTATTATCTATATTGGATCACAGTATTAGAGGATCAGAGTTTCACGGATGGATGCGATTTAGTCCACAATGGAGGTCATCTAGTCCAACCCTCTCATTTTGTAGGAGATGAAATGGAGATGCAGAGAGGGTAAGTGATTTTGTCAGGATCACACAGTCAGTGAGTGATTAAAGCATGACCACAGTCATAGAAGCAGAGCTAGAAGGGACTTCGGAGGTCACATTAATATAGTTTCATTTTCTCATTTTGCAGTTGAGGAAACTGAGTAACAGGGAAGTTAAATGACTTGCCAAGGGCCACACAGGTTTTAGGAAGCAAAGCCAAGATTTGAACCCAGGTCTTCTGACACTGTCTTCATCCTCCTTTTCACCAAAACATGAGGCAGCCTAGAGTAGTTAGGTGATAGACTTGAACTCAGGAATATCTGAGTTCAAATTTCACTGCTTATACTTACTAGCTGTCTGATCATGGGCAAGTCCCTTAGATGATCTGAAAGTCTGTCAACTCTTTAAGACTCTCTTAGTCAGTTTGCACACTTGGTCATTTAGGTCATTGCTTTCCAAGTGTGGATGAAAGTTCTGAGGAGTCGGTCCATGAGCACCAGAAGCAAAAGGATAGGTGAGTGAAGGGAATGACGAAGAATTATTCTACCTGCTTTCTGGTCCCCAGAGCGATTTTGGAACAAGCCATCTTAATAGCAAGGGTGAATGTGGAGGTCGTGGGAGCACAAAAAAAAACATCTGATGGGGACATCCCCAAACCGTCCTTGGTCAACCACAGGCACCACCAGCGAGAAAAGCATGTTCACTACACTGTTGACTTACTCAGGACATATCTCTTTATTATCATCCCCCAAATGTCTAAGAATTTGAAATGTTGATCTGAGTCACTCCTAGATGACATGGACTAACATTTCTGCAATCCTCCTCTCATTCTATAGTCACCATAACAACAAAAAGCTTTTCTACAGGACTCTAAACATTACACAGTACTTCGCATATGTTACCTTATTAGAGTCACACGACAACCCTGTGAGGAAGAAGGGACTGTTTTTATCCCCACGTTACAGATGATGAATGAATTAGATTTTTTACAACTTATTAATCTTTTACTATGTACCAAACACCAGGGAGACAAATACAAAATCAAAGACAGTATCTGCTCTCAAGGAGTTTACTTTCTTTTTTAAAAAAATATTTAATATTTGATTTTTCCCCAATAACATGTAAATTTTTTAAAAAATTTGGTTTTTTTTTAATTTTGAGTTCCAATTTCTTTCTCTCCCTTCCTCTCCTCCCTCCTCATTGAGAAGGTAAACAATTTGATATGGGTTAAACATGTGCAGTCATGTGAAATATTTCCATATTAGTCATGTTGTAAAAGAACATAGACCAAAAAAAAACGACACAAGAAAAATAAAGTTTTTTAAAAAAGGTATGCTTCAATCTGCATGAAGACTTTATCAGTTCTTTCTCTGGAGGTGGATAGCATTTTTCATCATAAGTCCTTTAGAGTTGTCTTGGACCATTGTACTGCTGAGA
>CM053626.1:30613457-30639168 GCA_028646595.1 Phalanger gymnotis
GGGGGGGGGGGGGGGGGAAATGGGGAGAAAATGTGTAATTCAAATGCCTGTGAAAATCAATGCCAAAAACCAAACATGTCAAAAATAAATTAAAATAAAATACAAAAAAAAAAGAAAGAAAATATGCATTTTTGCCTATATGTCCAGAATTTAGGATACCCTGTATAATCAGAACAGTATAGTGATGGAAACAGGGCTGGATTTGGAATTAAAGGACCTGGGTTCAAATCTTTCTTCTGCCATTTTTTTTGCATGGCTTTGCATGACTTTGGACATGCATTTAATCTCCTTGATTTCCTCATCTATAAAATAATGCAGTTGGGCTAGACTACCTTTGGAACAATCTTCTCTTTTACTGACTCTTAATCAGGGGAATTAATCATAGCCAAGTACTGATACTGAATCAACCCCACCAAGACAGGGGTAGTTCCCACCCAGAAGAGTACAATTAGTCAATGACAAGAGATCAAGTCCTGATATGCTAATTAGGTGACCAAAGATGACTGGGAAGAATCTCAATAGTGAAGAGGCTGGGCCATTAGGTAATCTAAGCAACCACTTGCAAGGGATTAAAGTCTTAATTGCACCCAATTGATAGTTTTCTCACATAAATTGTAAAGTCATTGGATACGAATAACATGGTGCAAAGGTCTAAAAATATAATGATATCTATTATCCACCAATCCCTTAAACAACAGCTTGTAGAAAAGAATACTGGGGGCTGCCCCTCATAGGCAAGTATGGTTATATTGACTGGCCTGACATTGTTAGTTCTATACGGGCTTTGAGGGCTTCCAGGGTGCTGGTGATGAGTGTGGATCCAACCACATTCTCTATCTCAGGTCTCCCAGAATCTATGTATTTGCAATATGGAAAGCCAGATGGCTGGGCTATTTGGAAGCTGGGGGAAAATTTCCCTTGGGTATTATATCATCTAAGCTAGAATACTATCCAGGTGCTGTTCAGCAGAAACACTAAGAGGGCTGCAAACTAACAGATGCTAATTAAGCTCATGATCCAAAGACTAATTCCTTTTAGAAGCCAAATTCTATAAGAATTTTCTCAATGTTGTTGAAATTTAGCCAGAAGCAGACTAACACTTGTTGAGTAAGATATGAAAGGCAACATGGCACAGTTGATAAATGAGGACCTGGGTTCAAATCCTGCATTAGCCACATATTAGCTCTTAGAGCATGGACAAGTCATATTATCTCTTGGTGCACCCAAGAAATTACCTAAGACTGTGAGCTGCAGACCAGGTAAAGATTCTCATTGTTTGAGGGGGTTACTCACTAGTAGTTCTTTACCCTGATGAAATCAGATCCAATCCAAAAAAAAAAAA
The DNA here is from genome assembly GCA_028646595.1 of Phalanger gymnotis. Taxonomy (NCBI): domain Eukaryota; kingdom Metazoa; phylum Chordata; class Mammalia; order Diprotodontia; family Phalangeridae; genus Phalanger; species Phalanger gymnotis. Next base: position 30,614,800 of record CM053626.1, read on the forward strand.
ATCTACAGCAGACCACATCTTAATAGTCACATAACTGACTTAGAGCTGTATAGAATATAAAATCCCAATATGTTAATTGTTTATCAATTTTTAAAAAGCATTTGACTTAGTGGAACAAGCGCGTCTTTGAGGTTCTCCTCAGATAATGTGCTTCTGGCATATTCAATTAAAGCTGTCTCAGACTATGTGACCAATGCAACTTCAGAAATAATTTTATTCAAGTATTGATACCAAGTTAAGCGTCACATAGAGAGATCTATATACATCTAAGACAGTCGGCAATATCACCAATTCGTAATGTCATGGAAGAGGCCCTGAAGATCCAAAGGAAAGGATTCTTTGTTAGTGACAGAGTTCTCTGAATGCATCTGTTCCTCAATGACATTGGACTAGAATTGTGTTCTGGACTAATACCCATTTCTGCAGCAAAATCCAGAGCAGCACACCCAAATGGGAAAAACAAAGTGGGTTAGATACATATATTGCTCATATTAATACATGTAACTGTATGGGCAGTCTGGTAAATAAGCCCATTAATACCTCTACTTGTATCAGAGGCAGCTAAGTGGAATAGTGACTATAGCACCATGCCTAGAGTCAGGAAGACCTGAGTTCAAATCCAGACTCAGACACTTACTAGCTGTATTACCGTAGGCAAGTCAGTTGGTCTCTACCTGCCTCAGTTTCCTTAATTGTAAACTAAAGATAATAACATTTACTTCCCAGGAATGTTGAGAAGATGAAATAAGATAACACTTGTAAAGCACTTAGTATATCAGCTGACATTTAGTAGATGCTTGTTTCCTTTTGTCCTATGCCTTGGACAAGTACTCAAGGTAGACAATGAACTAGGCCCCAAGTCATGCAGAAGAAGGACACTAGGCTGGATCTCATATGATCAGCTGGAATTGTCCAACGTTTTTAAGGATGACAGACATCGTCTCACTAATAAAAACCCCACTTCATGAATGTTAATATTCATCCAGTGATATTACATGGCTATGAGCCATGGGATACCATGATCTCAGGTGAATGAAATTTATCGATAACCCAAAGAGCTCTGGCAAAAATATGGCAACCATGAGGTGGGAGCGTCCTGTTACAATGATCCTCTGTGCTTGCTTGAGTAGTACCGTCAACGGTATTACTAAGACCACGTATGAACAGAAAAGGAGGTGGGCCAAGCATTTTAGTGAGAATGACACAAGGGAGACTTGGCTCTAGAGGTCCAATGATATCATCAAGACACCAAAAATACAAGAATAAGATCACCAGAACAACAGGTAGCTCCCCATGGAGTATTTATGGGAAAGAAGGGATTAGCACTGCACAGGATGAGAAGGTGGGGAAGAGCCGGATACTCTCTACAGAATGAACAAGATAATAAAGATGACTGTGATAGTGCTAATAAATGTTCATGTAGCTCTTCAAATCTGCAAAGAATTAACTTAAAACATGTTAAATCATTTGATCTTCACAGCAACCGTTCACAGGTAGGTACTATTATCATCCCCATTTTATGGATGAGGAAACTGAGGCTGAAAGAGATTAAGTGACTTACCCAGGGCCACACAGCTAGTAAGCATCTGAGGCAGAATTCAAATTCAGGTCTGGACTCAAGTCCAGCACTCTGTTTACTGAACCACCTAGCCATCTAACAATCCTAGAGTCACCAAAATACCAAAAATGAGAAGTCTACCTGCTACCAACAAGCAAACACATTGTATAAGTATAGGTTCGACTTTACAGAACATGAATCATCTAAATTGCTTTCAGTATAAAAATAAATATTACTTCTTATGACATATCCCTACATCACAATTTTTCAATTCTCTTCAACTGAAGGGCACCCACTGTATTTTACTGGTGTGTGTGTGTGTGTGTGTGTGTGTGTGTGTGTGTGTGACCACAAGAAGTGATGCTATGAATACTGTCTCCCTAATTCTCTTAGTTCAACTGCCCTCTAACTTGTGGTCATAAATCTCTTTTAATTATTAGGTCTTATCCTACTCCCTGGCAGAGCTAACTCTCTGCAGGGTTCTGCTCCCTTGAAAAGGTAAAAGAATTGAAAGACACACTTCTAAAGAAATTAGTTTGACCTTAGCCCAGCAGAACCTCTGTTCTATGTAAAATAGAAGCCCATCTGCTCGCTAGTGAATTCTGAGAGACAGCACTATCTACTCTAGCCTAGACTCTTTCACTGACCTCTCTCTAGTTATGGGGCATATATTTCTGTTTTTATCTCCTTGGAATATATGCCCAGTAGCAACAACTTTGAATTCATTCTTTTGCAGATTAGACCTAGTCAATAGACTCTTACCAGTGTTGGGTTGGCCAGCTCCTTAAACTGATGGAAAATGTCTAAGTTCCAAACTTGAAGGAAAGAAATAAAAGAGAAGACGGATATTGACAGTCAGATTCAAAAAGCACAAAAAAATGTTGAAATTTAAAACAGTAAACCCCAATAGAGAATTTGCTCTCAGCTCTGTTTTCTATTGACTTTTCGGTTTTACTCATTTATTTGAAGGATGATCTAACTAAGAGGAACCTTTAACACACACCTTGAAACAGAGACAGTCAATCCTCAGATTACTGTTTGTTAAGCCTATGTTTCAGGGCTTGTCACTGGTAAAATCCTCCTGTGAATAAAGAGGAAAACTTTGCCCAGCAAACATTTATTATGGGGAAATGATTGTGCAGTTTACCAAACATTATTTCTAAAGATAATCCCACAAGAAACACTTTAAAAGAAATGAAGTATAATTATCTCAAGAGTCTCCTATTCAGGGCCTGCTCACTTTCATTGCACCGGAAAGGAGCATGAAGGAATGAAGACATGCACAAGAAATTAAAAAAAATAAAAAAAAGTATAAGCATCAGCAGAACTTTTCATTATCCTCAGCAAATGCTGAGTGTCTGAGCTGCTGGCAGATTGGGGAGCAAATCAATGAGCTTTGAAAATAATATCATTTAACAAGGTTAGGATGGCTCTGGAGAGGCAGACAATTTAGGGGAACCAAGACTAACATTGGAGGCTCATTAGCTTTTCAAGTGTATTTAAGAGCAGTTTCCAAATAACAGAACTAAATTATGGAATGAATTCAAAAAAAGAAAAACATCTTTCCACATGTCTCCAGTTACTGGTTATGATTTTTTTCTGTCTAAGGTATATATCTCATTCTTTTCATGAAATATGATATGTATTTACAATCCATCTTCACTAACTGAGGAAACCAGATTAAGCAATCAGTTTAGAGACCAGATTAAACTCTACTACATGTTTTCTGTTTTAAGTATGAAGACTGGCTGTGGGTATTTGTTCCAGTCCCAAACTTACTTCTCTTTAGGTGCTTAATAGGTAATTTGCTTCTTACTTTACTGTAGTGTTGGTCTTTCCATTTCAGAGGATCATCTAATTAGAGATAGACGGGTCCTTTGAAATCAGCCAATCATAGAATCATAGATATAAAGCCAGAAAGGACTTCAAAGGTCATTAAGTCAGAAAGAACTTGAGTTTAGATCCTGCCTCAGACACTAAGTATGTGATTCCAGGCAAATCACTTCCCCTCTCAGTGGTTCAGTTCCCTCTCTTGTGAAATGAAGGAATTGATTTGATGATTTCTAAGACTCCTTCTAACTCTAAATTTATGATGTCTCACTTTTCAGATGAGGAAACTGAGGCCCAGACAGTTAAATCCTTTGCCCAAGGTCACACAGGTGATAAGTGTAGAGTTGGGATTCTAATCTAAGATTCTTGCCCCAAATCCAACCTCTGTTCTTGGCAAGGAAACCGCGATCCTCATTGGAGGGGTGTTTAGACACAATGCATGATAAACATTGAAACCCGAGTACTTCGGTGTTATTTTTTAAGCTATAACTCCTTAAATCTTTTTCTAAGAAGAGAGAAAATTGATTTTAAAAGAAGAGCTTGCAGCCAGCAATCATAGACAAACATTTTTGAAGAAAATACTATAGGTTCAATTGGGTTTCCCTTACCAAACGCTTCCCTCAGTTTTATAGCTTTAAATCAAGTGATTGAAATGTTAGACAAAGAAGAACCAGCAACCTTTTGAACAGCTCCATTTTGTAAATCTGTCTGCCAACATGGAGAACCAAACATCTGCTGTTGGGGCCTCCAGAGAAGAAAGGCATGCTGCAGAAATTGATCTCCTTTGGAGCTGCTTGAGAGCATGAGTCATAAGGGGGCTCATGCAGAGACAGCCTCCCCCACCCCTGCGGTTGTGATTCTTTTCTTGGTTTCTGCCACTTAGATGGATGGGTGAGAAAGCTACGCAGAGAACCCCCCCAGGACCTTCAGATCATAGCTTTAGAGCTGTAAAGGACCTCAGAGGCCATCTAGATCAATCTCCTCATTTTACAGATGAGGAAACCAAGGACCAGAGCAATGAAATACTTCTGCAGAATCACAGAGGGAAAAAGGAAAAGAGCCAAGCACTGGAGCTGGGTCCTCTGATTAAAGTGTTCTTTCCCCTAAAGCATCTTTCTCTTTCTCCTGGTACTTTCTTTCTCATATTAGTAGAGAGAAGAAACAAGCAGTAATTTGAAATAACCCAGGGAGATAGGTACTATATTATTAACCCCATTTTGTAGGCAAAGAGACTAAGGATGAGAAAGAAACTGCCTATAGTCATGCAGCTAGTAAATGGCAGACCTAATGTTTGAACCAAATAACTTGTGGTTCCAAATCCAGTGTTGAGAAACTGCCGCTTAAGCAAGATAATTCTCTGACAACAGATGGCTCTCACTGCAGTAGAATGAAAGAATAAGTGAATGAATAAGTGAATGAATGAATGAGTGAAAATTATTTATTAAGTGCTTCCTCTTTACAAAGCTCTATACTAAACACAGGTGATACAGATCGAAAAATATAACAATCCCTGGTCCCAAGAAACTCATATTCTTATAGGAGAGACAGCACAGATGGGACAATTTCAGCTGAAAGTCAGATAGAAAATTTCTGTGCTCTTTAGGGTGCAGAGAAAAGTAGATAGTAAGGTATCTTTTTAAATATCTTTTCTACTGAAAAAAATCATACTAGTTTCTGATGTTGAGTAATTTGACAGCACCAAGGACTTTGGTGGAAAGAACTTTCTTTTTGGAGTCTTCAATAGGTGTGTCTATAACACCTACAGGAGCAGCCACCAGACTGCATCTTCACAGAGGTTACTTGCTAGGATGATGCCTGTGGGCACTGGGCTGGGAGTATGGCTATTGGATTCAAGGTCATAGGCTGTGTCCAATTGATAAAAAATGTTAGAGCAGGAAACATTTGATGCCAAATTATCATGTCCTAGCTGTGAATTGATTCCAATATAAGGGCTGTATTACAAAAGATTATTTTAATCAAATCTGGAGATTATATGAGGATTAAGTTAAACTATAACGGAGAACAATTAACTGAATGATTAGAGCAGTCCCTAGACCTGAGGGGAAAAATAACTTGGGGAAAAGGAGGCAGAGTCCAACAAAATATGATAAAGTATTTGAGTCTCACTAAGTCAAAAATCAGAGTTTCTTGAGCACACTAATCCAAGTGACGGAGACGGGGAAGCATTAATAAGCAGTGATTTTCCTCTATAGCAATATAGGCCTAGTGTAAACAAATGCTTTATCTATTTCTGCTTATGTTGCTCTGCATCAGCTCATGCAAACCTTTCCAAGTTTCTCTGAATTCTTTATATTCATTGTTTCTTAGGGTACATTATTGTTCCAATATATTTATACACCAAAATTTGTCCAGCATTCATTGATCTTTGGGCACCCACTTTACTTACAGTTATATGCTTTTGAAAAGTGATGCTAAAATACTTTGGTGCATATATATGTGACTCTTCCTCGGTTTTTTACCTGCTTGGCAAATATGCCCAGAAGTGGTAGCAAACTCATACAATTTAACCTCAGCTGGGCCCTCATGGTTACATGGCAATCCTTTTGTTCATCTCGAATCGACTCCTTTACACTTTCCATAAAGGCTGATTGAAAACTTCTCCTCAAACTTCTTGAGGGTTCCTGCATTTTCCCCAACCTCTTTATGGTGGCAGATAACTTCATCTCCAGCTTTACTGAGGAAAATCAAGTCTGTCAATACTTGAGCTCAGTCTGAGTCAGTCAATAAGAGTGCCCTTATCTTCCCTGGCCCACACTTCAAAACCTTTCTCCATCTTCATTCATTTTCTTCTCATTTGCTCTAATCTCAGAGGATGAGATGGTCCTTCTTCTTGTCAAAGTTAACCCTATTTACTTGTACACTGGATTGCATCCCCTCCTGTCTCTTTCTGAAACTTGGCCCTCAGTATTTCTCTTTCTTTGTCTCTCTCTCTTCTTTCTTTCTTTCTTTCTTTCTTTCTTTCTTTCTTTCTTTCTTTCTTTCTTTCTTCTTTCTTCTTTCTCTCTCTCTTCCTTCCTTCCTTCCTTCCACACGCACGCATATACACCCCTTCAGTCTCTGCTCACGGATACCTCAGGACTACGCCATTCTTAAAAAACAAAACAAAAAACCCTTCACTTGCCATCTCCTCAAGCTGGCACCCCACATTCCTTCTCTTTTTCACTGCTAATTTCCTAGAAAAAAGTAGTTAATATCCATACTGCTACTTCCCTGCCCCTTCTTACTCCTCAGAGCCTTGCAATCTAGTTTCAATTTCTGTCATTTTCAGATCATCTATTAGGAAGGAAGGAAGTAAACAAGCAATCATTTACCCAATGCTTCCTATTTGCCAGGAACGCATTGAAGTGAGCCAGGTGCTGGGTGTCAAATGGTTAACAATTGACTGGGAGAAGGGGAAAGCATGCATGATACACTTTAACATTTAATCTGCCTTATTAACATTTTCTCCATCACTTTCCTAAGTCTAGACAATCAACACAGCAACAAATCAAGCTGTGACTTGTAGTATTTGATCATTTTCAAGGTATAAATATTCATACTGAAAACTTAATGATTGTCTCTTGCAAGCTGGTTGAGCTGACTCCAGCACATCCCCGCTCTGCCCTCAAAGAGCTTATATTTTAATGAGAGAGAAAACATGAACTTGTGTAGGTATATAGATGTATGAGAATACATATAAGCAGAATTAAGTAGCATGGATACAAGGGACAGTACTGTGTAGAGGATGGAGAACCAGCCTTGGACGGATAGACCCAAATTCGAGTCCCACCTTAGGTACATGATGGCTTTGTGACTTTGGGCAAGTCACTTAACTTTTTGGTACTCTAGGCCACTTTCTAAGACTACGAGTTGCAGAGAATGTGCCAATCCATATTGGTAGACGACATTTCCTCACCAGGGAATTCTCTATACCAATGAAATGACAGTTTCAGTCTCTGTTCCTGGATAATACAAACAAAATTAATACAAAGTAGTTTTGGAGGGAGTACATTTAAAGCCAGTGAAATCTACCATTTTGTGCAGCAAATAAAACCAATTTATTTGTATTCATTTATTTTAATGGATGTGACCCCTCTGCAGCTTTTGGTCTTATTGTCCACCTCCCTGGTTCTGGATACTTTGTTCCTTTGGCTTCCATGATAGCTAGACTATCATCCATCTCCTACCCCCTCAGTGAAGAATGGAAGAACATCCTCCCAGCCCTTTCCTTTCTTTTCGCATATTTTCTCCCCTGGCTATCTGTCTGCTTCCATGGGTTCAATTTTACCATTTTCACCTGACTTTTCAAATGCTATATCCAGTCCTTATTTATCTCTTGAAATCTGGTCTTCCATTTGGGGGGAAGGAATGAAAAGAAAAGAAATTCATGTGATAATGTTGTTGTATATTTGAAAGGAATAGCAAGTTGTGCATGGTAGATTTGCAGTTTCATGTACAATGATCTTTTTATTGTACTATGCTATGGAAATGCTAATTTTATTCCATAAATTAAAGATAAATTTTAAATAGAAACATATCAGTAATGATCTGAAATGTTTAGAAGTGACTTTCAGTGAATATTTTCCTGAAATTTCCAATAAATTAAATTAAGTTAAAAAAATAGTCTTCCATTTCCAGTTGCCCATTGGACATAGGAATCTGGATTTTCCATTGGTGCCTCAAACAAAACATAACCCAAAAGGAACAGACCACCAGGTATTGTGGGAGCAGTGGAAAGAACACTGGCTCTAGAGTTAGAAATATTTGGGTTAAAACCTACTTCTGATGCTTAGTGCCTGTGTGGATTGTTTCATTCTTTGTCATATTCCCAGAACTTAGCACATTAGTAGGCTCTAAATAAATGTGACCTTGGTCCAGTCAGAGCCCAAGTGGGCTAAGTACTGCATTTTCCCCGACCTCTTTATGGTGGCAGATAACTTCATCTCCAGCTTTCTACAAGTATAAAATGAACAAGTAGACTAGATGAACTCAAATGCCCCTTTCAATTTCACATCTCTGATATTTTGATCTTCCCTCCAAATTTACTCTTCCTCTAAACTTTCTGATTTCCATTGAAGGGACCACACTCTTCACAATTGATCCAGTCCATAACCTCAAAGTCATCTTTGACTCTTCCTTTATTCTCACCCCCATATTAATTAGCTTTATTAATTAGCTGATTAAATAACCAACTATCAAGTCTTATCAATTCTGCCTCTTCTGTGATACATCTCATATTGTTCCCTCTTCTCTCCATTCATCAGTTTAGTTTCTCATACCTTGTGCTTAGCACAAAGAAGTGATGTCAGCAGAAGCAGGGTGGAAGGAACTCTGGACTTGGGGTCAGAGGACCCAGTTCTAAATTCTAACTTTACTACTTGCTATCTCTGTCACCTTTGACAGCTCACTACTGGTCTCTGGGCCTCAGTTTCTTTATTAGTAAAATCAGTGTAAGGATAAAGGATCTTTAATGTTCATTCCAACTCTAAGCTCTGTGGTTTTACTAATTGCTAAAAGCAGAATTTCATGACCTTCTAGCAAAAATATTTCTGGGCAGGCCCTCCCTGGGACCTTCAGACAACAATGCCGAAGTCCCTACCTCCTCTGCCAATACATAGAGTGGCTTTGAAAATAAAATTGGGGCAATGGGGAGAAACAGTAGAGTGGCATTGAGTGCAGGATAAGGAGAAAGGGAGAGGGAGGAGTTTTTTGTGAGTTATGGTTTAGTCACGAAATTCTCTAGTGCTGGGTGATGGATGAGGGTGTGAGGCTTGGGGAAGAAGTGGAACAGTTTAATAACACCAGCAAAAAGCCAGAAGTGGCAATAGCATGGGACCCACATTCCAAGCCCTGAGACATGTTCTTCCTCTTCCCTGTTTAATCACAGAAAGGCTTTGATGGGCCTACATAATGGGATAGAGACTGGATCTATGATTTTAGGGGAAGAGGGGACTTTCATCTATGCAAGTTAGCACTCTCTGTACAACTTGTGGTCTTACTGGGTTGCCTAGAACACTGACAGGTTAAACTCCTTGCTCCGGGTCAAACAGCCAGTACCTAGGTCTTCTTGGCTCTGAGGCCAGCTCTCTATCCATTGCCCCTTAGAGCCTATTGAAATGGTGTATGTTTCAAGGTCTGAACCCCCTCAATCAGTTCATTTACAATAGTTGTCCACAATCTTTTTGTGGACTACATCAGTGGACTACATCAGTAGGTTTGGCTATACCACTCCCCTACTCAAAAAGATCCAATGGCTCCCCACTTTTTCTAGGATAAAACACAAATGCCTCTGTTTGGCATCTTAAATGTTTTGTGCAACTCCACTCTGATTCCTCATTGCTCTCCCTCATGCACTGCATTCCAGCCAAACCAGCCTACCTGATCTTCCTTGCAACATAACATTCAAATCTCTTCTGGCTGTATGTTTTGGTTTTCTTTGTCACCAAAAAAAGATTCCAAAGTCTCAGTCTAAATCCGAGACCATTTTCACTGCCTGTTCGTTTTCCCAGCCAACTACTTGACCCTTGAGCTTTTCGTCAGGGTATAACTGCTTGTAGAGTACAGAGTACTTTGTCCCAAGCTTGAGGGGCTGTGCTGTTGTTTTCAGAACTTTTTCTACACAGCAAGCTCTGCCACACCAGCGCTCCTTCTCCCCCAAGAACTGCCAACCAGGAATGCGGCCCAGATCTAGGCAGGGCAAAGCAGGCTTTGCACTCCTGCTCTAATCTGCTGCTTAATTCCTCCCACAAGGTGGGCCTGGGGCCAGAGGCAACTGCAGCTATAGCTCTGGAAGCAGCCTCAGAGCCGCATCACCTCCACTGTCCCCGGGGTGGTAGCTGACTGCAAACTCCTTGCACTCTGTCCCAGCAGCTTTTCCCACTAACCTGTCCTCTTGTCTTTGGTGTTTGTGGGTTGGGAAGTCTGGTAACTGCCACAGCTCAATGATGCAGGTCACTAGGGCTTGTTCTGCCTGGCGACCAGTCTGGTTGGTCCTGGCGGGCCATGCTGGGCTATGCTCTGCTCTGCTCCCAGCTCCATGTGATAGATCCTTCCCAGCCACCATTTGGGCTGTCCTGGGCTGGAGCCCTACTTCCCTTTGCTATTTAGTGGATTCTGCAGCTCTAGAATTTGTTCAGAGCCATTTTTATAGGTGTTTGGAGGTACCTGGGGGCGAGGGAGCTTAAGCAAGTCCCTGCTTTCTGGCTGCCATCTTGGCTTCATCCCCAAACATTCAAATCTCTATCTACTGTGGTTGGAATGATCTCCCTCCTCCCTTGGAATTTCCATTCCCTTCAAGGCTCAATCACTTCTAACCTGATTCCTCTCAGTTATTCAGTTCATTTTCAGTTCAATTATTTTGTATTTACTCCATATATTTTGTATTTATTTATCTGGATATGTGTCATTTTTCTTCAACTCTGTCCTATCCTCTAGGAAAATGGAAGTTCCTTGATACTATTTGTTTTTTGTCTTTTTATTCTCAGAAGCTAGCACAGCACTTTATACATAACTGCCTAATTAATGCTTGCTGAAATGAATTGACAAGAAATCCCATGGATTATTTTCCATCATCTTTCTGTGAGTCCAGTCAAGTTAGAAGATGGCCATGCCTAATGGTTACCTAGTAATTATTTTCAAGCTACATTTTATTTACTTCTAATAGTTAAATCATTTAAAGTAAAAAGCACTGTGTCCTTATCAGTAACCTTTGGAGTCAGAGACCACGAGTTAACCGAGGGCCTTGTGTATGATTGAGAAATTATGAAAGAGACTAGGAGACCAGGGGATATGATAAATTTTAGGATGCCCCTAGTGGTGAAGCCCAGAGTTCACAGCATTATCAAATCTTGATCCAAGAAGCCAATCAGAGTTCAGTACCCATTGTTTGCCCCCATAGACTATAACAGTGCAGAAGATGCTTTATTTTTGTCTTAGTACCAGCAGAACCTAGGGCAGTACCTGGCATGTAGGAGGATCTTTTTTCACAATGATTTTAAAGGATTTTTTGTTGATATTTTTGTTTTTACATCACCTAGATTTCTTCTACATCTATCCCACTAAGTATAGGTTCTTTAGAAATGTTTCTGGAAAAAAATTAGGTTGTTAGTCAAAACAAAGATGAGAAAGATATACACAGGAACCACACATCCACTCCATATTCCTGTCAAACCAGCCAACTTGTTATGCTCCCCACAAATGATATTTCTTCTTTCACTTCCATCCCTTTACAGAGGCTGTTTCTTCTCTCTGAAATATTCTTCCTTCTCACCTCTGAGTCTGAGAATCCTTCACTTCCCTTGAGGCTCAGGAGGTGGGGGTTGTTTATATCACCCACAGCGAGAAATCTGGGCAACCTATCTTCTTTCCTTATGCCAGGGCTGGTTGGAAACCTCACTCATATACTTTGGAATTTTTTGGGGTCTAATACTTGCACTTAGCTTTGAGAAATCTGGATCCAAAACCTGATTGTCCTAGTGACTTTTGGACAAGTCACTAAGGCTCTCTGAACTTCACCTTCTTCATCTGTAAAATAGAGGCAAAGGAGGGTAATATCTGGTGAGATGCCCTCCAAAGTGCCATCCTTTTATCTCCATAACTCTAGAACTCCACTAGGAATTTCCTCATAGATCAATTAATTAGTTCATGGGCTACAGTTTGAGAGCCACTGGAAGTACAATCTCTTGCTATGAGTTACAATCATTGGGTAGATGCAGAGATATAGGCAAAATGTCAGATTAGAAATGGGGGAGTGTGCATTATCCCACCTCTTCTCATTTCATTTGAAAATTCTTGACATTTGGACCTCCAGCCTTTTCATCAACTAATAACTGTGAGCTCCACCAGCCAAGCTTGCTGGCACAGTCCAATTTGCACCCTCTGCCCAGTCTAAGCAATTTAAATGATTGTCTATGACTTCAGGTTTTTATTGTCTAAGAGCTTGTTTTGGGAAAGAGACAGCACATTTAAGTGAAATAACATTTTGCAGACACTTACTTTTAGAGTAACCACCTTCTTGATAATTGGAAAATCTAGGTTGTCATGAGACTGAGGGCCACCTTTGTTGCAACACCTGCATGGAACTTTCACTGGTATTTTTGTCCAAGTTTGCAGATTCTGTTCTGTTTTTCCTCTTGGTACAGATGGGGTTCTTATAGAGGAAGAAAAAAAGGAGGGATGGGAGGGAGGAAAGGAAGGAAGAGAGAAGAAAGAGAAAGAGAGATGCAGTGAAAGTAGGGGAGAAATGAAGGAGGTAAGGGAGAGAGAATTCCTGTAATCAGAACTCCAAGGGTCAACATGTCAAATGTTATCTATAATCTTTAATTGTAAAGAACCAAAGAAATGTGAAGGACATGTATACATATATGTGTGAGTAGATATCATATAACCACATGTAGATTGGTAGATGATAGAAAGATAAAGATAGGTAGAAAGACGAATAGATAGATGAATGGATAGAAGAGGAATGGATGGATGGATGGATGGATGGATGGATGGATGGATGGATGGATATACAGACAGAGCATTTATTAAGTTCTTATTATGTTCTAGGCATTATGTTAAGTGCTGATAAGACAAATTTAAGCAAGGAAGGTAGCATCTGATTTTAAGGAGCAAAAATTCTAATGGCACAACCGCATACAAAAGGAGAGCTAGAAAGCAGGCTTTGGTGTAGAATTAGTGACTAGGAAGGGAGGTGGAGCCTGATTTCAGGCAAGATAAGGTAAAAGTTCACCTTTCAGATCCCAGGGATTGTGGGATGGAGTCTAGTGTTCTTTTGGGGAGGAGGGGAGAAAGATGACTGGCATAGAAGCTGTTGTACCAGAATTGAAGAGAAGGAGGAGAAGGGCTAGATTTTATCTGGGAAATTATGGAATGACTGTAATCCCAATCGTCTCCCTGAAATAAATGTCCTTCTTTTTAATATTCCTTAATCTTCCAGTGGGCAGCTAGGTGGTGCAGTGGATAGAGCTCTGGGCCTGGAGTCAAGAAGATCTGAGTACAAATCTGGCCTCAGACACTTAGTAGCTATGTGACCCCAAGCAAGTCATTTAACCCTATTTGCCTCATTTTCCTCATCTGTAATATAAGCTGAAGAAAATGGCAAACCACTCCAGTATCTTTGCCAAGAAGACCCCAAATGGGGACACAAAGAATCAGATGTGACTGGAATGACTGAATGACAATAAGAAACAAAAAAGTACCAGACACTGTGCTAGGCATTGGGGATACCAAGTCAGTCAACAAACATTCATTAAGCACTTAAAAACATGAGCTCTTGCTTTGCAGGATTATCTAACGATGGAGAAAAGAAGGAAATCATTAGATATCTATGAGATATAATCAGTGTAAATGTGGGTAATCTGGGATAGGAAAGCACTAGTGATTGGGGAACCTAGGAGAAGAGCCCTGCAAAAGGTAGGATTGAGCTGAGTATTAAAGGAAGCCAGATAAGCCAGTAAGTCGTCAATAAGCATTTATTAAGCACCAGTCACGTGTCAGGCAATGTGCTAAGTGCTAGAGATACAAAAGAAGGAAAGCCCAGGTGTTCCTATGGTGATCTAAGTAGGGTTAAGAGATCTAGAGCATGTTGGGTAGACTCTTTATGGAGAACTTATTTTGTTGGACACTACTGAAAAATTACCGAACAACTCTTTGTGACCTCATTTGGGGTGTTCTTGGCAAAGATACTGGTGTGGTTTACCATTTCCTTCTCCATCTCATCTTTCAGATGAGGAAACTGAGGCAAACAGGGGTAAGTGACTTGCCCAGGGTCACACAGTTAGTAAGCATCTGAGGCCAGATTCAAACTCAGTGTCTTCCTGGCTCCTGGCTTGGTACTCTATCCACTGCACCACCTAGCTGCCCTGGAGAATTTGTAAGGGATACATACTAGAATGATTCAGGACAAGCAGGCAAATATAAGTGACCATTTGTACTGCTGGAATGAATGTCACATCCACTGAAATCACAGATCCATTAAAGTACTAATGTATATATCTGCAGCTTCCATTGTATACAAAGTATTAAAATCCCTGATAGCAGTGAATTCACTTATTTACTTTTTTGGGTTTTATTCCCTTACACATTCCTTCACACCATTCACCTTCAATTTGTTCACCTTTGCCCTCTTTCCTGATTACCAGAAGAGGGAGAAGTATAACCATCCGTCCAACCATCAATCAATAAGAATTTAGTAGGTGCTTACAGCATACCAGACACCATCCTAGGCTCAGTGGGAGATTGAGGTGAAGCATAAGACAAGTTCTCTGCCTTCAAAGTACTTACTTATTGCATATAGTTTTTACAGTTTAACAATTACATCATTTCCCACACAGCTACTTTCCTGGATCTCATGATCTCCAGAAAATCATCATTCTGAAGGATTAAATCAGCTCTCGTTTCCTCAGCAACCCTTACCCTGGGTACTTCCCCATTGGAGAAGAAGAAAGTTGAACATTGGAGACCTCCTTCTTGACTCTCTACCATTTAAGGAAGGCTCTCAGGGAATTTGCCCCATCATTGCCCACCCAGCTTCTTTCCTGGATCTCATGACTTCCTTAAATTTATCAATCTGGAAGACAAAATCACCTCTGAAACTCATCTACCCAAATCATCCCCTCCAGGCTACAGGATTTCATTGTGCCCCAGAGCTGATACAGTCCCCCAACTCCACCCACTTTTCAGCTTTCTTTTTATGTGGGTTGTCTCTCTCATTGGATTGAGCTTCTTGAGGGTAGGAATTGCCTAATGCCTTTCTTTGTATCCCCTATAACAAATTAACAAGCATTGATTAAGCACCTGCTAGGTGCCAGGCACTGTGCAAAACTCTGGAATGCAAAGACAAGAATGAAACACCTGCCCTTAGGGAGCTAACATTCAGTTGAGGAAATAACATGGATGCTTATGGATGGATATAAAATATATCCAAAATAAATATGAAGTAACTTTGGGGGAGAAGCACCAACAGCCTTGGGGATCAGGAAAATAAATATCTATGTCTCCTTTCTGCCCTTCAAAGTCTGAGCAGATGATCCATGGTCTTCACTAATCTGGGCCCTTCTGCACTGAGTAAAGGAATGTGGCTCCAGGTTCGCATCCAGAAGTCTGTTTGTTTAGAATTTCTGGAACATCCTGAAGAGGGAGTGTTTTAGAAATAAAAGACCATCTGGTTCCTGACAATTGTGCTGCTTATTCCCTCCTCCTTCCCCTTGCTCCCACCTGCCCCCCCCCACATACAACTGAATGGGCCTTTGTTTTTTTTTAATAACAATATACATTTTTAATGGATTGGTGAATAATAAGCCAATAAAAGCACTTATGCAGCCTCCAAATGCCCAAGTGTGTCTTTTCAGAGGAAACTTTTTCTTGGCTCTTTGTTTCTCTCTCTTCATGTTGCCTGGCACATATAGGGCAAGGAGACCAAAGCTGGGACAGGTTTGTGTGCCCCTCAACGAATTTTTCCCTTTGTTGGAAGCTTTCTCTCTTGGACTTGTGCCTAGTGGGGCTTGCTATAGAATTACATTGGCCCTAGTCACCAAACCATGAGTGAGGCAGTTTGGGGAAATTCCATATGCAAATAAATGAAGGAGCTAGGATTTTATCTGCATAGGGAGCTCCCACTATGGAACCTGCCTCCACCAACACAGATCTGCAATCTGTCAATGGTCTGAAATGTGTTAAGGCTAATTGACTCAAAAGGGTTACACAACTAGGAAGTGTCAAAGGTGGGATCTGATTACAGATTGTTCTGTTTCTAAGCCCCGTATTACCTCTGGAAATTTTGTTCATTCATTCATTTATTCAAAAAGTGTCTTGTTCATTAAGTACCTACTATGATACTGAACTAAGTCCTTAGATATTTAGGGGGAAAATTGCACCTGCCCTCAAAGAGCTTACATTCTTCTGAAATTTCATACAGAAAGAAAACAAACAATGAAATTGCTTGGAGGGGCTCTTCATAATGAGACAATAGTCGGTCATGTAAAATGCCCCCCATTTTGATCCTTTACTTCACTATATCAAGGATCCATTATTTTGTGAGACTTCAACAATCTATGCAGATAATCTTGAATTCCTATTACTGAAAAAATCGTTACCCTGTGGCCAACCTGATAATGAACCTTTCTACTTATCTGGGCTGGTCCTGGGACAACAGAACCAAAAGATCATAGAATTTCAGAGCTGAAGAGGCCTCAGTGGACATTTAGTCCAACCCACAGCAAAAAAAAAAAAAAAAAAGAATCACCCCTACAAGGTGACCAACCCTGTGACCTTCCATATGTCCTGGGAAACCTGCAAGATGGTGGCTGAGGTGAGCTCTGGAGCTACAGTGGCTGACAGCAAGAGTGGAGGCACCCATAACAGATGCACAAAGATAGTACCCTGAGGATGGTGGTGGGTGCAGCAAAGAACATGACTCCTTGCACCAGCCAATAATGCTACCCATGGACTGAACAGAGATATGAGCCTCAAAGACTAGCTGAACTACCCACTCAGCAAAGAGCAGCACCTAAAAGGAATTTGATAAGTTCATCATTAAGGGAGAAAATTACTCCAATTGTTAGCAGTTGAGAGGTACCCCTTTGCCACACAAGTGCCTTACTACTTTGGGACTCAAAGTTTGAGTTCACTCTCTCAATGGAGAATGTATATATATATATATATATATATATATATATATATACACATATATATACATGTGTATATATATGTACACACACACATATATATGTATGTATATGTGTATATATACATATATATTTGTGTGTATGTATATATGTGTGTATATGTATACATTTATGTATGTATGTATGTATGTATGTATATGTATATTATGGAGAGTGAATTCCTGATTTGGGGAATGTCATGTACCTTACTCCACTTTCTCAGCAAATGCCTTTTCTAAAAGCTAATGGCTGGCATGATTGTTAATGAAAAACACATTGGTGGGGTTCAGGACAGTTAAAGTTAGATATCACAGTTTTTCAAAATTATCTTTAAAACTCTGAGATCAAGTAGGGTGCAACCAACCCTCTAGGTGCCCCAAACTGCATGAGTATGTGTGTGAGTATGAATGTGAGTTTGGGAAATATCCCAGAAGGGTGCTGCTATGCATGTTTGAGATATACTAACCCACATCTATATATACATATAATCTATACCAATCTTAGACTCAGCTCAGGTGCCATTTTTCCCCAAAACCTTCCCTGATTCTTTCATGCCCCTTTTTACCTCAATTGTTAGTGCTTTTCCATCCTAAGACTATCTTGAATTGATCTGGTACAAGGGTTGTGCCCACTCCCATGTAGGAGAAGGTAAGCATCTTCAGGGCGGGTATTGTTTCTTTTTGTCTGTATCCTTGGTGCCTGGCACACAGTAGGTACCTAATAAATGCTTACTAAATTATCAAAGTAGTTTAGCTGGGAATACTGGCTAGAATGTATTGAGTGGTTTGAATAAATGGTGGGAAAGCTCAAGAGATCTAACTGAGGCCCCAAGCACACCAAATTTATTAGCTCTTAAACAAAAGGAAACATGCCCTTGCTGGGAAGATGCCCTTCCTAGGTATTCGATGGAAAAAAGGTGGATCTACTTACCTTGTCTGACCCTGGCATTGGTGACAGGGTGTAATGGCAACCACACTGGAACACCCAGGATGGCAGGTTCTTTTATCTGCTTTAGTAAGGAAAATTGCCTGTTTCAGGGGTCAGCAATCTTTTTTAATTAAACAAAAAATAGAAAGAAAGAAAGAAAGAAAAAACCAACAGACAGGGCTCTATTGCCAGAATCAAAGCTTTACATCTACCACTGAATCGACAAAGTCTTTACCTCTGAGGAATCACAACATCTTTCTCATAAGTGAGCCCCCAAAGCAAAAGCTCACCTCTCAGAATATATGCTCTTTAGGCTCAGTACCTAATTAGAAATTAACAAAAAGTGCACAAGCCTTCCTATAAGCAAGCAAGCTTTCCTTAATGGGCTTCCCATGAGGGCTATTCATGGGCGGGGAAGATCTTATTCCCAATTAACCTTACACAAGGCCTCTCCTGAAGACCTTTACAATTCAGCCCTGACTTACTTTTCTAAGCTTATTACAATTACTTCCCTTCATGCATTTTGCATCCCAGTCCAACTGGCTTGCTTGTTACCAGTACAACATTCTATCTCCCTCTTCCAAACCTTTCCTTTTTCATCCCTCTGTTTTAGAATGTCTAACTTCCTTCATCTCAAATGTCACCTATTACATGAGGCTCTTCCTGATCTGCCAGTTGATAGTTCCCTTTTTTGCAAATTATTTTGTGTGTCTGTGTGTGTCTATATATATATGTGTGTGTGTGTGTGTGTGTGTATAAAATGTTACATATATATATATAAAGTGTTTTATGTAATGTTACATATATAAAGTATTGATATGGAATATTACATATTTTTATATTATACATCCTATCTTTTATTTCTCATATGTATATGTTGTACACATATAAAGTTTATATGTACACATACACATACATACATACACATATTTTTGCATGTATGTATCCCCAGAACCAAATGCAAAATCTGTTTCATACAGGTGCTTAATAAATACTTATAGAATTGAATTGAACTGAATATATCCACAAGAAGCTGTTTGATAGAGTAGTGAGAACACTGGGGTCAATGCGAACCTTCAAGGTCAAGTCCTACTTCAGACACATCCTGGTTGTATAAGCACAGAAAAATAATTTACATTTTTAGTGTTCCAAGTAACTGGAAATATACCCTGTGTGACCCTGGGTAGGTCCCTTAAATTCCCACTGTCATAGACAACTCTTGAAGACAACCCTGCATTAGTGGAAGGACTGTCCTCACTGGCACTTTCCTACATCAGTGACATTGCAGGGAACTGGACAAAATGAAGTCTTATATATACAAGCATATATTTTGTCTTTTTCCTAATAAGTTAAAGAATACTTATTCAGAAAATAGAAGATTAAAGCACAGGGAAAATCAGGACTGGCATTTGTGAAAATAACAAATCCTGCTTCTTTCTCATTTTTAGGATAGGAAGTGATCAACATGCTTTACAAGAGGAGTGAATGGCACCACGCTGAGTGGTGTTGAGTACTGAGAGTCCCACTTTTTGTGGAGTCTATGACTCAAAGAAGCAAAAACTCTCCCCTTCCCCTGTCTCCCTGCCTACTCTCCATGCCAATGCCCTTCACACCATAGGAGTGCCTACCACAAAGATTATTTGTGTAGGAATCTTTGTTCTCTGAAGCTGAGAAGTCCCACGAAAGGGTACAGAGGAGTTAATGCCAAGCCCACAATGAGCCTGCAGTCGCTGTAAACACAGTTGAAAAAAAAAGGTGAGCCAGCAGAGGTGATCAGGTGGCCTAATCTTGGCACAAAGAAGCAACAGAGATACTCACTCATCTAGGGGAGCCATAGAAAAGGGAACAATAGTGGATGACTAATTGGAAAAGAAGCAGGCCAGCTACAGTGAAGAAAAGATTGGAGCTAGATGTAAAGAGACAGTGAAAATCAATTCCTACCAGAAGCACTACTTTAGGAAACTTTTTTGAGGGGGCAGAGGAGGGGGAAAGTTGACTTCAGAAGGCAAGAGATGCACAAATTTAGTAACTAATGGTAAAAGACTTAGGAATCCTAGTACTGAAGAATATGGGAGCAATGGCATTCTGACTCTATCTGGATCAATAGAATTTCCATTGCAGAGATCTCTGGAGTAAGAAATGGGACAAATCTTCAAAGGAAAAGCTTGGTACACAATGATAAACTATGTATAGCCCAGTATAGTTAGTCAGTTAATCAGCATTTATTAAGCTGTATGTGCTGAGCATTGTGCTAAGGGCTGGGAATACAAAGAAAAGACAAAAATATGGTCCCCATCCTCAAGGAGGTTGCATTTAGTGGGGGAGCTAACATGAAAAGCTACATTCAGATGACATGCAGAATAAATGGAAAGTAATCTATAAAAGGAAGACACAAGCAGATGGAGGAGACTGGGAGAAGCCTCCTGCAGAAGATGAGATTTGAGCTGAGTCTTGAAGGAAGCCAGGAAAGTGAAGAGATAGAGTGGAGAAGGTAGAGTTTTCCAGGCAT
Organism: Phalanger gymnotis; assembly: GCA_028646595.1. Classification (NCBI taxonomy): domain Eukaryota; kingdom Metazoa; phylum Chordata; class Mammalia; order Diprotodontia; family Phalangeridae; genus Phalanger; species Phalanger gymnotis. The sequence continues at coordinate 30,635,291 of CM053626.1, forward strand.
GGGAGTGGGCAAAGGGCATAAAATATAATGACACAATAATGGGACATAGAATGTTGTGTTTAAGGAACAGTAGGACAACCATTGTAGCTGGATCAGAGAGTACATGGAAAAATAAGAAGACTAAAAAGTTAAGAAGGGGCCGAGTTCTAAAGAACTTCATATGCCAAACAAAAGAATTTGCATTTGATCCTTCAGGAAAGAGGAAGCCATGAGGGCTTGTAAACCCGGATGTTGGGACTTTGTTAAACTTTGGTAACTATGCATTGATATTTGAATCAGAAAAGGTCTCTCTGTTGGTATTTGTAATTTGTTTGTATTTGCTTTGAAATTCAGGTTGCTGGCTTTTCTAAGTGAGTCATATGTGTGTGTGTGATTAAAGTGAAATTGTTAACCCCTTAAAGTTACTTTCCTGAGTAAAGCCAAACAAAAGAACCTGTGCTAGCAGCTCTTGCTGCTGGTCTTGTTGGGTCTTATATCCTACAACAGCTGCTAGCTGAATTGTTACTACACCACGGGAAAACCCAGGTGTTCCACTCATATCAGCAGAAGAAAAGGAAGGAAGGCCTCCAGCACATTGGGTAGACCTCTTACAGCAAACTTATGGGAGAACATGGAAAGAATAGTGCAGGATAGGCAATCATAGATGGCTTCATCAGCAGGAATGCCCATATCAATGAGACTAAGGATCAATTGAGTGAGATGATATTATTCATCATTTTCTGCTCTCCTCTTCCTCCAAAATGGTTTACTAAAGAGGCTCTGTTCTGCTCCAAGACTCACCTTGGTTGCTATGAGCTCTTTTTATGGCAAAGATACTAAGCATCAGATGGCTGAGGTAGGTTCTGGTTTCTTTCAGTCTCCTTACAAAACAGCTGTTTTGCATTAGTTAAACTTTTTTTTAATGGTGAACCTTGGAATTGATGTCTTCACATTTTTCTGAATTGAAAACATGTTTTTAAAAATGTCAATCTGTAGTTCTGATTCTACCATATATTCTGGTCTATATCTTTTCTTCTAAATTGGCTCTTACTCTGATCTTTCCTCTAAATAGGTGATGATCTCTCCTTGGCCCTGTGATATTTTACATTTTTTTTAAAATCAGTGACGTGGGAGAAAGGACGGGTGGCCTGTTTATCAAATGTGCAGATGACACAAAGCTGAGAGAGATTACCAACATATTAGATGACAGAATCGGGTTCCAAAAATTCTATCTTAACGACTTGAATCTAATAAAAAGAAATTTTGTATGTTGGATTAGTAAGTCTAACACAAGGACAGATTCAAGGAGGCTAGACAAGAATCTGTGTGGAAAAATATCTTGGGGTTTTAATGGATTGTATGCTCAATATGAGTCCATTCAATTCAATTCAGTAGATAGTTATTAAGCATATTCTATATGCAAGTCATGATGCTAGGTGTTGGGGATATAAATATAAAAAGGAAAAACAATTCCCAGTCTCATTACAATAATGAGATACAGCATGTATATAAATAAGCAAATAGAAGCTTAATAAATGTTTATTGATGGATTGGGTTAATTTGAGGAAACCAAAAGCAATGACAACATGGAGTATGGGGATGGGGTGGGGTAACAAATTTTTCTTAGGAACTGAGTGCTGAAGGAAGTTAAGGATTCTGAGGGACTGAGATGAGGAGGGAGTGGATTCCAAGCAAAGGTGGAGAAGGTATATTCTGTTTGTGGAAAGACAAGGAGGCCAATTTGGCTGCCCCAACATAGTTTATGAAGGGGAGTAATATGGAATTAATCTAGAAAGGTGCTGTATGAGGTTTAAAATTCTGGACTGCAAAATATGTTTTTTCTTGGAGGAAAAAGGGAGCTATGGAAGATTTTTGAATAGGGATGTGACATAGTCAAACATGTCTTGGAAAAACGATTTTGTCAGATGCATGGAAAATAGATTGGAGAGAGGACAGTCTGGAATGTGGGAGATTGAAGAAAAGGCTATTACAAAAATCTAGTTGACAAGTGATGATGTCTTGAATTGGAATTGTGAGAGAGGGCCAAAGGGGGCAGATGAAAGAAATGTCATAGAAATAGAATTACAAGACTCATCAAGTCATTTGGCACGAAGATTGAAGGGAAGGGAAGAGCCAAGAATAACTCCTAGGCTGCAAATCTGGGTGACTGGAATGATTGAAGTGCCCTCATTTCTTGGTCTTGAATAATAACTTCTAATGTAGTTTTCCCTGCTATCCAGTCTGTTGCATCGAAGTTACCAAGAGTCGAAATATATGTGGACTCAGTTTGAAGGGTCTTGTCATGTTCTTCATGGGACGTGGCCATTTCTTTATCTTCTACAATGAATGTTGGTGCATATGATAAAATAGCCTTGTTCATTATGAGCACTACAGGATACGTTGTCCAAAATAATTATAAAAAACTATGGCCCTCATAGCTCTTCATGACTCTATCCCTTTCCCATATTTTCAGTGTTCTTACCCATTTTTCCACTTCATGAACTCTATAACCTAAATTTCTTTGCTTATTTGCTGCACCTCATATATGATTTCCCATCTCTGATCTCCTGTCTCTGTCTTTGCACTGACTATTCCTCATGTTTGGAATGCAATGCCTTCTGACCTCCATTTTTTGGAATCCCTGGCTTCTGTCAAGACTCACCTCAATGCCAAATGCTTCCTTCATATGTTGAAGGAGTGCCTTCTCAGTCCCATCCACCACTCTGGATGCTGTCACTTTCTAAGAGTACTTGTGTCAACTATGTATTTTGTATATTCCTATTTGTGTATATGTTGTTTACCTCCTCCTCCATTAGAATGTAAGCTCCTTGAGGAGAGGGACTGTTTTTGCTTTTTCTTTCTATTCTCAGTGATTAGTACAGTGCTCGCCAACTTAATAAATGCTTGATAGTTGATTTTAGGACAAGATGATCAAGTATCCTGTGAAATGATACTTATGATTTGGGGGCTCTCTGACCTGACTCCCAAAGAGCAAATTATGTTTTAGTTTTTTTTTTTTTTTAAAGAAAACCACCTTCTCTTCTGCATCACTTACACACTACCTTCTCTTCCTAAGAGGGCTGTTCTTAGGACTGTAGTCTCCTTATAAGAAATCATGCTGTTAAAGTACCTTCTGTCTTTTCACTTGAACTGTATCTCTTCCATTTGAAAAAAAAAAATTCCCCAGTGTTCATTTTCTCCCTGAAGGTTCTCCTGAATTATTATGCAAATCCAAAAAGGTTCCACATATTCATCATAGAGGGGAATTTATAGAAACTTTTCTAACTGGGTATGCAATGAATATTCAGGTCCATTTCAAATGTGCCAGGATATGTAATGAATTATGTATAATTTTCGATTTCCGCATACTCTCGTTTCTTTGAAAACATGTGCCGCACATTTTGCCCTGGCTTCTATAGTTTTTGATATAACATAATTTTGACTTGAATCATCTTTATTTTCTGGCTGTGAATAGGAAGTACACAAAGTTTGGAGCTAGTCTTGAACTAAAATTGAGACTCCAACTTGACAGTACTCCCTGATACTTAAAATAGTTGCCTGAGATGTTGACATGGAAAGAGGAAGTCAGAACTTCTCAACGTTAATGTCTTGCATATGAAACACCATGTTTGCTGTGGAAGGTCCTTGAATAGTATTTCTGATGCAATCAATTCATGTTTTGTTTAATCTCATAGATGCTGAAGTGGACAAAGACCTATTTTTTTTCTTTTCTGTTAGGAAACTTAGATTATGAAAATTTAAAACTTCAACACCTTTTGAGTAAACTACTTTTTCTTCCTGGAAAAAAGACAATGTCTTGGTTAAATTTTTAAAAAATCATTGAGGCTATAATATTTATTTTTTTATTTTTATTTTTTTTAAAATTTATTTATTTATTT
>CM053626.1:30639668-30680834 GCA_028646595.1 Phalanger gymnotis
CCCTCTGCCACTTTGTGGGTTCTGCAGCTCTAGAATTGGTTCAGAGCCATGGTTTTATAAGTTTTTTGGAGGAACTTGGTGGGGAGCTCACGCCAGTCACTGCTTCCCAGCCGCCATCTTGGCTCCGCCCCCCTAAGGCTATAATATTTAAACAATGATGGTCTGGATATAGAAATATTATCAAAACATGGATCCATTGGATTCATTGTTTTAAAAAATTAACACAAGGTGAATTTCTTTTTGTTAGATTGGTCTTCTTTCATAGAGATTAGGGGTAAGAATAGTTATTCCTAAAAACTATTCTCTGATGGCTGATTATCCTTAGATTACCCCCATTTCATTACTCCTGGTCATTCCTAGATTATTTGACCTTTCATCCTAACACACTCGATTGTAAACTCTAATATTAGGCTAAGTGACATTTCCTATTTGTGTTTTCACTGCTGAAAGTGTTCACTACAGGAACATTTGGTGACAGTTTTAGAACTAGAAGAGACCTCAGAGTAATTTGAGTCTAAAGTTATTTTATAGATAAGAGAACTGAGACCCCAAGATGGGAAGAGCCTTGTCCAAGGGACTCCGGGATAGGAAAAGTCAAAGACCAGATAAGAATCTATGCCCACTAACTCCAGGTCTAGCCTTCTTTCTCTACTACACTCAATTACATTCTGTGTTGCATCCTGGGCCGCCTCCAGTCATCTTGGTGAATATCAGGCCACTGGATCCAGATGGCTCTGGAAGAGAAAGTGAGGCTGGTGACCATGTACAGCCCTCCCTCACTCAAATCAAAGTCAACTACAAGTCATATCCTCATTTCCCTGATGCCATGGTCCTCTTTTAGAATTTAGGACAAACACAATACTACAACAATTACATTCTGTGTACTAATGCAGTAATACACTCCATGCGAGTTTTTCCATTGGTACACATACCTTGACAATCATCCTAGATCTGAAAAGGAGAAAGAGAGCAGGATGGATGGTATTTGGGAAACTGTGGTGTTTTCAATGATTCCAAACTGCTCTCTGACACAAATACCTGTATTTTTAAAAATATCATCTTCTTTGATGCTACATGAATACAAGTCTTGAAACACCATGGTCTTCAAAGAATTAGAATTGAAGAAAATACAAACAGCATTGTAGAGAATCATGGGGGGAATCATCAGGCACTCCATAGGAGCAGTGATGATTTATGTCAAAGAGGTGACGTAAAAGGCATGACTCAAGAAAGATTTGCTTTTAAAAGGAAGGAATGTGATCCAGTTATATTATAAGAATGACAGACAATAGATGAGCAGCTGGAAGGTAGAGGAGGGAGTGCTATATTGGTATCCAAAAATGTTTTTTAAAAAGCCACCCATGGGGAGACTTCCCAATGCTTTGAAGGAAGAAGTAAATGTGACTCTAAGGTTCTCTTCCTGAATGTATATCTCACTATCCATTTGACTGAGGCTAGATTATAACTTGGAGAATAGGTTATAGAGGAAATCCCTTTCATGTATGGGTTGAACTAGATTCTTGCTGGGCTTCCTTCCAACTAGAGATTCTGCCATTCTTTGATTATGACCTACTTCCTTAGTCTCTACTCCAGGGATTAAGGGAGATTAAGTTTAACTAAGGTTTGTCAAATGATAGGAGATTGCAGTAAAATGTAAGATGCTTGAGGGCAGGGCAAGAACCATTTGATTTTTGTCTTTGTAGGTCCCTCACCTAGAAGAATGACTTGTGGGAGGTAAGGCTTGATGAATGATTGTTGTTTTTTTTTTTTTCACTTTTATTTATTTATTTAATATTTTTAGTTTTCAGCATTGATTTTGACAAGAGTTTGAATTACAAATTTTCTCCCCATTTCTACCTCCCCCCCCACTCCAAGATGGCATATATTCTGGTTGCCTCATTCTCCAGTCAGCCCTCCCTTCTGTCACCCCATTGCCCCTATCCCCTTTTTCCTTACTTTCTTGTAGGACAAGACAGATTTCTATGCCCCATTGCCTGTATATCTTATTTCCTAGTTGCATGCAAAAACTTTTTTTTGAACATCTGTTTTTAAAACTTTGAGCTCCAAATTCTCTCCCCTCTTCCCTCCCCACCCTCCCTAATAAGGCAAGCAATTCAACACAGGCCACATGTGTATCATTACATAAAACCTTTCCATAATACTCCTGTTGTGAAAGACTAACTATATTTCTCTCCTTCCTATCCTATCCCCTTTTATTCAATTTTCTCCCTTGACCCTGTTCCTTTTTGAAAGTGTTTGTCTTTGATTACCTCCTCCCCCTATCAGCCTTCCCTTTTATTGTCCCTTCCCCCTTTTATCTCCTTCCTCCTTCTTTCCTGTGGAGTAAGGAACCCAATTGAGTTTGTAACTTATTCCCTCCTCAGGTCAAATCCGATGAGAACAAGATTCACTCATTCCCTCTCACCTGTCACCTCTTCCCTTCCTACAGAACTGCTTTTTTCTTGCCACTTTTATGCAAGATAATTTACCCCATCCTATCTCTCCCTTTCTCCCTCTCTCAATATATTCCTCTCTCATCCCTTAATTTGGTTTTATTTTTTTAGATATCATTCCTTCATATTCAACTCACCCTGTGTCCTCTGTCTATATATATGTATATACATGTACCTATCTATCTATCTATCTATCTATCTATCTATCTATCTATCTGTCTATCTCTATATATATATTCCCTTCAACCTACACTAATACTGAGGTCTCATGAATTATACACTTCATCTTTCCATGTAGAAATGTAAACAAAACAATTCCACTTTAGTAAGTCCCCTATGATTTCTCTTTCTTGTTTACCTGTTCATGCTTCTCTTGATTCTTGTGTTTGAAAGTCAAATTTTCTATTCAGCTCTGGTCTTTTCACTGAGAAAGCTTGAAAGTCCTCTATTTTATTGAAAATCCATATTTTGCCTTGGAGCATGATACTCAGTTTTGTTGGGTAGGTGATTCTTTGTTTTAATCCTAGCTCCATTGACCTCCGGAATATCATACTCAAAGCCCTTTGATCTCTTGAGGTAGAAGCTGCTAGATCTTGTGTTATCCTGATTGTGTTTCCACAATACTCAAATTGTTTCTTTCTGGATGCTTGCAGTATATTCTCCTTGATCTAGGAGTTCTGGAATTTGGCAACAATATTCCTAGGAGTTTTCTTTTTGGGATCTTTTTTAGGAGGTAATTGGTGGATTCTTTCAATTTCTATTTTATCTTCCGACTCTAGAATATCAGGGCAGTTCTCCTTGATAATTTCTTGAAAGATGATATCTAGGCTCTTTTTTTGATCATGGCTTTCAGGTAGTCCAATAATTTTTAAGTTATCTCTCCTGGATCTGTTTTCCAGGTCAGCGGTTTTTCCAGTGAGATATTTTACGTTGTCTTCTATTTTTTTATTCCTTTGGTTCTGTTTGATAATATCTTGATTTCTCATAAAGTCACTAGCTCCCACTTGCTTCAATCTAATTTTAAAGTAGTATTTTCTTCAGTGGTCTTTTGGACCTCCTTTTCCATTTGGCGAATTCTGCCTTTCAAGGCATTCTTCTCCTCATTGGCTTTTTGGAGCTCTTTTGCCATTTGAGTTAGTCTATTTTTTAAGGTGTTATTTTCTTCAGTATTTTTTTTTTGGGTCTCCTTTAGCTAGTCATTGACTTGTTGACTTGTTTTTCATGGTTTTCTTGCATCATTCTCATTTCTCTTCCCAATTTTTTCCTCTACTTCTCTAACTTGCTTTTCCAAATCCTTTTTGAGATCTTCCATGGCCTGAGACCAGTTCATGTTTTTCTTGGAGGCTTTTGATGTATGTTCTTTGACTTTGTTGATTTCTTCTGGCTGTATGTTTTGTTCTTCTTTGTCACCAAGGAAAGATTCCAAAGTCTGAGAGTGAATCTGAGTCTGTTTTCACTGCCTGGCCATGTTCCCACCCAACTTACTTGACCTTTGAGTTTTTTGTCATGTTATGACTGCTTGTAGAGTAGAGAGTACTTTGTCACAAGCTTGGGGGGCTGCGCTCTTGTTTTTCAGAGCTATTTCTACACAGCAAGTTCTGCCACACCCATGCTCCTCCTCTCCCAAGAACCACCAACCTGGACTGGACTCAGGTCTAAGCTGGCTCTGTACTCCTGCTCAGATCTGCCACTTAATTCCTCCCACCAGGTGAGCCTGGGGCTAGAAGCAACTGCAGCTGTAGTTCTGTAGCTGCACCACCTATACTGCCCTTGGGGTGGTGGCCAAACCAGGAACTCCTTTCACTCTGTCCCCGCTGCTTTTCCCACTAACCTTTTCTGTTGTCTTTGGTGTTTGTGGGTTGAAAAGTCTGGTAACTGCCACAGCTCACTGATTCAGGACACTAGGGCCTGTTCTGCCTGGCTCCCAGTCTGGTTGGTCCAGGCGCAGCTCATGCTAAGCCCTGCTCCCCTCTGCTCCCAGCTCCATGCACGATAGGCCTCACCCAGCAACCCTCCAGGCTGTCCTGGGCAGGAGCCCTGCTTCCCTCTGCTATTCCATGGGTTCTGCAGTTCTAGAATTTGTTCAGGGCCATTTTTACAGGTGTTTGGAGGGACCTGTGCGGGGTGGAACTCACACAAGTCCCTGCTTTCCAGCCACCATCTTGGCTCTGCCCCTCTTGATGAGTTAACTTGAATGAAATGAGTTATTAAAGGCAGTAGAAAGCCCTGACTCTGGAGTCAGAAGACTAAGGTTCAAATTTCACCTTGCAGACCAACTGAGTGATCTTGGGACAGTCACCTATCATCCCTGAACCAAAATTAAGATGTTGGACTAGAACAGTGGTTCCCAACATTTTTTGTTCCGTGATCTACCTTCAACAATAGCAAAATGTGTGGTGAATGTCTAGGGTAATTTAATACACTACTCATAATATTCTTGACAATTATTTGCTGCTTAAGGCACCACTTTTTCAAGCATAAAACCCTTGGACTATTGTTTCAGGAGTTTAAGAACTACTGCTAAATGTGAACCATATGACTATATGATCTTTGAATTCCTTTCCATTTCTAGGTCTGGGATGTTATAATCATTGATGCTATTAGTGAGGTGAAACAATGGTTTCAGATCTTTAAGAAGGCTAACCAGGGTCAACTAGACCACTGGGGCTTACCTCCTGCCTTTAACCCTTACTACCTGTGTGACGTGGAACAAGGCACTGAACCTCCCCGGGCTTCAGTTTCTATATCTGTAAAATGAGAGAGCATAACAACATGGCCTCTAGGTTCCTTCCAGTGATGGATCCATGATTCTTGGGATCCTTATGATTCATTTTCCAACATGGTTTTATACGAGTAGAGAAAAAAAAATCTTTATCCCAGTTAAGAAATTCACACTCTGACTTAGGCAACGTAGAAATCCTCACTTCCATTATGTAGCAGATACAGCTACAGTATGTTTCTTCTAAGCTCCACTCATGTCACCTCTTCCATGAGATTTCTCCTTATAACCTCCCCTTAGCAACTGGGGCCTCTCCCAGAAAATTTTATTATGTATTTACTTTGAGCATGCTTTATGTCTACTTATACGTGGACATGTCATTGCCCCTGATAGAATGTAAGACCCTTGAGGGGAAGCATCGGTTTGGTTTAACCTTTTTATACCCAGTGTCCTTGGAATGGTGCTGGGTAGGCATTAAGTAGGTACTTAATAAAAGTTACCTTACTAAACTATACTAAGTGTAGCAGAAACTGGCTGAGGTTCAGCACCCAGGGACATCCCTAGGGACTGCTGTAACTGTGGAACACTCTCAATATTTGGATCATGATGAAGCTGCATTGAGAGTAAACCTTAATGGAGAAAGAGCGACCAAAGGACAAAGTGTGGCCTGAGGAACACATGGGGATAGCAAGGGAACTAGGTTGCTTTTTTAAGCATCAGTTGGTGAAATTGTCACATGGGCACAGATTTAGAGCTGAGTGAAACCTTAGGGATCATCTAGGGGTACTTCATGTTACAGATGACAAAACTGAGGATCACGAAGAGGAGGTGATTTTCCCAAGGTCACGCAGAATGTAATTAAATCTGGGTCCTCTCATTCTTAATCCAATGTTCTTCCCGCTGAAATGTTCTATCTACTGGTTGCCTTCTTGGTATCCAGGCATCGACATGAGGTGGGAAATTGGGAAACATGGCATGAGAGTAGGGAAAATTTGTATGCCTTAAGAACCTAACAGTTATCTCAATCATCCAACAATCCTTACTTAACAAACACACATGGAGAGACACGCACATGATATCATAAGTCATTAATATTTCATCAATTAATAGAATTTGGAATTTGTACTGAGCCCATCCCTGAAGTCATAAATCAAATACATTTGCTTTGGTCAGAAAATAATGTCCCCCACATCATTCCTAAGTATGCTGCTTATGAGGCAAAGAGAAAAAGCCAAATAATAAATTATTAAAATTATCTTTCTGAAGTAATTTGATATGCATATTTCTAATTAGCATACCCAGATATTTTGATTTGTCAAATACCAAAAGTTATTGAGCTGCCTCATCAAGGCATAACAATCTGACAAAGGTGTATTTAAAAGCAAATGAAGTTGAAAAGAGATACAAGAATCTATTCTATTATCTATCTATCTATCTATCTATCTATCTATCTATCTATCTATCTATCTACACATAGATAGATAGATTCTACAAGATAGAATGTTTTTACCTTTTTAACAAACATCACAGCTTAAGGAATGACTGGCTAAACGTAATTATGGCAGCAAAAGATCTCAAGCTCACAATGGACCACAAGTCAAGAATAAGAACATAAACAGACATCTTTTTTTAAAAGCTAAAATAATAATTGGATATTGATGAAATTCTCTTTGAATTTCTCATCTAAGTGTTGCAGTTTAGACTCTGCCCACCCAGGGATGCCAAAAGCAGTTGGGATTTAGGCTCTGCCCATCCAGGAATGCCAAAAATAGTTGCAGTTTCATGATGTGTTGTGGTGGAACTGTCTCAAAGAATTCAGTCAGACCACCTCTAATCCAAGTATAGGTATTTATTGAGATTGTTGCCTGTCATGAAGCAGGCTTAGTTCGAAGAGGAACCAACAGTTTCAGAAAAAGCAAGATGAATTTTTATAGCGTAAAGATGCAATTGCATAACAGAAATTATGAATATTAAAAAGGCAGGAGGGGTTTGTTAAGGGATTAGGTAATAGGGGAGGGGTCTGAGCCACAGTGGAACTGCACATTTGATTACCCACAATGCATCCAGAAAAACCTATTTGGGGGTGGGGTATGTACATATGATAATGATATTATAATACGTATCTCCATGTCACAAGTTTACCTAAAGAACAGCTTTTGCTATCACTGCACAGGTGCCTATTTAGGGAAAGTTCCTTCTATTGTTTTGAAGTCCACATCCTCCTTGGGCGTCCTGGTGGCTCTACTTTCTGATTGTCTGAGTATTGTGGTCTTCTCTGAGACTAGATGGATATGGTTGTGGTTGAGTGCATGGACACACCTGCTGTTTCTGTGGGAAATGTGAGGAATGGGTCTGGGGCAGTACCTAGCTAGAAGCAATGGCTGGGATCCCATCACATAGGCATGCCTGCTGTTTGTGTGTGAAAAATTAGTTCATAGACGTACCTGCTGTTCTAGTGAGCAGGGAGGCATATATGGAGAAGTGAGGATATTGAGTGGGGGTGGGGGAGTGGCTAGGTAGGGGCAGTGGGCCTGCTGTTCAGTGGGGCCTATAAGGAAGTTAGAATATTGGGGCTGAGGGCAACTTTATGAGGATTCTATCAGCAGCAGCACTGAGGGGTACCCTGGGTTCTCAAAGGTTTTGTCAAAAGGACACTAATTCTAAGTATTCTATAAGCTACTACTACAGTGTTACCTACTATTCACAGGTGGCTTAAAGACGCTCACAGATGTAACATATGTATTACATGCTGAGGACCAGTCCAGGTAAGTTTAGGTGAGCCCATCACCAAGTTGGCCAAGGAATGCTGAGCTTTTTGGCCATAGCAACTCAAGAAAACCATCTCCCAAAGGGACCTCAGTCTATGTAGGTAGAAAGATTTCCCATAGTGACAAAATGAAGAATCCTTGAGATATGGAAGTGATATATTTGGGACTTCTGGAGGATCCCTTCAGTTTTATGAATGGAATGGATAACGTGATGGGGTTGGAGTCAAAAGACTTCCTTACTCAGACACTTACTAGCTGTGTGATTCTGGGCAAGTCACTCAACCTCAGAGGCTCTGGAAGTCATACAGGAGACCCTATCTAGAGTCTTAGAGGAATAACTACCTTTTTCATTGGGAAGAGAAAATGGCAAATAAATTAGTACTTTTTACTGACATAACTGTCTGTACTGGAATCCCATTCCAGCTTATCGAAGCAAAGAGGTTAATGACTAACCCCACAGGTTGATGGATTTATGTCCTTATTTACTCATTCTGGAGGAAACGGACACTTCAGGAACTAAATCTTATACACATGTGATATGCTCTAACTCTTGCTTAGGCCATGGAATGACTACAAATTCAGAGTAGGCCTTCTGAAAATCCCACAAGAGATTTTTCAAAACATTTCAAGAATTATTTCCCCTTCTTTAAAAACAGTTTAAAATTTATCCTGATGTTAAAAGGAATACTTACTAAACTTTTCTGAAGAAAATTATTTAGAATGTCTTAAATGTTAGAAATATCTCCTTAAAGCAAAAATAAACCTTTAAACACTGGAATTCATTAACTAAGTTGGTGTAAAATGTCTCATTCTCAAATATTATACAGAATTCTTAGATATTACAAAGTTCCTTAGTAAAAAGGGTGTTGTAATGGAGAGGACACTTAGTTTCTATAAGATTACCCACTTAAATTAGTCCTTTCACAATAACAAAGTTTACCAGTCCTTTCCTTAGATGAAACAGGCTTGAAAATCACACCCCTATTTTTTTCTGCACGATTCTTAATCTAACATCTTAATATAACACAAGAGGAGTTGCTTTTTTCCCCAACAATATTGACGATCCATCTGTTTGCCAAATTACACAATTTAGAAATGTAACAATGCCCCAAATGTTATTATGTATTCAAAACTTGAAACAACTTATTATCAATTTAGGTGAATGAATTTCTAAATCTCCTTGCACAGAGAATGATTTATCTCATCATTAATATATTGAAACTGTAACTTTAAACCACCACATATATTCCCATAATAGACAAGATTTCACATGCAAAGTCTGTTCTCATGGTATTATTGATTATTACTTGTTATAACCAAATATAATAGTTTTAAATTATCAAATTTTCATAACATCCCTTTAAAAATCCAATTCACATATATCAAAATCAGATTAAATTTGCTTCTCAAATTTCACAGTCTAAGAGAATTTTAGAAATACAATATAATTTTAGAAATACAGAAACAATAAACTTCAGATGAAATAAATTGCATTTCCAGATTATCACATACAGAAATTATTCAACTTATTACACTTGGTATTTAAAAACCACTTAAAGTTAACAATTACATAAAAAATGTTTCTAACATATGCCAGTCATGATGTTAAGCATTTTGAAATTATTATATCCTTTTGATCTCATAACAACGGCCATTATTATTTTTCCCTTTGCAAATCAGGAAATAGGTCAAACAGAGATAAAATAGAGTTTTGCGATTGGAACAGAGAAGTGTGGAGTTTACCAAGAGCAGAGGATGGTTTCTCAGTGATGACAATTCTTGTAGGCAGAGTTTAGAGAAGACTAACCACCGTGCAAATCCATCTACCTCCCCCTTCCCCCACAACTGCAGAAGTTACTGAGCCCAGGGCAGTCTGCAGTCACTGGGACAGGATGGGCAGAATGCATAGGACCTGGGTGACATTTCCAAGCTTTGCCAAAAAGATGGGCTACAAGGTGCCTGGGGGCACAGGACTGTCAGGGCACTGCCAGTCTGTGAATAGCTGAGCCTCCCTTCCTTTTGCCAGGTGGGGAAGAGTGATTTAAGTTTTCCCTACAGTTCTCCTGCATTCTCTTCTCGTAATCTGATCTGGGATGAGAGGAGTTAACAGGAATTCTTGTGGATGTTTAAATTTCCCACACTGAAATTCTCTCTTAACTCTGGGGAGGGAGTGGGGAATGATAAGTGATCAGGTAGAAGGGTGTTTTAGCACAAGTGAGAGTTCCTGGAGCAATCTACAGTATTAGGAGTTCTCTTTCAAAAATCCAACTAATCAGTTTCCAAACTTTTTAATGATCACTCCCAGAATCTGCTAAAAAGTTTTAGCTCTATTTCCATTATAATTCTAGGTTGAACAGACCAGAAATTACAAGGAAAAGAGTCTTTGTTTCCCTAGCTGTAGCCTTAGTAATCTCTGGCTGCCTGCATTTCAAATTTTACAAGGTAATAGACTCATTTCACAGCACATACATTCACACACATATTGACAGACAAACCAACAATTAACAGGACAAATACAAACTGAGCTCACAATTTAATGGCAAAGAGAGTGAATTAGAGACTTTCATGAATTGGCTATTAGCACCCCTATGGTCTTTGGGGAAGCCTTGGCATCCCTGATGTTTCTGACTCTCCATAACCTACATCCAGAGTGTAGCTGTCCTTCTCAAAAACAGACCCCTTAGGAAAGGGGGAAAAGGGGGATGGAGGAGGACTAGGGTAGGTAAGAGAAGGTGAGGAGTAATGATAAAGTGAATTTATCCTCCCCCAAATCACAGTCTTTTAAGGGAAAGGAGGCAGGAAGGAGGCGAGGAACAGGGTGGAAAGAGTAAAGGAACAGCTAGAGCTGAAGCTGTTGGAAAAGAGGGGAGAGTGAGGTGGAGGGAATTAGCAGCTTTGTGAGCCTTAAGGGAAAAGGCTTTTGCCTTTCGTTCTCGCTCAGACATCTTAGCAAATCCAAAGTGAAAAATATTCCCACACCTGGCTAAATTCTTTGTTGGCTTTTAAACTTAATTTGGTTTTAAGATAACTTTGACTGGTCTAAAAGAGCCCAATTATGGCCAACACAAATTTTTCCTGAGATAGATCAGTATTTCCAGGGAATCTGGACAGAGTGTTTTACTGCGGATCCCTGCCCCCAGAGCTAGCTTAAAGGGAATTTTGGACTTCAACAAAACTAGTGGTAGTCCTTTTTGGAAGCTGGGAATAGAGACACTTACCTCAACCTTGTCAAGGCCAAAATTGCAGGAAAAATGAATTCTGTGGCACCTGAACCATTGGCAAGGTTGGGCTGCAGTTCTTTGTCCTGGTTCCATTATTTCCATCCAAGTCACAGCACCATAACCATTGACCTGAGAGTCTGGTTAAAGAAGGCAAACAAGCTAGGTGATATGAAAAATTTATATTACTTTTTCATTTATTCCCTTAAGCCAGCAGATATATACATGCGTGTATGGAGCCAGACAAAGTCTGACTGCCTGAACAAAGAAATGAGGAAGCTTATATACATTATTTTTAGCAGACTCAGTATGCCTGCATTACTTCACTTTTATGAAATCCATGTATATCTCACCATGATACAAGAAAAGGATTTTTCTTAATGGAATAGGTTGTAAATACAATAAGTCAGGATAGCTGACAAAATGTCAATTGGAATTACAACCCAGGATCTCTGTGTTTAATTTACCATTGACATTCCATAACATAGTATATGCCCATGAAATATTAAGATAAAAAAGTCACATAATTCAAGATAGTGTCTGGGATCAAGGATCTCACCCTTAATGGCCACAGGCAGAGGAGGAAAGAATGCTCTTAAAGTCAGCCCGATCTGGCCTTGTTGACATAGGAAAAGGTATTCTCTGAGCAAACTTCAGAGAACAAAGAGATTGTTAGGATCAGGCTCTTCTTCTGGTAAATCAGTCTGACCCTTATTGAAGTTACTAGATTGATATAAAAATGATTTTCAGTATCCAGAGGCATCTATGACTGTCTTTAGCTTTTGACTACTCTCCTACCTACTCAGGAGAAGCAAAACTGAAATCAGGTTATTACAAGGTTTGGGCTATGCGTATGGATTACTAGAGAAGATTTGAAAGGCCTGTGGTCTAGATACTGAACATAAACTTTTCCACTTGCAACCCCTTTAGACATTTTGGCAGCATCCCTGGTGTTGGATGGCCCGAGGGCATGAGCAGTACAAAATATGCATGCTTTGTATTCAGAACCAAGGCTACAGTGAAGATGCCCATGCAACATGGGCAAGCACTGCCAGAAACACCTCACATTCATTACTCATTTGATTGTTAATTAATTTTTGGTCACTGCCCATTCAGAAATCTTTAATTGTTGCCAAATTTTTCACAACCCTATGAGGTCGTGACCCACAATTTAAGAAGTGCTCTCTAGATGGAGGCCCAGGTAGGTCTATGTTAAGCCCTTGGTGCATGATTTCCTGGAAAGAACAATGTGCTGGGAGTCAGATGACCAAGGTTTGAATACTAGCTCTCTTATTTATGAATTGAGTGACCTGGAGTAAGGTGATTCACTTATCTGGACCTCAGTTTCCTCATTGTTAAAATGAGAGGTTGGACTAGATGACCTTTTGGTCCCTTCCATCTTTAGATCTATGAATTACACAGTCACAACCTTAATGAGAGAGGCAATGTAGCATTATGGAGAAATGGCATCAGGAAGATCTGGGTCCAAATACTGTCCTTCCAGCTTCATATGTTGATGGGCTGTTTTCTCCCCTTACTTTTTGTCTCTCTGAATGAACTGCCTTTGGACAGAGAGATAGATGTTAGCCATCTCTCATAGCTAAAGAAGGGAGCACTGGGCATAGGCAGAAATGTACCTTAATGCTGAACAAATTATGCTTTTCAAGAAATCAGAGAAAATATGGGTGTTATTGACCAGACACTCAGAAGGACAAAGCAAATCAAGAAGGAGAGGAGGCTTCTGAATATGTAAATCTAAAACTGTAATTTCAACTTCCCTTAAAAGAGAAGAAAAAGGAAAAGGAGGTTTAAAATAATTAGATAGATAATATCTGGGCCTGAATCTTCTAGGGAGCTCAAATTTGTAAAGGACATGTCCCCCAAAATGGGAGAGGCAAATAGATGATAGATCAATAGATAGATGGATGGATGATGGATAGATGGATAGGTATGTAGATAGGCAGATAGATAGAAAAATACTTATTGAGCATTCACTATGTTCCAAGCACTATGCTAAGCCCTTGTATACAAATACAAGAAAAAAATTAGTCTTTACACTCAAAAAACTTACATTCTAATGAGGGAAGACAACAGCATTTATTTACTAAGCCCTTATTATGCTCCAGGCACTATACTAAGTGCTGGGGAAAAAAATAAAACAAAAAGAAAATTAGTCTCTGATCTCAAGAAGCTACTATTCTAATGAAGGAAGACAACACATAAAAGGGAAATGAAAAGCTGAAGAGGGAGGAAGGAATGGGAAGGTACCTTATTTCCCCATGTGTAAGATGCACCTTAATTTGGGGGCCTGAAGTTTGAAAAAAAATTGTATTACATAAAGTTATTGAACTCAAGTTTTATTCATCTGCTTGTAGCTTTCATGCATCTTTTGGGCAAGTGTGGTACATGTACCCATGCTTAGTCCATTCTGTTTCATGAGCCTGAAAAAGGACAATTGTGTCCTCCTTTGAAATCAGTAACTTCTTTTTCATCAGCAATTCTTCTTGCCTCATGCTGAACCATCTTTGTGGACACAGGAATTCCAATTGCCCTTTGCTCTTCAATCCATATCTTCAGTTCCCTCTCTAGATCAGGCCATTTTGCTGACTTGCCTCTCATGGTCTTCTTCTGCTGTGGTGTTTTCGGTAGGGTTTCTTCTTCCCTTAGCCAGTCTCACATTGTTTTCTCAATTGAAGGAGGACCAAACTTACATTCAGCAGCACGATTTCCATTCGCTTTTGCAAACTGGATCACTTTTAACTTGAATTCAACACTGTACAAAAATCTTTTCTGAGTCATTTCTGGACAGAACGTGGCAAAATGTAACCTAATATACCAGTAACAAATGCGACACAATGAGCGCAAAGACAACAAGCACGAAAAAGAGGGAAATGCAAGTAAAAAAATCTACAGCCACTGTATAAGATGTACCCAGTTTTTAGACCCCAAATTTTTTGAAAAAGGGTACATCTTATACATGGGGAAATATAGTACTCATTTGAATTCATAGTGGCAAAGACTAGAGAGTCAGAAGCATAGCCAGTAGAGCGATAAAGGGAGCTGGTAAGCTCTACAGTAGAGTGAAGTCTCAGGTATTCACACAGAGAGAAGGAGGAAAAGTCTAGAGAGAAAAGAATGGAGCCAGGAGGGAAGAAAGAGGGGAAGACCTGGCTTATTCCTGGAATGATAGTCCTGAGCAGGAACTCACCAATCAGACAAGGAGGTTTCAGAGGTGGATATATTTTCAGGATGAGAAGGCTACTGGCATAGAGATAGAAAAGTCTAGAGAGTTGGGAGGAGAGTTGAGAGGGAAGATGTCTATGGAGGTGAGTATGAAAGAGTACTTTCATTTTAGAGTCCATAAAGCTAATACTAAAATGAATAAAATGCTTGCTCCCAAAAAACATTAAGGACAATAAAAATTAGTTTTTAAAAATTGTGTTCACATGTACAAAAATGTTTATAGCAGCTCATTTTATGTCGGCAGAGAATTGCCCATCAATTTGGGGAATGGCTGGACAAGTTGTGGTATGTGAATGTAATGGAATACTATTGTACTATAAAAAATATTGAATAGGCAGATTTCAGGAAAACTTGGAAAGACTTACATCAACTGATGCTGAGCGAAGTGAGCAGAACCAAGAGAACATTATGCACAGAAACATTAACATTGTGCAATGATCAATTATGATGGACTTAGCTCTCCTCAGCAACACAATGATCTGAGACAATTTGACTCATGATGGAAAATGTTACCCAACTCCAGGGACAGAGCTTATGGTGTCTGAATGCAGACTGACACATACTATTTCTACTTTTGGGAGGTCTTTTTTGTTTTTTTTTTCTCATGTTTTTCTCCCTTTTGTTCTGTCTGATTCTTCTTTCACAACATGTTTAATGTGGAAATATATTTAACATGATTGTACATGTATAACCTAGATCAGATTGCTTGCTATATTGGGGAAGGGGGAAAGAAGGAAAGGGTGGAGAAAAATTTGGAACTCCAAATCTTATAAAAATGAATGTTGAAAACTATCTTTGCATATAATTGAAAAAAATACTATTAAGCGGAGAAAGAAATTGTGTTTAGAGGAAGGAGAAGAAAGGGAAGAAAGGGCTTACTACTAGGAACAGATGGTGTAATGGGCCAGATGACCTAGAGAGATACAGTGGCCCAACATCCATTTCCCCTGCATATCACTATCAAGGAAGGATAATCATTCAATCATTCAACTGGGAAGAGATTAAGAGGAAACTAACTAGAAAGGGAATCCGAGATAAGTGAGGAGATATTCAGGAAACACTTAGCTGAGATATATATATATATATATATGAGAGTCTGTAGGTTCAGATGAATTAACATTACAGAACGATGAAAGACTGAACAGATGTAGCTAAGGAGCCACTTTCAGTAATCCTGAATAATGAGAAATGGCAGAAACAGGTAGACAAAAAGTCCCTGATTTTCCAAAAGGGAAAAAAGATGACTCCATGACTCCATTCTTTCTCCCTCTCTCCCTCTCTTCTTCTTCTTCTTCTTCTTCTTCTTCTTCTTCTTCTTCTTCTTCTTCTTCTTCTTCTTCTTCTCTCTCTCTCTCTCTCTCTCTCTCTCTCTCTCTCTCTCTCTCTCTCTCTCTCTCTCTCTTTGTTATATCACTTTGTCCAGATTTATCCTTTCCCTATAATCTGAGTCAGTGTCCAATTGTACTCATTTCTCCCATTATAATTTCAGCTCCTTGCATGTAGGGATTGTTTTATTTTTTGTTTTTTTTTTCTTTCTAGAACCTAGCACAGTACTTAGCACATAATAGGTACTTAAGAAATATTTGTCCATTGATTAATACTTATTTCTGTAAATATTGGTTTATGTCAGAGGTTCCTTAAAGTCAAGACCTTTGTGTTATTTTTCATCTTTATAAAAATGGATAAGTATTTATTCAACACTTTCTCTGTGGAAAGCACACTGTTGAGCACTGGAAATGTTAACAGAAAAAGTGAGATAATACTATCCAACATCTGGCACACCATGTGGGAAGAACTTACTAAATATTTGTTGAGTTGAATTAGTTGACCTGGGTTTCCTCATGTAGACAATGAGAGAGAAGATAGACCAGATGGCCTCAAAGTTCCCTCCTAGCACTATTTCCATAATCTTATGATCCTATGGATTGGAGCCTAGTAAATTGGATGAGAGAATGAGTGTGGCATTGGGGCTAGAGGGCTGGCCTTGGAGCCAGCCTGAGTTCAAATCATTCCTCGGACAAGTACAAGTTCTGTGACACTAGGGTACCTCTGTAGACCTCACATTCTCATATGTAAAATGAGGGTGCCAGGCTTGATGGTAGCTTGGTAATACAGTAGAAAGAGTGCTAGAATTGGAGTTAGAAAGACCTGAGTTAAAATCTGTCCTTAGACACTTCCTAGCTATATGACCCTGGGCAAGACACTTAAACATGTCTGCCTCAGTTTTACCAACTGTAAAATGAAGATAATAATGACATCTTCTTCCCAGGGTTTATTTGAGGATTAAATGAAATAATTATAAAGTACTTGGAAAACCTTAAAGTGCAATATAAGCACTAATCATCATTATTATTGTTGTTATTATAGCTTCTAAGTGTCTCTATTCTAATTCTATGGTCCTACTACACTGTAAGTATCTGTTCTACATCAATGGAAGGGATTTTCACACCAGGAATTCACTAAACTCATAAAATTACAGTTCTGAGCAATTTTTTTTAAAAAGAGGGTCCCAACAAGGAATCAATGGATTGATGAACAAATGAATAAATGAAAAAGCACATATGAAGTGCTTGCTGAATCACACTGGGGGATACCGATGGAAAATCCAAACAATCTTTGCTCTCTAAGAGCTTACATTCTAATTAATGGAGACAACACAAAGGAGGGAGGATGGGAGGGAGAGGGAGAGGGAGAGGGGGAGGGAGAGGGAGGGAGAGAGAGTGTCCCTGATCAGTTCCCACTCCCCTCCCCATCTCTAGCCCAGCTGATGAAATCATAGAACAGGACAGGTAGTGGAGAGACAAGAAATACATGTGTTTGACATCATGTAAAGATGCTTTAAAAAGTGTGAAGGAATTCCCTTATAGATTTTGAAGGACAGCTTGCCATTGATTGGCTATGCCCTTGCTGGCTCATATATGGCAAGCTTGCTAGCCTGGAAGCAGATTTGTGGGGTGTGATCCTTGCTCCTCTACCAGAGGCCATTGGAGAAGGTTCTCTTTCCTCCCTTTGCATTGGCTGTGATATCTCACCCAATAAGAGAAACACCATCTAGTAGGAAGCTACAGTCAAAACAAGAAGCAGCTTTAGGAAGCCATTGAAGCAGAGGTTATGGAGTCAACCAAGTGTTCGAGGGAGAATCAGCTATAGCATTTGGGAGTTGAGATGCAGAGCAGAGGAGCCCAACTAAGAGATCCACCCATCTGAGGAGCTGTCCCCAGTGGAGGACAATGTGAGGACAGTGTGAGAAGACAAAGGATATTGGTACTCTGAGAAGCTAGAGGTGTGTGTTACCTTGGTAACATGTGTTTCCTATGAATATACCTCCCAACCAACGTAATTTAAGTTTGTGCTCACTTTTCCCACTGATGGTGTGTATATTTGTGGAAGAATAGAGCTAAAGTTGAGGTGGGGAATGCTGTTTATAGCTGCCGTTGTTACCATGCTGGTTTAGTGGATGTCTTTGCTCTGATCACAGTGCCTAGCACATGGAAAGTGCTTAACATGAGTTAACAAGTCTAAAGTGCTTAACAGAGCCTGGCACATAGATGAATTGATTGGATTGATTGTGTCTCCTGACTGATTATCTAAAATAGCTGCACTGGTGGGAGCTGGGTGCATTCACAGATTACCCTTGAATTGAAGGTAGCAGTCACCTGTCCAAGTAATCCAACCTCCAAGTGTGAGAGAGGAGGATGTGGCTCCCAGAAGGACACTATAAGATGATTCAGTGGGAAGACAATTAGCAAAGCCCCAGTTGTTGCTTAGTCATTTTCAGTCTTGTCCAACTCTTTGTGATGCCAATTGGGATCAGAGATGTCCTTAAAGAATAATGGAGAGATGAATGATAAGGCCTGGTGGTCTTTTATTCTCTGGTTGGGGAGGACAGGAATAAAGCAAACATTTATTAAGTGCCTGCTATGTGCCTGGCACTGTGTTAAGCCTTTGCAAATATTATTTCATTTGAACAAAGCTGTGTGGACAGCCATCTGCTCTACAGCCAGGTGACTAGAGGGGCTGGGCTTGGTGGAGTGGGCAGGGAGAAGGGCCACAGGGTTGGTCTTGGTTTGTTCTGGTTATTTCTCTGGCACCAAGGAGGATTTTGTGATATTATAGAAAACAGTATGTATAAAAAGAAGTAGGTTAAGCTTAGGGAAGTAGGTGTAGATTCCCCAGGAGCCAACATGGGTTCATTACAAGAAATCAGGCCAAACTGCAGTATTGTATTCATGATGGGAACCCATCAGAAGGTTTGAGGTAGGGAGCATTCTGTGCCTATGATTCCATTTATATAAAAGAATCCCCAAGAAGGAAATTTATTCTACCAATACAGATTAGCCAGCTGTCCTGCAACCCATAGTCTTATAGTTACCTGGGGTCACTGAGAGGAAAGGTTATTTGGCCAGAGTCACACAGCCATTGTATGCTTGAAGGTGACTTGCACCCAGGCCTTCCTGACTCTAAGGCTAGACTTCCATCTTCTCCAGCATGCTACCTGTCACAAAAACTGAAATAGGCTTGACCTATCATCCTCTATTCAAATCATCATCTTGCAGAGTTTGAACATTCAGCTATTTTTACAGATTAAGCAGCTGAGGCCCAGGAGACTAAGTGACCAACATCATTCAGCTCCAGCATTATGTAATTTTAGGTAGTAGCAGTGTCTAATTTGCACCATGTTTCATGATAACTCTGTGGACCTAGCATAGGGAAGGTGCTCAAGAAAGTCTATTAACATGGAAATACAGTCTTCCTCTTCTCCCTTCCTCTTACCTTAGATCATGTATATCAGCTGCCTGGAGCCTCTGTGTCCTTAGATGCTCCTGGGACAGCTAATGCCTCTTCTTGTGTCTAGAGGGAAATGAGGCTGATCGATTCCTTTCATAATGGCTTCTGCACATATTTGGAGTTTCAGTGTAAGAGTGATGATAAATAATGAAATGGATCTAAGGGATCCTGCCTGCAATTATCTCAAGACTGGCTTTCTGCATCTTCTCCAGGTGCCCTCACTGGGGAATTACGTAGTCATGTGAATGAGGGAAAAATGGAGATGTGAAGAAATATAATCCCATCTGTCAAACTGGTGATGGATGCTGTCCAAACCTGCAAAAGGAGCCCGAGGTGCTAATTCTATGCACTCCTGATGCCTTTAATTATGAGAATTTGACAGATGGAAAGATCATTATGCCACTTTTATTTGAGCGGTCCATGCAACTGAAGCTTGTGTGCCAAGGGTAATCAGTCACATTAGAGAATTTGCCAGAAAGTACAACTCTGTCTTATTTATAACTGACTAAGTCTTAATTATTCCTCCTCGATGGGCAGGCCAATAATAATCGGTAAACACCAAACATTCCCAGCAGTGAATACAACACGGAGGATCCATGTTGTGATGGAGTGCCCTGTTGGATGATATGCAGAAGGCTCATCAGAAAATTCCTTCTTCATGTATTCCTAGTATGATTATTATTTCAGTATTTTCTTCTTGTATAGTGGATTTCACATAGAAATGGTCCTAGGACAAGTTGCCATCCTCTTCTTTTATGTTTAACATTTGGGGAACTAGTGCACAGATGGATAAGATGTTTTTTTTTAATTCAATGAAAGTGTTGGGATGCAAGCTCATCTGCTATATAACTCAATGAAAGCACAATGTTAATAATTATATTTGTTGTTGTGTTAGCCTCTTTCGATCTCTCCAGTTTTCTTTTACTTTGTCTCCCCCTACACATTCTACTGTCTGGCCATACTTGCCTATTTTCTGTTCCTCATCCCTGACACTGAATCTCCCATCTCCATGTTTTTGCCTGAGCTGTGCTCCATGCCCATCCTCACCTCCACCTCTTAGAATCTCTGGCCTCTTTCAAGATTCGGCTCAAATAACGCCTTCTAAAGGAGCCTTTTCCCAGTCCTCCACCCTTTTGAGCCTTCCCCTCTGTTGCTTTCAATTTACTCCATATATCATGTGTGTGCATAGTATTTGCCCTGTTGTATCTCCCCTTTAGTGTGTCGGCTTCTTGATGGCAGGGTCTGTTTTTGTGCATTTGCCTTCCTTTGTATCTCCAGCTCTTAGCACAGAGACTAACACATAGTAAGTGCTTAATAAATGTTGGTTTACTAATTAATTTTAATGGCTAATAATAAAAAATAATGGCTGGCATAAATAATATTTTAAGATCTGTAAAGTGCATTGCAGATTTTACTTCATTTGATCCACACAACAACCCTGGGAAGTAGATATTATTGACCTCATAGATAGAGCATTTATTAAGCAATTAATATGTGTTAGGCATTATGTTAAGGACTAGAGATACAAATACAAGCAAGAGAGTTCCTGCTCTCAAGGAACTTACATTCTAGGGGGGGAAGACAACATATAATGCAAATGAGAGAAGGGATGGGGAAAAGGTAGACGGAGAGTACCCATGTGACCGTAGTAAACAGATGACTCAGAAATATGTGGAGGCACGTGCTCTTGAAAGAAAAGACAAGAGCTCACCTCTCAAAGCCGTGGAGCTAGGGATGAAGTCCAAATTTCCTGTGAGATAGAGATGGTTGCCGAGTAGGGTGAGTAAATGGTTGCTCTTTTATAGATGAGGAAACTGAAGTGATATGAAGGGTATCATGCACGGTCACATAGTTAACATAACTGTCAGGGGTGGAATAAAAGTTTAAGTCACTATTTTTCTTACCCCTTGTTTTCAGCAAAGCTTTTGCGAGGTGTAAAGCAAAGGCCATTCATCTTTTTCATCTGCTCATTAGAGAAGTTCCTAGAATTGTTGAATGTTAAGGCTGAAAGGGACTAGTTTACAGATGAGGAAACTGAGGACCAGAGAAGTGAAATAATTTTGACCAAAGCATGTTGCTCACAGGAGAATTCAAAACTTGACTATTACTTCAAGTCCACAGCTTTCCACGGCACCTGGATGGCCCCCATCTGCAAGTTAGTGTTGTCAGCATTAACTCTCCTGAGCCTCTTGTCATGTTGCTTTAAGGACATCAGCCAGGGCACACCTGTAGTGCATTTACATTTACTTACAAATTGATATGGCACTCATCACCAAAGGTTCTTTCATATGTACATAGCCTTAAAATTACACATGTCACAGATGTGTCAGAACTTGACCTCTTAGACAGTGGACCAGACTCAATTTTTTTTTTATTTTTTTTTTATTTTTAGTTTATAACACTCAGTTCCACAAGTTTTTGAGTTCCAAATTTTCTCTCCCTCCCTCTCCTTCCCCTCTCCCAATTCTACATATAGATATAGGTTCTACATATACATTCACATTAAACTTATTTTCACAGTACTCAAGTTGTAAATAAGAATTATAACCAATGGAATGAAGCATGAGAAAGAAGAAACAAAACAAAACAAAGGAGAGAGTGAATAGTTTGCTTCAATCTGCATTCAGACTCCGTAGTTCTTTCTCTGGATGTGGATAGCTTTTTCTAGCATGAGTCTTTTGGAACTATCTTAGAACCTTGCATTGCTGAGAAGAGTCAAGTCTATCAAAGTTAGTCATCACAGATACTGTGTGTCTGTAATTATTTATAATGATCTTCTGGTTCTGCTCCCCTCACTCAGCATGAGATCATATAAGGACCAGACTCAATCTTAAGACTTCTTTCTAATGATAATCCCTAGTTTATTTTCTTATTACCCAGGGACACTCCTGGGTATTCCAGATTTTGGATGGAGTCTCTCAAGGAGTCTTTGGCCCTCCTGAAAGCACTCAGGCTGCCAAAGCCTTAAACAAAGAACAAGTGTATTAAAGGCAGTAAAGACCAGAGAAGGCACTTATATCCAAGTCTCTTAACAATCAAAGTAAACCGTCCTGGTGAGGATGTGACATAGCTGCCTTTGGTACCTGGTGTTTATTTGCTCAGGTTCTCTCATGGACCATGTATCTAGGACCACACAGCCATAATCTGATACTCAACTTGACATGACAGTGGAAAGAATAGAATCTCTAAGATCTCTGTCTCTGTGCCTTAATGGGACTCTTTGCAGGGGTTGTCTTTATTCGATTGCAAACTCCTTTGTGCATCATATAAGACCCTTCAAAATATGGCTCCAACTTACCTTTTCAGTCCTATTATATGTTAGAGAGCTGAACATGGAATCAGAAAGACCCACATTCAAAATCTGCCTCAGATACTAGCTGTATGACCTTAGACAAGTCACTTAACTTTTAATTGCCTCAGTTTTCTCATATGAAAAATGGACAGCATAACACTTACCTCATAGTATAATAAGATAATTAGGTGGCATCATTATAGAGTGCTGTATTTAAAGTCAAGAAGATTCGAGTTCAAATCCTGCCTGAGACATTTAGCAAGCTATGTGACCCTGGGTATATTACTTACACCCTCTCTGCCTCAGTTTATTAATCTGTAAAATGGAGACAATGATAGCACTTACCTCACTGGGTAGTAAGATAACCAGATGGCGTGGTAGGTAGAACACTGGACTTGGGGTCAACAAGAGCTAAGTTCAAAACCTGCCATAAATGTTTATGCTTTGGGTGACCCTCATCAAATCATTTAACATTTCAGTCTCACTTGACTAATCTATAAAATGAGGCTAACAAGAGCATTTATCTCAGAAGCTGGTTGGGAGGCTCCAAGGAGACAATTTACATAAAGTGATTTTTAAAATCTGAAGTGAAATTTGAATGTTAGCTGTCATTATGATTGTTATGCAGCCCCTTTCACAGACTCTAGGAAACAGCCAAACAGGAAGTCTTAGTACTTCTTCTAATTACTTCTTACCTATCTTCATAGTTTTTTCCCAGGCTATCCCTTTCCTGGAATGCCCATGGCTCCCTCCTCTGCCTCATAGAATTCTGAGCTTCCTTCAATGCTAAGCTCAAATGCATCTCGTATGTTAGGCTTCTCCTGCTCTTCTTCATGTCTCCCTCCCCCCAAAATTAGCTTGTATTTAATTTGCGTATGTACATACATACATTATGAATATATGTATGTGTATGTAATATATGTATATTGTGCATATACTTGTATATACACAATATACACATATACATACGTAATACATACATTGCTGGGTCAGGAGTCAGGAAGACCTGAGTTCAAATCAATCCTCAGACACTTACTAGCTAGGTAACTCCAAGCAAGTCACTTAACCTGTGTCTCAGTTTTCTTGTCTATAAAATCGGGATAATATATAACCTACCCCTCATGGTTGTTGTGAGGATTGAATGGGATAATATTTGTAAAGCACTTAACACAGTGCCTGGCACACAGTAGGTGCTAGGTAAAAGTTTATTCCCTTTCCCAATAGAAGTTCCTTGAGGGGAGGGTCTATTCCTCTTTAGGCTTTGTCATCTCCAGTGCCTCACATATACTGTTCCCAAGCCTGGTTCACATTAAATACTTTCTAAATTCATTCATTCATACATTCTCTTGCTTTAAGCTCTGCTTTGGGGGTTTAGGGACCGTGACTGGTTGGGAGGACTTAAAGGAGGGCTGATCTGGTCCATACTTACAGCTTGGCCCATGTACGCTTCACAGGGCTCTTTATCTTATCTCCATATATGATTCTGTGGTATTGTTTCCTTTACAAAATTCAGGAGCCTGACAGGCAGATGAAACCATGTTGTAATATGTTCAACTTAATAATGTACAGACATTTGTGTTTTTCCTTTACATTTCCTATATAGAGCATGTTTTTGCACTTTTATCATATATGTGCACATAGCTGACCTAACAATTACTCATCTGGGTTATAATTGATGCTCTCCCCACCCCATCACACAGCTGCAAGGTTGGGGGGATCTTCCCTTCTTTCAGAGAGCTCAACATCAATGCTTACTTCACATTTGGCACAAATTTCTTCCATATGTATCTGGTCAGAAATCAGTCACTCTTTCCAATTTTTAGCTCCTCGATAGCCCTTCATTGTTACTTCTTCACATGGAACTTAGAATATTGAGATGGCAGGGTCCACTTAGGAGGTTCCATGTTCCTTGTTAATGAGAACAGGTTGTTGTGTTTGTTCTTCATTCTCGAACAGGACCATGACATCACGGAAATGATGATGACTTGCAATTGACTTTGATTTGAGTGAGGGAGGGCTGTGCAAGGTCACCAGCCTCACTTTCTCCTTCTTAGCCATCTGGGTCCAGTGGCCTGATATTTATCAGAATGACTGGAGATGGCCCAGGATGCAATGGGAGACCCTGGCCCTTTTAAGCTAAGGCTTTTTCAGGTTCTCACTTTGAGTGAGGTAATGCCAACTATAGACACACCAGCCGTTCTCTTCCATTGCTGTCTTCCTTCCAGTTTTCTCTCCAAATAATCATGGTATTCTGCCTTTGATGGATCACACCCTCAGCTCTCTGCAGGCTTGTTTTCTCCTCAACCAAATTTTTTTGGGGGAGGAGTAGTTTTCTGAAGCAATACTTCCCATATTCTTCTGTTATCATCCTTTGCAATAAATGTTTTGCAAATAATGTTTCCCTCTGAACTACTTTTGCTTCTGACCACCGTATCTCTCTCTTTTCGGCAAGGATGTCCAGTGTTGGTGGAGGCATTTACTGGGTTTTCCCAGCCTCCTTGACCTCTTTGTTGTGCTGAGATTTTTGAGGTGGTTAAACTTCCCTTTGAAATGTCGATAGTCTGATTCTGCAAATGTACTGCTATGACCGTGGTCTCCTCCGAGCTCTGATTATAACTATTCATACTGCTCATCCTAGGAATAGAGCCTGGATCGATGATTTCATTGGACTAGAGAACTCCCAGATGGGGAAATTCCCTCTACCAACGAAGGTCAGTAAATCGCTACATCTTACAGTCTTAGATCACTTCCTTAACATCCTATGATGTTAAGCAACTTAATCAGGCAGTCAGGTTCTGTTGAAGGCAGGACTGGAACCCAGAGCTTCCTGGCTTCAAAGTCGACTCTTTATATACTGCACCACAGTTACTTCCTTTATCACACATCTTACACTCAGAATGTCATTGTTTATGCACTTCACATTAACCACAGGATCCTATAACTAACCCAATAATTCACATACATTGTCATTTGAGCTTCACAACAAATCTGTGAAGGAGGGGCTATTTATTTCCTTGCATTTTACAGGCAAGACATGCAAAGTTTAGAGTAATGAATGACTTGATAAGGATCATACCAATTCGATTTAATAAACACTTCAACATTTATTAAGTGCCTACTATGTGCCAGGCACTGTGCTAACCACTAATAAATGTCCTCGGCAAGAAGCAAACCTAAGTTTTCTTGATTCCAAGTCCAGCCCTCTGATTGTTATACTATCCTGTCTCATTGATTAGCAAATCTGCAAAAAACCTTGGAGATCAAACAGTCCAACCCCCTCATCTAACAGCTGTGGAAACCAAGTCCCAGAGAGATTCAGTGATACGGCAAAGGTCACACAGGTGGTAAGGGGCAGAACCAGAGTTTGACCCCAATATCTCTCGCTTTAATAAAAGAATTAGAGGTGGTGGGGCAAAGGAAATTGAGTTCTAGCCTTGAAGTCAGGAAGACCTGTATTCAAATCCTGCCCCTGACACTTCCTACCTGGGTCATTTTTACCTCTGCCTGACTCAATTTCTTCATCTGTAAAATGAGAAGGTTGGACAGAATTTCCCCTGACGAATCTTCTAGTTCTAAAGCTATGAGCGTATCAGTTAGTGAATGAAAAGCATTTATTAAACATCCACGTGCCAGACATTGTACTGGGGTTCCAGATTTAAAGGTGAGACAGTCCTTGACCTTATGGAGCTCCCTGGAGCTTATCCAGCTTCCTGGATTTTCATGTGGGAAGGTGTCCAGGGAAGAGTTTTGGTCTGAGGAGTCAGAGGGATGATGAACTGATCCATAGAGCGGTCCATTGTCATGACCTCTCCAGGAGCCATGATAACATTGATTAGCTGACTATGCCCAGAGCAAAAGTGGAAAGTGGGGGTTGGGGGCAGAGGTGATGTGCCCCAGGACAAATGTCAAGGTTAAAGTGGCAGCTGGACAGAATGTGAAACATGGTGGAGTCAGATTAGAGCAGTAAGTTAAGTGAGCTTGCACTGGCTCTATCCCTCCCCAATCTAGGGCTCTGTTCGCTGCAGTGTGGCTTCCCATATACTCTCAGCCCCTTTGAGGCCAGGGACTGCAGACTCATGCCTCTCTGGATTCCTGGCACTGGACGGCACACAGCATGTTCTCGGGATTTGTAGTTAATGGTGATGAAGAGGTCTATCGATGGATTTTATCACTTTGTTGAATGCCTAACACTCTAGCTGTTAGTTCCAGGAAACCACTTGGGAATTATTATAAGAGAGATAATTTAAGCAAATAAGCACTTCTGTCGTGTGTTAACACAAAAGATTTGCTTGACATGCTTGGTGGGGGAGGGTAGGGGAGAATCTGAATTAAGATGAACTGTCTTAGAAACCCCCATCAAAACGCGCCCGCCACTAAAGTGACTGGCATACAATAGAAATAGGCATCGCCCAGATTAAAGAAGGAAAAAAAAAGTTCTGTGAATTAAAAAATAGGAAGGGAAGAAATGGGAAGGTGGCCTCTTGATATTCAAGTTTTAGAGGGGATGTTGTATCCCATAAAGAACCATGGCCTTGGAGTGAGGAGAAAGACCCACAGCATTTTACAGTTGGGAAGGACCTCAGAAAGCATTTGGTAAACCAAGCAGGAGCCATTTTCCTCTCAATTCAATTCTTGACCAGCAGTCACCTGGCCTTGGATTGTAGACCACCTGTGAGGGAGATCCTACCAGAGGGCTTTTTAAGTGCTGGCCCTTGAGTCAGGAAGATCTGAGTTCAAAAGTGAATTCAGACACTTACTAGTTGTATGACCCTGGACAAGTCACTTAACTTCTGTCTGCCTCAGTTTCTTCCTCTGTAAAATGAGGATGATAATAGCATCTGCCTCACAGAGTTGTTATGAAGATAAAATGAGATTTATATATATATGTATATATATATATACACGCACACACATATATAACACATACACACACGCACACACACACATATATATATGTGTGTATTGCTTTGCAAACCTTCAGGAGCTTTACAAATTCTAATGAGTCATTCAATAAGCATTTGCAAAGCACAAATTATAGGCCAAGAATTATGCTAAGCA
This sequence comes from Phalanger gymnotis, assembly GCA_028646595.1. Taxonomy (NCBI): domain Eukaryota; kingdom Metazoa; phylum Chordata; class Mammalia; order Diprotodontia; family Phalangeridae; genus Phalanger; species Phalanger gymnotis. The sequence continues at coordinate 30,667,208 of CM053626.1, forward strand.
ATGGGGATACAAAGAAAGGCAAAAGACAATCCCTGGCCTCAAAGAGCTCACAACCTAATGGAGGAGACAACAAGCAAACAAGTATGGACAAACTCGCTCTATACAGAATGAATAGGAAATAATTAACAGGGAGAGGGCACTAGAATTAAGAGGGGCTGGGAAAGACTTCCTGTAGAAAGTAATTTTAGTTGGGACTCAAAGAGCTCACACAAGTGGGAAAGGGACCCATATGTACAAAAATATTTATAGCAGCTCTTTTTGTGGCAACAAAGAATTGGAAATCAAGGGGCTGCCCATCGGTTGGAGAATGGCTAAACAAGTTGTGATATGTGAATGTAATGGAATGCTATTGTGCTATAAGAAATGAGGAGCAGACGGACTTCATAATAACCTGGAAAGACCTACATGATCTGATGCTGAGTGAGGAAAGCAGAACCAGGACAACATTATACACGATTACAGACACATGGTATCTGTGATGACTAATTTTGATAGATTTGGCTCTTCTCAGTAGCACAAGGTTCAAAGACAGCTTCAAAATACTCATGATGGAAAAAGCTTTCCACATCCAGAAAAAGAATTACAGTGCTTGAATGCAGATTAAGGCAAACTATTTGCTCTCCCTTTTTTTCTTTTTTGGTTTTGTTTCTTCTTTCTCATGGTTCATTCATTGGTTTATTTCTTCTTTACAACTTGAGTATTGTGAAAATAAGTTTAATATGAAGGAATATGTAGAACCTACATAGGATTACATGCTATCTTGGAGTGGAGGGGAAGGAAAGGGAGGGGGAGAAAACTTGGAATTCAAAAACTTGTGGAACTGAGTGTTGTAAACTAAAAATAAAAAATAAATTGAAAAAGAAGAAGAAAAAGATTTTAGTTGGGACTTAAAGGAAGCTGGGGAAGCTAGTAGGGGGAGAGTATTGGGAAAGGGAAAGCAGGGACAGTCAGAAATAATGCCCAGGGCCAAGGAATAGCCTTGTTCATGGAACAGCTAGGAGCCCAGTGTCACTGGATTAAAGAGTAAAAAGCAGGGAGTACGGTGGAAGATTACTGGAAAGGGGTAGAGGAATAAGTTATGAGGGGCTTTGAATATCATAGAAGGCATTTTGCATTTGATCCCAGAGGTGATAGGGAGTCACTGGAGTTTATTGAGTATTGGAGTGACATTGTCAGTTCAATGCTTTAGGAAAATCACTTTGGCTAGTGAATAGAGGATGGATTAGAATGAGGAGAGACTTGTGGGGGGTAGACAACCCACCCCACTCCCCTGCCTGCAGGCTTTTGGAATAGTCTAAGGTCTAGATTAGGGTCTGCTGTAAGTGGTGGCAGTGCTAGAGAAGAGAAGGTGTATATTCAAGAGATGTTCCCAAGATGAAATCATAGACCTTGAGAACAGATTGCATATAGGGGGTGGGGGAAGCAATGTGCAAGATGGTAAGCAGTTGAAATTGTGAACCTAAAGGACTGAGACGATGGTGGCGCCCTCAACAATAATCAGTCTGAAGGGGGAAGGGATTGTTTAGGAGGAAGGATAATGAATTCCATTTTGGACGTGAGTTCAAGATAAGTACTAGACACTCAGTTTGAGATATCCAATAAGCAACTGGAGATGCAAGACTAGAGGTCAGCAGAGAGGCTAGGGCTGGATAAATACATCTGAAAATCAAAACCAGCAATAATCATAACTATTTATTATTATTATTATTATAGTATATGGCATAAACTTAAAGCCCTTCGTCATCCTGGTTGTTCTTTAAAAGCTCTCCAGTTTATCATATCCTTACTACAATGCAGAATCTAGAACTGAACACATCCCTCTAGACTGGTCTGACCAGGACAGAGAGAAGTGAGATTATCACCTACATAGTTCTGAATACCCTGCTTTTCTTATTGTAGCTCAAGATAATGTTAACTTTCGGGGCTACCATGTCCATAAAGTTGACTCATATTGAGTCTGTAGTCCACTGAAACTCCCAAAACTTTTTCCTTTTGATTTCTGTCAAGTCCTTCCTTCCCCACCTTGTAATTGTGAAGCTTGTCATTATATTTCCTAAAATGTGAGACATCTGGATTTGAACACAATACTCTAAGTGTGGTCTGTTAGCTCTCTAGAACCTGGCTGCAGTGCCCGACACGTAGGTGCTTAATAAATGCTTGTTATTCAGTAAATTGACTTGTTTCACTAGGTGAAGCAAAGTGGCACTATATTACCTGCAGCATTGCCTGTCACAGTCACAGGACCTTCAATAAGTCACTTCTCTCAGGATTAAAGTTTCTTCATTTGCCAAATAAGGAGTTAGATTATGTCCGTACGTCTCTTTGGTGATCTGTTATCAGAAGAAAGGAAATCAAAAGGTTCAGTTTGTGCCCCTGAGAATGCAAGCTTCTTGAGAGCAGGGCTCATCTTTCTTTCTACTTGTATTTGTATTCCTAGTGCTCAGCACAGTATCTAGAGCATAGAAATGCTTAATGAATGCTGATTGACTGGCAGACTGTCTCATCTATGCGTCATATTCTGGGCTTTTCACACTCTTAACAGCAGTCTCAGAATAACAACTCCATCATGACATTGCCTTTAGCTATCTCTGAAAGATTTTGTCATCATTAGTGACTTTAACCAATACGTGAAGACTCACTATAGTCAGTGAGATGGTAACGAGAATGTAGCTAAAGAAGTCGCTTCAACACCCTGAGCCTCAGTCTCCTTATCTATCAAATGAGAGGAGCAGATTGGATGGCCTTTAGGGTCCTTTTGAATCTTAGACCTATGATCCTGTGATCCTAAGCCTCCAATTTCTGCATCTATAAAATGAGGGGTTGGCTTATATGAACTCTGAAGTCCTTTCCAACTCTAGACCCATTATGCCACAGGTAAAGGTGGGTGAGAAAGGAAAGGTCTGATGGAGCAAACATGCCTGGATCCCTGGGAGAAGTTCTCTAGATGAAACAAACAGAACAGAATACCATTCTACCAATTCCTTTCCAACTTCTCCACCTTCCTAGCACAGAACCAATAGGAAATTGGACCAAGGTGGAATGGTCAGAAGCCAAACAGCCCCAGTAGCCAACCAGCTTGGTCTGCTTGTCCTCTCCTCTACCAATCATTAGAAATGCATGTGCCCAAGAGAGTTACATGAGAACCTTGCCTTTAGGAGAGAAGATTCGTCATAGTAGGAGACAGTTTGCCTACAAATACTCTTAACTGCAGCAACCAATATTGAAAAATCAGTCTCATAGTTGGAAGAGACCTCATCTAGTGCAACCGGTACCTAAAAAGGGGTCCTCCCTATAGCATCTCTGACCCATGATGTCTAAAAACCTCTAAGGGGTTTGGAATCCATTATCCTAAAGGCACCCCTCCTTTGGAATAATTCCAATTGTGAGGAATTTTTCCTTGCATTCGGACAGTGGCTATCTATCCACTATTTCCTTCCACTACTGCGTCCTGTTCTGCTTTCTGTGACAAACAGAACAAGATGAAACATTTTGCCACATGAAAGACCTTCAAACATTTGCAGACAACTTTCATGTTTACCCTGAGTTTTCTCTTCCCCAGGCTAATCAACCAGTCTTCTTAGGTTATGAACTTAAGGTCTTTTGCCCTTCTCTGTATTCACTCTAGCTTCTCAATATCCTTCCTAAACTGTGGAGTCCAGAACTAATTAGAAGACTTCAAATTTGGTCTGACCAGGGCCAAGAACACTAGGCGCACTGCTTTCTACATTCTGAAGATTTTGTCTCTCTGGGGTCAATGTGTCTTACTTGGGTGAAAATCATGTTTACTTTATATATCATTGCTTTTTATTCTTTTTTTTTCCCAGTGTGTCTTTTAATTCTGGGTATTTGCATTCCCAATCAAATATTCTCTCTTTCCTTTGGTGAGACGAGTTATCATGAATTCAAGTTCTATTCTGCCAGTTATTCCTACTGTGCAGGTCATAAATCTTGTTTTTGTAATTCTAAAGAATTTAGGTTTAGAAAGCTAAAGTGGTTTGTGTATGGTCAAACATTTAAGTGTCAGAAGCAGGATTTGAAACAAAGACCTCTTCTTGTCTCTAAGATAGGCTGTTTCTTTATTCTTCCACATTGTCTCTCCAATTTAGATGATGCCATCTAGCCTACTAACCCCATCTTGTACTTGAGAAATTTATTTTGGAAAAAATGCATAGTGGAGCATTATGTCTAGTATGCAGCTAGGTGAAGCAATGGATAGAGTGTCAGACCTGGAGTCAGGAAGACTCATCTTCTTCAGTTTAAACTAGCCTCAGATGCTTACTAGTTGAGTGACCCTGGGCAAGTCACTTAACTCTGTCTCTGTTTTCTCATCTACAAAATGAGCTGGAGAAGCAAATGGCGAACCACTCCAGTATCTTTGCCAAGGAAATTCCAAATGGGCTGAATATGGTTCAAACAAATAAACTACAACAAAATAAATGTTATTTTTGCGTTTGTTTGTAGGAAGTGTAAATGTATATTTACAGGCATTTACTGATGATGCTCTAATTACTCAATCAATAAACATTTATTAAACACCTATTATTACCAGGAATTTTTCCTTATTTAGGTACCAGGAATAGAAATAATGAAAAATCTCTATTCCCAAGGACCTTAAGCGTGTATATATACATATGTATACATATGTGCATGTATATGTGCATACATACCTGTTCATGAACATGCAGACTGGGCTGTTTTAGCTTCTGAAGCTGGTTAGCTTCTGAGCCTTCTGCATTGGCACAATTCCCTATGTATAATACATATATACATACACATATATGTATATATACACATATATGTAAGTATATGTAGACATATATAATTCCCTGTGTTTACATACCTCTGTGCACATATATGTTTCTGTGTATATACACACATACACGTATAAACACACACACAAATATATATATATATATATATATACACACACACTCACACACACAAACACACACATATTTGAGATCCTTGAAAATAGGTATTTTTCATTATTTGTATTTTGTCTCCCAATGCCTAGCACAATGCCTGGTAAATAATAGGTATCTCATAAATACTGACTGACTGACTGATTGACTGGGGCATCAGCAAGCAGTACCAATGATATCTGTGTGATGCAGAATTATATGCTTGCAACCCACTCTGTGACTTAGGTCATAAATCTGAAGGAATGGCCATACACTCAGGGAAGTTAAGCAACTTGTCTGGGCTCACACAGCTAAGAAGTTTCCAAGGTGATATACAAACATGGGCTTGACTCGGAACACACACTCTCATCCTCTGTGTCCTGCTGTCTTCTGTGATAAACCCTTGGCAAACTGAGAGTCATGCAGCAGTTGGGTTAGAACGTTTCCCGTTTCAGGAAATGCTAGTGGCAGGCTTTATGATAGGAAAGAGGAGAGAGCTGAAGGGGAAAAGGCCACAATGTGGGAGCACCAAATGGTTGGGGAGCACCAAATGGAAGCTCCCAAATGGGGCAAAGGAAAATGGCTGAACTTGACTAATGAACAAGGGGGAACTGCCCAAGCCAACAGTTTCCAAAATAAAATCAATGTCCTCCCTGTGCACCCTCAGGGAACTGCTTTTTTCATCTCTTCCAGGCACTCTAGGATGAAGCAAGAGATAATTTATCTCAAAAAGTGTTGGCCTATTTTGCGTATGCTGCCCTGAATTTTCCCTTTTCCCCATAATCATCTATTGTCCTGGATGCTAAAATTAGCCTTGGTAACAAATGATTTAAAGTCCTCTAACACAAAGTGGTGTCACTGATGGGCTTTCAGAATAAAACAAGTAAGTTTTAGACTCCCCATCATCTCTCCCACCAATCCCCTTCCCTCTCTTCCCATAATCATTTTCTTCTGGACTATTTTACCAGCCTCCTAATCATTATTGTCTTGAATGTTCATCTGGGATATGCGGGACCCTCATACCCACATTTGCAGACATTCGGGCTCAAGATAAATTCATAGATTTTCGTGCAGTGAATTCTTGATGGGGCCATAATGGGCTGAAAGCATGGTTTTGCAGGGAATAGCCCTGAAGACTGAAATATCTTCTAGGAGATAATAAGGGTTATATCCATCCATACCATCTATAGGAAGATACAGTTGTAAAAAGGGTTTGAGAACTGACTACCAGACTAGGTTTCGAAGTTCAGAGGGGTGATTAGTCCCTGTCATCTCTGAGAGCATTTGGAGTTACCATAATGTTTGAGTTGGAAGCCAGAAATCCCTAAAGTCATGCATTTTTCAATATTCTGATCTTAAATGCTGATCTCTCTACTGTACTTTGTCCCTATAGATTTGGAAAATATACAAAAAAGAGTTTTGAGGGGAGTCTGATTTAACAGTGGTCAATTAAGGGAAAATTACCTTCAGAGGACCAGAAACAAATGTTTTGCCATAGGACTAATAGCTATCTTCCTGCCTAATGTGAGTTCAAGGGTGACGAGGAAGAGTCTCCAATCTTCCTTGAAGCTTCTGCAACCTCCTAAATGAGATGAAAATCTTTTTAAGAAAAAATAAACCTTTTCTCCCATTGCACAAGTACTTTTGGAAAAAGAAGTGACACTCAGACTTAAATTCAAACTAAAATGTAAATGATTAATATTTATGGAAGATGAGAGGAGATGGAGGGAGGCTTAGCCCCAGGATAATAGATCCCTCCCATGTTTAGGAGAAAAGAGTTCAGGAAAGGGAAGTTTAGATGCAAAGATAAACTACCATTTAATCTCGACCTAGTGAATCATTGAATTTGGAATCATGAAGTCTTGGATTCAAATTATACCCCTGACATTTACTAGTTCTGTAACCCTTGGCAAATCATATAACCTCTCTCAGTCTCTGTTTCATCTATAGAATGGGGGAAAGGATAGCTGTAGCACTTTTCCTCAGAGTTGTGAGTTACAACTGAAATAATGTTTGTAAAGCACTTTTTAAACCCAGCAGCTAACATTGTTATTTTGCCTGGGTAGTACAGTGGAGAGAACTTTGAGAGTAAGGAAGATTCTCACCTCAGGCACTTACTAGTGCCATGGTGATGGGAATTTACTGAGCTTCACCGGGACTCAAAACTCTCACCTATAAAATGAAGATAAAAGACCCCACATTCCAGGGTTGTGAGGATCAAATGAGATATCAGGAGCAAACAGATAATCATGCAAATTACAGCTTTTACCAACATTTTAGGATCATAGTCCTAGAGAGAACTTTAAAGGCCACCCAGTTCAACTGCCTCATTTTAGAGATGATGAAACTGAGGCCCAGGGAGTTTATTTGTCCAAAGCTATAGAAGCTGTATGTCAGAGGCAAGGTTTGAACCTTTGACTCCAGAGCCAGTGCTGAAATCAGTGTACTATGTGGTCTCTTGTTTTAATGCAAAGTTGACAACAATAGGGATGAGGAGAAGGAGGAGGAAGAGTGGGATTGTTTTGAGCTTTAAAATATTCTTGCTCAATTCTGACTCAGCCATCCCACTACTGGGCACATATCCCAAGGAGGTCAAATCCAGAAAGGACCCATATCTCCTAAAATATTCATTGTAGCACTTTTTGTCGTAGCAAAAAACAAACGAAAACAGTCTGGAAACAAAGTAATGCCTCTCTATTGGGAAATGGAAGACCAAATTGTAGCATATGAAGCTACAGTAATGGAATATTATTAGACTACCTGAAATGAATATGGAAGAACTCAAATAAAACTTGGAAAGATTTGTATGAATTAATGCAGTACAAGACAACAGCATTAGAAAAATAACAGGGCTTGGTGGATAGAGCCCTGGAGATGGAGTCAGGAAGGCCCAAGTTCAAATTCTGCTTAGACACATACTAGCTAGGGGGCCCTGAATGTTCCTTAAATTCTCAGTTTTTCCATCTCTAAAAAGAGGAAGCAGAAGTAGATGGCTTTTAAGGTCCCTTGTAACTCTAATGCTCTGATCCTATAAGAACTAAGGGAAACTTGGAAAGACCTAGATGGACTGATGCAGAGCAAGGCCAGCAGAAGAAAAAAAAACAAAATGGTAAGGGAGTAGTGGAGTTAGGAAGACTTTGGCTCAAATCCTGGGGTAGCAACAAGGCACAGTGGATAAATGGTAGAATTTGGAGACAGGAAGACCTGGGTTCAAATTATGCCTTAAAGTTTTACTAGCTGTGTGATCCTAGGCAAGTCACTTAACCTGTCTGCTTTGGTTTTCTCAGTTATAAAATGGGAATTATAATAGCAACTACCCCTCCAGGATTGTTGTGAGGATCAAAAGAGATAAATGTAAAATGCTTTACAAACCTTAAATACTAGCTATTATTATGAAATCCTGCCTTAGGCACCTAACTAGCTATGTGACCCACAGATAAGTCATTTACCTTATCTGGACCTTAATGTCTCCATATAAAAAATCAGGGGCAAAGGTAGCATTGGTCTAGATGATTTCTATGGTTTTTCCAGCTCTAAATCTGTGAGCCCACAGACCTATAATATGTGCAACTACAACAATGTATAAGAAAATGAAGCTGACACACTTTGGCACTCTGACCAATGTCATGACATATGGTGACTTCAGGAGACTAACAATAGACATCCTTTCTTCCTTTCAGGAGAGAAGCACTGGACTCCAGGTGTGGAACGAGGAATAGTTTGGCAGTCATGGCCAATAAGTATTTATATAGAAACAGATTTATTCCTTTATATACATATATTTGTAACACCAACTTGGCATTTATAATACCAATTAAACGTGCACACTTATGTACATATATGTTTGTACTTACACATATTAGCTTAACCCCTTTTTTGCAAGGAAGAGATGGGGAGGTGGAGAGAATCATTAGTAAACAACAGCATCATTTTTTTAAAAGAGAATTAATAAAACACCTATATTTAAACTTTAAAAAGAAGTGCTTCCACCCACATGCAGAAATTTGATTGCTGTCATGTAAATCCGAGCCCCATGTCCATGGATGGAAATGGGAAAGGATCAGCTACTGCAACCTCATTTCTGTAAGAACTGGTGTATTTCCCAAGGCATGATTGCTTTATTACTGTTATTATGAATGCCCTTTCATGCAGGCCCACTCCTTTATTAGCTTGGAAAAACTCAAAAGTGAAATGAAAAACAACAGCTTCTTGTCAACCTCCGAGACTCGAAAGCAGCTCAAGTGGGTGGGGGAAAGGCAAGCTGCCGGGCTGTGCACACATCATCGCCAAGAAGACTTTCTTGTGAAATGATGACATCCATAAGCCTCCCCCCAGAGGAGGTACTCAGACAGTCAGGGGAGCTACACTGGATGACCTTTGGGAGCTTCAGTGAAAATAATACCTATGCCAACAAAACTTGGGCTAAAATGAAGTGATATTTATAAAACTCTTAACAATATCTAGCATCTAGTAGGCACTTAATAAATATATGCCCCTTCCTCTAAAACTCCTCTGGGAAAGTGAAAGGTGACAAATTGCACATAGCATCAAGACAAGCTTTGGAAACAAACAGCTGTGAAGCTAGCAGGAAAAGGGGTAGTTCTTACAGGCCAGAATGTTGTACTGAATAGAACTGGATGGAATTAAATAGGGCTAAATGTGAAGTCTTAAACTCTGGCTCAAGAAAGTTCACCAGCACATGATTTGGGAGCCGTGGTCAAACATCAAGCAGGTTTTTAAAGATCTGAGTCTTAGTGGGTTGCAAAGACATGGGTTGGCTGCCAAAAGGGCTAAATGCTGCTTGGAGCTGCATTAAGGGAGACACAGAACCCAGAACAAGGCAGGAAATAGCTCTGCTCTGTTCTTCACTGGTTGAACCGAACCTGAGTATTATGTTTGCTTCTCAGCCCCATAATTTAGGAAGGTTATTGATAAGATGGCCAGAGGAGGGCAAACAGGATAGTGAGGCGCCTTGAGTCCATGCCCTCTAAGGAGATGACAGTGTTCAACGTGTTCAGGGAGAACTAATGCCTCTGGTAAGAGGGCTTGCCCAGCCTTTTCAGGGCTGTTCATTCACCTTTGGTGTCTACTTCTCACTCAGCTCTGACATGTGGCTCCAAGAAACTATATCATGTGCAGTAGCCATACTCTGGTAAAACCCTCTTGGTAGATGGGCTAAACCAGATTCCAACCTGGCAACCAACAGACCTCAAACCCATCTGCGAGTTAGGGAGATATCTACCCTAAGCGTGTGAAGACTTTCCCCAAGCAGAATGGGAAGACAGAACGATTTGTTCCAGTGGCTATAAAGATGACTGAAGCAGGTGCTATGGAACACTAAGAGCTTGGTCAGACACCAAAGATGCCAAAGTCATCCACTGCATTCCAGGCCATCACCAGTTATCCTGACTTTTGTCTTTCCACAGGACTTTGTTGACTCAGGAAGGGAGAGTAAGGCTGATGACTTTGTGTGTGCAACTCTGCTGTACTTAGATCCAATTCATGCTCAAGTCAAGACATCACCTCGTAATGTCACTGGTCCTCTTCGAAATGAAGGACAAAAACCAATAAGGAACTGGAAATGTTTAGCCTGGAGAAAAGAAGACTTAAGGGTGACATGATAGTCTCCTCAAGTGTTTGAAGGGCTGCCAGGAAGAAGAGGGATTATTTTTGATCTGCTTGGCACGAGGAGACTGAACTAATAGCAATATGTAATTGTGACCTCCCAACACCAGACTGTGTTGGGTGCACGAATCAAATTAAACTTTTGATTTCTCTCCTTCAGTATCTCAGCACAGTTAGTTTCCAAGAGCCTCTTAGTTCTGCCTTATGTGGAATCCTGTTCTTTTGTATTCAGGGGTGTGTATGTGTGTCCAGCAAGTTGTGTTTTGTCAAGTTGAATGTAAAGTCAAATTCATCACTAGAGGTGTGTAAAGAAAAATAAAATTATAGGAGCACAGATTTATAACTGGAAGAAACTTCACAGAACATCTAGCCTAATCCCCTCATTTTACTGACGAGGAAACTGAGACACAGAGAAGTCATTCAAGATCATTCAGACAGTAAATGACAGCCCAGATTTGAACCCATACCTTCTGGCTCCAAAATTAGCAGGGCACGCCCACTGTATCATGTAGCTTTCTAAACTAGATAAATCAATCAATAAACATTTATTAAGTGCCTACTATGTGCCAGGAACTGTGTTAAGTGTTAGGCATACAAAAAAGAGGAAAAAGATAGCCCCTGCCCTCAAGGACCTTACAACCAAGAATTCCCTCTTTAAAAAAATGATTAAGTGGATGGTCACTTGGTAATTTTTCTTAGAGGGAATCCTTGATCAGGTGGGTATTGGACCAGATGGATGCAGAGGTCCTTTCCAAATGTGAGCTTCTCTAATACTGGTAGTTGACTCCAGAAATTCTTAGCTAATGTGCACATGTATATAACTTTAAAACATGGACCTCCTCAAAGGAATAAATTCTTCACATGAAATGATATTAATTTTTAGTCAGTTCAGGAGGCTTAGAGGCTATGTGGATAACAGCATTCTTTGGAGTAGCATCCTTTATGCCCTCTACTCCAAAGGCAAATGAGTAAGAGGGAAAACTCATAAAATTCATTGATTCACAGAAGGGACATATTTGTTAAAGGGACTGTATTTCACATATTCTGGATGCAGGAACAAGGAGATAGGATATGGAAAGGAAACTGAAAGGCCAAGGACAAAAAGAATAATGCAAAGGACTCAAAATTGGGATAAGAAAGTCTCTGCTCTATAGAATTGTCCATCTCGATCTAGACCCAGTCCATTCAAACCTCTCCTTTAACAAATGAGGAAACTGGGGTACGGAGGACATTGACTTGCCCAGGGTCACATATATAGGAAGTGGCAGAGCCAGGATTTGAATTCAGGTCTGATGACCCGTTGGGTGCTTTTGCCTCACACTGCTTCCCCTTCCCTTCCCTCTGTGTCCTCCCTGTTATATCTTATGCAGATATAGGAGGGTCTCAATGCAAATAAGAAATCCTATGAAGTGGTCTCATGTGTTAGAGTTCAATTTCATGTAATTCAATCACTTCAAAGGATTCATTATTTGCTCTAATTGGGACCTGGCTATAGCCAGGTACAGCTATCAAAGTACATTCACTTGTATAGATGTTGACCAGTAAAAAAATTAATAGGAGTATCTGCCTCCTACACCCATGACAGGGGCTGTTGGTGGTAGTTGCTAGGAAGGTGAGAGGAGACAGCAGAGCAGTTCAATTTACATTTCTCATATACATAAACATATTTAGTGGATCATCTTGGGAATTTATAGTGTTTCTGTGTGTTAGCCCCATAAAATCCATGTTCTGGTTATGGACTCTCTCTATCCATCCAGGCCTGGGTTGTAGGATAGCATAGAGATGGAGACTTTGAAAGATGAATCTAAGATGTCCCTCATAATTTGTTGTGGTGAAGAGAGCAGTGAGTGCCAGGAATTCACACTCCAAATCAACTCCCCAGAGAGTCTACATAAGACCCTCATTACCGTCATTCCCTATGACAAATACAACCATCATTCTGATGAGCTCTGCCTGGCTGGTTGGTGCCTTTGGGGGTGGAATCCCCAAAATACTCCTGCCTGCATACTACTCTCACACTGGTGACAATGTGATATGCTCTGTTTGGCATTTAGAGCCCTACGTAACCTAACTCGCTCATACCTTTCATGTCTTCTTATACATTCGTCTTTAACACATACTCTTCAATCCAGGGTCACTTGCCTCCTGGCTGCTCCATGAACAAGACACTCCATCTTTCAGTTCTGTGCATTTTCTCTGGCTGTCCCCCAATCCTGGAATGCTCTCCCTTCTCCACTCTGACTACCAACCTCCCTGACTTCCTTTAAGTCCCAATTAAAATCCCACCTTCTGCAGAAAGCCTTCCCCAATCTCTCTTAATTTCAGTGCCTTCCTTCTGTTAATTATTTCCTATTTATCCTGAATATAGCCTGCTCTGTAAATATTTATTCACACATTGTCCCTACCCCCTGCCCCATTAGATTGTTAGCTCCTTGAGGGCAAGGGACTGCTTTTGCCTCTTTTTGTAACCCCAGCACTTAGCATAGTGTCTGCCACATGGTAGATACTTAATGAATGTTTATTGAACTGAATTAAAAATTGAATTGACTCAGTAGAAAAATCTCTGGTTCTGGAATTCTAAACCCATCTCTGATCCTTACCATCTGTGTGATGGCCAAGAAGTCATTTAATCTCCTTGGAACTCAGTTTACTCATATGTATAATGAGGGAGTTGGACTAGATGACCTCTGAGGTCCCTTCCAGTTACTGATCTATGATTCTATGATCTTAAATCATAACTTCCTTAGGTCAAGTTACACCAATGAGCATTTACTCAGTGCCAACACTGTCTGTGAATACAACTATGAAAAATAAGTTAATCTTTGCCCTCAAGGAGCTCACATTATAAAGAGGGGAGACCAGAGGTGCACTGGGAGTAGCTGAGGCAATCAGACGAAGGGGTCAAAGGTACAGTAAGATAATCCAGGGTAAGAAGCTGATGGGGACAGCTAGGTGGCACAGTGGATAGAGCACCAGGCCAGGAGTCAAGAATACCTGAGTTCAAATGTGGCCTCAGACACATAATAGCTGTGTGACTCTGGGCAAGTCACTTAACCCTGTTTGCCTCAGTTTCCTCATCTGTAAAATGAGTTGGAGAAGGA
>CM053626.1:30680934-30706347 GCA_028646595.1 Phalanger gymnotis
ACCTTGTCTGATTCAAATCCCAATACATAGTTACCAGAGTTCAACAAAGTCTCAGCATCCGGGTTTACAAGCTGGAGGGCTCCTTAGCTACAGCTGCCCGGAGTCTCTTCATCAACACCATCTCAAGAGCCCTTAAACAAATTACAAACAGACAGACCCAATACAATTCATAGTTACCAAGATCTAGGTTCAGCCCAGGAGCTCAGAACAAGGGCTGGCCCAGAGTCACACACCACCACTGCTGCGGCAAAGAGCTCCAAGGAAAAAGAGGCTGACCCCTGGCTTTTATATCTTTGTCAGCATCAGGGGTGAGTCACACATGCGACTCACCCACATGACCTAGAATCACCACAAAGAGCAACTTAAATCCACTTGGTCTAAAAGCCTTTTCTGTCCCAGACATGTAAACTAGGCCCTTCCTGGAGTTAGCCCCACCTTGGGCCCCACCTTAGTTGCCAATCCACACCTACATAGGTTTTACACCTAATAGGGGTTTGGGCCTGGGGCTTAGCACTTAGTAAGATTCAATGAAATAGCTGAATCACTCAAAGCAAAAAAAGCCAAACTCCTCAAGGGCACCTGTTGAACTAAGTGCTAAGGAGCCCATTTTGCTTCCCAACACGGAAAGACAGGAATGAAGCCCAGAAGGAACTGGGCCTCAGTTTCATCATCTGTAGAATGAGGGGCCTGGACTGTTCCAGTTCCAGTTCCAAAGATCTGATTGATAAATTTTCAATACAAGCATTTGCAACCTGGAAATCTGAAAACACTGTATATCAGAGCTTGATTTAGTGTTTTGCTGAGAGTCTAGACTAAGAGAATAATGGAGAAAATGCAGATTAAATTTAAAATGTGTTTCATGAATTTTCTTTTTCAGAGAAGCAATTGTTAAATATTTGCTAGCACACCCACAGGAAGGACATATGCAGATGGATGGTGACTATGGAGTGGGATTTTGGCTTGGAAAGTTACAGAGCTGATGAATGGAGCCAATTGGGTAGACAATTGTCAGGCCTGCTTATGTGCTAACTGAACACAGGTAATGTTACTTGTGGCCAGGGAAGCCAATGAGACTCATAGGTTCCCAGGGGCCTCTGGAGGAAGATCTCAGCTTTGTTAGCTCAGAGTTCAATGCAGCTGTGCTAAGATGGAATTCTAGCCTCAAAAGAGACTTCCAGTGCACAGATACAAGGAAGACACTCTATTTTGATGATACCAAGTTCCTTTGAGGATATAAGCAATGGCTAGAGGCAGTGTTGTGTAATGGCTAGAGAACTAGCCTCAAAGCCAAAGGTTCATGTCTTACTTCTGACACATACTGGCTTAGTGACCTTGGGCAAGTCACTTATCTACCATTTCAACATTTTAAGCAACTCTCTAAGTAATCTCCAAGTTTCCACAAAGACTGATCTGTATTGGTAGAATTTCTCATCTGGGAGTCTCCCATGCCAGTGAAATCATAGATCTAGTCTTTATTCCCACCTTGTATTGTATAGTCCCATGCTTGTATTGTATAAACTGTGTATATCTGAGCAAGTCATTTAACATCCCTGGGCCTTAGGTAACTCTCTAGGACTTATCTCTATGCATTCAAGAAGGAAGCTGCCGCACAGGGAAGTGCCCCACGCATCCAAAATCACAGAAAATTCCCTGTATTTGGCTATAAGCAACTTACCCTGAGACTTCTTTGTGGATCCTCCTTAGCTCCCTTTTGGTCATGTGCCTTGAATATTAAGCAGGTTGCATATAAGCACAATGCAAAACTGTAGAATATCGACTGCTCTGTGGAATTGCTTTAGATTTGGGACATCAAAGGAATTTCAAGTCAAGAAAAAAAGAAGATGGAATCAAGTCCACTGACTTCCTCTGACACATTGCTGAAGTACAGAGGTTTGTAACCCTGGGATTCTCAAAGATGATGCCAGTGAAGCACAAGTTCTGGAAGGCCTAGCATCCTACAAAGACTCCAAGTAGAAGACTGCCATCCAACTTTGTTTTCCAAGGATGAGACTAACTACTCATGGACAGCTTCATCACCAGTAGGCTAGCCCCTTGGTGATGAACTGATACCAAGATCTTAAGACCACAAATGAAAACTGGGAAGGAACCTGAGAGGCCAGAAAGTTCACCTTTCTCACTTTACAGAAAAAAGCAAGTAAGGCCCAGAAAGATTAAATGACATCCAAGGTCACACAGAGTTAGGATTAGAATCCAGGCCCTATGACTTTAAATTAAGCATGTTTCTTGCTGTGCCTCTCCCATGACAACCCAAATATGTGTGTATGTGTGTATGTGTATATGTGTATGTATATGTATATATGTACAAATATATTCACGTACATATACATATGTATATATATATATATACTTATGTATATGCTTGTTGTTTATTTTTTAAAGATCCTCAGTTCTGTACAGTCCCCTTCTGTTTCTGTGGTTGTAGGTATAGCGTGGTGGAAAATGGGGGCAGAAGATGCTAAGAATCATGCCATTTTTAGACCCTCTATCAACATTAATTGAGCCCTTGGTGTTCTAAATGTGATAAATGTCCAATGTCCAATAAACAATAAATAAATAAACATCAAATAAACAATAAATAAAGAAATGTGAAATAAACAATAAAGAAATGTTCAATAAGCATACTTAAAATTGAACTGAAACCGCACTTTATTAATCTTGACATTTTCACTATTGAGGTAATCAAATGATAAAAGAAAGTGGTCACTTAATGGACAGATAGCTCCTAACTTCTCCTTAAAGAGGCAAATAAGAGATATGGAGAGTTGGTCTGATCATGAACCCAAAGGCAACAGTACACATTTTATGAGATATTCCATCATCCTTTTTTTGCAGTGTTTATGGCAAGTATTTACAAAAGTAGAACACAATGAAAATAGTCACAGCTCATGTACTGACATCTGTTGCAGAGGATGAGGAAGCTGAAAAAAATCTATAAGAAAATAAATAAGATACTCAAAATTATTGTTGTTATTCAGTTGTTTTCAGTGGTGTCTGACTTTTTGTGGCCCCATTTGGGGTTTTCTTGGCAAAGATACTGGATTTGTTTGCCACTTCCTTCTCCAGCTCGTTTTACAGATGAGGAAACAGGCAAACTGGGTCGAGCAACTTGCCCAGGGTCACATAGCTAATAAGTGTCTAAGGCCATATTTAAACTCAGGTCTTTCTGACTCCAGGCCTAGCACCCCATCTCCTAAGCCACCTAACCTGCCCTTCAAAATTATATGACTATATAGTTTAAAACTTGGTGACTAATGAAAAGATGAGTATGAGGTAAGAGTGAAAACTATGCTGAAAAATGTAGATCAGGAGTAAGAAATAATACAGGTGAAACAATTGAAGTCATATGGATGCCTCAAGCCAATATGATGAGTGAATAGATGGATAAATCGGCCTTTATTAAATGCTTGATATGTTCCAAGCACTGTGTGATCTATCATCTTTGAGAAGACGGAGAGAAAATCTGAGTCAATTTTTGTGTGACATCACAATAATTGAAACTGACTGAATTTCAACAAAGAGTAAATGGGTTACCAATGTTGTCTGTGTCTACTCAGACCACGGACTAGTTAGGGCAAAGACCAAAATTGATGCCAAACCAGAAAAAAGAACATGGCAGCCAAGGGTAATTCTTGTTTAGAATATAAACTTGTTCATGAAGTCTCATAGCGGATGATAGTGGGAGGTTATGAGCAGTATTGCTTCATAAAATATAGAGGAGAATGAGAAGAAAAAACAAACTTAATGAGAACTTTGCAAGGCACACAACTAAACAAAATCATCCTGAGGGCATTTAAAGATGAAGCTAGGAGGACGGTGAACAGATGAAAAATGGAGGAAAAGATCTGTCAAGGTATCTGTAATATACTCTTTTTCACTCTCTCTGACACATTTGAACTCTCAAATCACAGTCCCTGATGTGCTTCTGGAGAAAGCAGAAACAGCTCTGAGCAAAATGAACAAAAACAGCCAGCCAGAGCAGATCAAATAAGTACAAGGAGATTTGTGCTAGAGGCAACACAAATTTTGAAGGCACTGGGAGATCTGTTCTCAAGAGATTCCCCAAAGGAGAGGATACTAAATACTTGGAAAAATTATGGACCTCATTATTCTCCCAAAAAAGATGACCAAGGAAATGCAATTAGTGCAGACCCATTTACCTCTGTCTCTGCAGCTACTAAATCGAGTGAGATGTGGAAGCTAGAGAAAATTATTTGCCCTGTGGTTGAGGATGCCCAGATCAGAGGGATTCTCTACCAAGGGAGAGGTCCTCCAAATGCTCTTGATTATGCTGACATTGTGCTGTGAGCATCAAGCCCCAGAACATGATAGAAGCTCTAAAATGAGATCCATCCTCACTTGAAAGAGTTCATCCTCACTAGCACGGGAGAAAAAGAAACCACTGGCTTGGATTACAAAATGATCCCTAGGCTTTGTCTTACTCATGTCTCTTTCCTCTCTGATCCACACAGCTCCAGAGTGATTTTCCTAAAGTTCAGGCCTAATCATGCTGTCCTCCTGCTCAATAAACTCTACTGGCTCCTTTTTGTCTCTAGGAGCCAATGCAAACTCTGCTGGCAAGACCTTCACAATCTGGCCCAACCTGTCATTCCAACCTCAGTGTACATTATTCCTCTGACTGTTCTCAGTAATCCAGTCAAACCAGCTTCTCTTTTCCTCATACATAGCATTCTTCTCTGCCTTGGTATGTCCAGAATTCACTCCTTCCTCACTTGTGTCTGGATTCCTAATTTCCTTCACTTCAGTGGTTCTTATTCAATCGTTTTCAGCCATGTCTGACTCTCTGTGAACCCATTTGGGGTTTTCTTGGCTAAGATACTTTAATGGTTTACCATTTTCTTTTCCTGATCATTGTACAGATGAGGAAACAGGCAAATAGGGTTAAGTGACTTGCCCAGGGTCAAACAACTGGGAAGTGTCTGAGACCAGATTTAACTCAAGAAGATGACTCTTTTTTGACTCCAGGTCTGGTACTCTTCCTATGGTGGCATCTAGCTGCTGCCAATTTCCTTCACAGCTCAACCCAAATGCAAATTACTACATGATGTCTTTCCTGATTGCCCCCTAAATCTCACCTCATATTTATTTTGTATGTACTTACGTGTGTACAAGCTGTCTCTCTGATGGAATGTGAAATCCTTGATAGCAGGGGCTGTTTTATTTATTGTACTTGTATAACCAGCACCTAATACAGTGTCCAGTGCATAGTAGGTGCTTAATAAATCCACGTTGATTGATTGCTTGAAAAGGCAATTAAGTGATGAATGCTTATTGTCAGTGAAGACTCTGCTACGCTTTTGGGTGGACAGCCCACAGAGCCGCTCTGTTGGTACATGTTGGTAGACTCTGCAGCTGGATAGTGATTTGGGCTCACTACTGAACAGGAGACAGAATATGGGTTACATTGTCTTCAGAAAACTAAGTAAATTTTGGTAGTCAGTCAGTCCCAGGCTCAGGTACTGACCAAGGCAAGAAAGTGCTTAGGAGATGTATAGAAGAGAGACAATAGGGAGCTTGGGGGAGTAGTGAAAAGGGATATTTCTGACATTTTTTAACTTGGGGAACTGATCATTTAAATGCCTGCCATTATTAGCCTGATTAAGCTGCTGAGAGCAAATTGTATCTATTAAGGCTTTGAAAAGTTCAATTTCTAATTCAAAGAAAGTAAGAAAGGACTCATAGCTTTATTTTATAGCATCATAGTAGTTTCACCAGAAGAATGACTTGCCCACCCACTCAGCTCAATTATCATGGCACCTCCCAATAAGAAATATTGGGGTAGGATTGGGGGAGGAGTAGAAGACAAAGTTGAAGATGATTGACCTTTCATTTGAACTGGGTCAAAACCACCATTGCTTGTTCCCAAGTCAGAGTCTCATAGTTTCACACCAGCTGTTATAAATGAGTTTCTTTGGCTAAAAGCTCACATCGTTATGAGACCATAAAGAAGAATTCAGTGTCAACCTTCAACAAAAATGTGAACTTGGGAAACAAGCTGTCTTCCATTTCCTTCTGTGGAAACACTCCCAGGCACGTGGGTTTTAATATTTAAGCACTTGGCTCTCCAGAAACCAAATTCTCTACCCTAAGGGTCTAAAAATAGAACTCCTTGCCCTATGGGGACCTCCATCCACTTCAAAGCGTGGTATCTATTTATATAGATTGAATTAAGGCTCCACTGTTTAAGCTCACATCTGCAAGTTAAATAATAGGATAGATGTTTCTACTATCAGAAGAACATGGAGACCCTTTTCCCTGCTGCGCCTAAATCATCACCACCTCAGCCCATCTCGCGCTGTAGATCGAGGCTCACTCCAATCCTAGATGTTTCCCAAAATACATTAAACTTGGGGGAATAGGCTCAGCCAGTGCTGTGTTCTTGCAGCCACAAGATTAATCTATCAATCAATAATATTAATTCAGCACTTACCATGTGCCCAGCACTGTGTTAAACATTCCGTTACAAAGTCATCAAGTTCCTTAGAGTAGTGGCGTCAAACTCAAGTACAATCAGGGCCTCTAAATTATACATAAAAATCCCAACAGACCACATATTGATTTAATAATGTCATCTCTATGTTCTATTATATTTTTATTTATCTTGTTAAGTATTTCCCAATTACATTTTCATCTGACTCTGCCCTTGAGAGGGCTGTAGGACCATTGGTCACCATGTCTGTTGCCTCTACATTAGAGTACTTTGTAGGGACCTCTCCCTGGTGCTTAGTCTATTCTGCTTTTGTATCATTAATTCAGCAAGTATTTATTAAGTGGCTTGATGTAATGGGTGAAGAGCCAGCCTTGAAGCCAAGAGTGAAAGCAATAGTGTGGGAACATGACTTTGAGTGTCATGGTTAGTATAAACAGCAAAAGCAGCTCCATCCCATGGCAAGACTCACGTGTGACCCTGCACCATCCCTGACACTACGCCTTCTTTGTTCTGTTTCCGTTGATCCTTTAAAGGGGAGGTAATTGCTATTACAGATGAGGAAACTGATATAGATGAATCGCTGATAAGCAATGTGCCCAGAATCATACAAGTAGAAACATCTGGGTTGAGGCTGGAAACCAGGTCTTCCTGATTCTTTCCTGAGTTAGTAAAACCATCAGAGACGATGCTAATGAAGAGTACTAAAAATGAAGTTTTCTTCACTCACCGCAAAGGAAATTACCCGAACTCATGCAGGTAGAGACTGGAAAAGCAGGCTTTCAGACTCCAAGTTCACCTAGCACATCCTCCATAAGGGCTGCCTCATATAACCAGATCAGCTCCTAGAGAGCCCTGCTAATCACTCAGGCTCTTAGCCAGGAGGGAGCCAGCTTAGTTTTCCTTTTACACTGTTTTATTATTATTAAGAACCTGACGAACATCAACATTTCCAATCACAAAGCAGAGAAAAAAAAGGTTATATGTGAAGCTATGAATCTTGAGTATGTACAATTTGCTTCTAAATATAGCTCAAAGCCAACATGGAAGTTACAGTACAACCCCACTTGTTAATGTTCCTCTCTGATCCCCTCCTCCTCATTCTTTACGTAGTCACTAAAAGTTTCACTGATGCTCCTTTAACTATTAGTATCCAAAAAAATGAAAGCCCTTGTAACAAATAAGTTTACTCATGTAAAACCAAATCTGTATATTGGCAGGGTCCAGAAAATTATTTCTCATTCGGTAGCTCTAGGCCATCGCCATTACTACTATTAAATGATTATTATTTGCTGATCAGTCTATATTATTAATTAACTGACTGTTAGGTAAACACACAGATAATACCAACTCTGTCAATTTTTGGATGGGAGTACTCACAAGAGGGCTTCTAGCAGGTGTTCTAGCAGGTTCACTCTTGATCTAAGCAGAGAAGAAGACAGGAACAGAGACATAATGAGGGGTTAAATAAACTTACTTTATTCAAGTCTTTTCAAAGGGATTTGCTGATAATGGGAGCACCAGCTCCAATGGCTTCCCTTAATTGCTTTTCTAACAGGAGCTATAACTCCTTCAGGTCCCCTAAGTCTCAATGGGGACCAGTCAAGACTAATATACATTAACAAATTGCCCCAAGCCTTGATGGGGGCTGATCAAGTCATGCACAGCATTCCAGCTTGTGCATTCCCTCCTAAGCCTCGATGGGGCCTAGTTGAGCATTCACACATACACATTTCTCTTGTGCATTCCTATTCCTTACTTACTGACCAGTGCCTACTTGATTTATAGGGTAACAGACAAAGAAATCAATTTGCCAGCAATAGCCTCATAAATTTCCATTAACTTTAGCAATATCTTGGTGATTCAACATAGTATACGTGCAGTATATTTTTTGCAACTAAACTCAAACATTTATATTATCTCATTATATCTCACTGCATAGTCGCAGTAGAGAGTAGAAATTGTTTGTAATGTGAAATCCTGAGAAATAGAGATTGTTATGGCCATGGATCCTAAAAACTAGTATCTAGGATCCTGGGAACAATTATCTTAAAAAGAAAAACAAAAGTCCACCTTACAAACACTAAAATCCACCTTATATACACTAAAATCTAACTTACATACACTGACTTACCCCCTATATAATTTACAACCCTATATAACCCTAATCTCAGCCAAAAATAAAAGTCCTTTCTTGTAACAGATTCATACAGCAACAATGTCTGAAAATAAGCCTCCTATTCTGCACTTTTAAGCCATCATCTTTCTGCCAAAACTTTAAAGATATATTGTCTTTCTTTTTTAATAATTTATTTTAAACTTAAATTCACAATGAAAAAAGAAAAAGAAACATATGTGCAAATACATATGTGCAAAATAGGAAAAGAATGCAAAATTAATGCATTATAATGCAAAATAAGAAAAAAAACACATTGCCATGTGCACAGTAGAACATAAAAGAGGATTCAAAATATATAGCAATAAATTTTCATTTTAAGAAAGCCTATATAATAAATACTACACATTTTGTTCTGAGATATCCATCATTGATTCCTTGTGAGTTTTCTTTTGTTCTTTGCTGTGCACTTTTTACTTTGTTCTTTTTCCCCTTCCCCCTCAAAGAAGGCCACAGTTAAGCATATATGTGTGTGTTTGCATATGTATGCATATATACACATACACACAAACATATATAGAGATACAGACATACACTTACATATACACACATGTACTTAGATATCTATAATCATACTCAGAACCATAAGGTTTAGCTAGTTTTCACCACTTGAACTAGTTATTGGAAAAGTGAAATTTGAGAGGCTGTACTAACTTGTATTGACATATGTTTTGTAAAATATTTTAACAGGAGCATCTAAGGATCTTTGAAAGTAACTTGGAAGCAGAGAAGCAAGTCTATTAAAAAGGAGACAACTTCAGAACTGCCATGAGAATGAGATCTATTCCAGAATATCCAAGAAAAGATGTTTCCAGAGACCAGATGACTGCAGAGAACATCTGAGATCCCAGATGAAATGTATTGATTAAATGGGCATTGGGAGAGAGTTGATAATTGTTCTTGTATTACTTTGGCTTTTTGTTTCACGGTATCTATGTTTGCTCATTTATCTAAGTTACCTTGGTGACATGTAAATCTCCTCTCTAATATTAGTCTATGGTTCTTACTATAGCCTATAAATTTGGTCAGTCTTACATTAACTTATGTTAGTGTTCTTTCATTAACTGATCAGGGAAAATTGTGACAAGTCTCCCATTGATAAAAAGGGGAAATTGAGAGAATCAAATGATACTGATTCCATTTTGTAATTGATTCTAGTCTGTATCACACACTCCCTCGATATGTTTAAAATTGTGCAGGCCTGGTTTCTTGGTCTCTGAGCTTAGTTCAGAAATTCAGCTGGCCTGTTAGAGTTAAGTTTAGAAATTTAGCTCTCCCACTAATAACCGAATGCCATTGACTCTTTGTTTGCCTCCCTTGAGTTAGAGTGGAAGAAAATTGTAACAATTGTGGTAATTCTTTTGTTGTTTATGTTGTTTTCCCACTTGTGCTTGTACTACTGTTGTGTATTGTGCCTCCAACGTAGTTCATTGGTAGGTTACTTTGCTTTCTCCATGTTAATGAAAACACTTGTGTACTGGTCGGGGAACTTTGTGGAAGACACTACAAAAAAGAATGTATGAGCAGGACATGAGGGATAGAGTATACAGTGGGACCAAGAGTGTGAGAAAACAACTCCAAGTATCATGGCTAATGTAAACAGCAAAAAGGCTCTCCATCCCATGGGAAAACTTGCATGTGACCCCAGGCCATCCCTGTCACTGTGCCTTGGCCTGACCTGGGGTCTGTGTAGAGATCTGCACTATTCTGCCACCACCCAGAATATTGGGCCTCATGAGTAAGCTCCCTCCAATAAAATCTATTTACTTCCATGATGGTGTGGACTGCATCCTTTTCTTCAGCATCAGTATTCTCTTGGAAGTGGGACTGTCCCTCAGGAACGACTGCCACACTATTATTAATGTAATCAGAGCAGAACAGATGTGCCGCCTTATACCTGCCTCTGACACATACTAGCTGTGTAATCCTGAACAAATCACTTAACTCAACAGTGCTCTAGGCAATGCTTTAAGTTTCAGAAGCAGTACCGCCATGTATGGGAGAGTTTCCTCACCTTGGAGTTTCTTATGTCAAAAGTATCAGTGAAATATAGCAACGAAATCAGAGGTCCAGTACCTATCCTTTGTCCTTCAATGTGTCAGCTGAGAACCACCATGGCATAATTAATGGAGAGCTAGCCTCAGAGCCTTCAAGACCTTGGTTCAAGTCTTAGCACTGACACATCCTGACTGTGTGACCCTGATCCAGTCGTTTAAGCTCCCACTGCCTCAGGCAACTGTCTGGCATCAGAAGTAGGACATTGGTAGAAGGGAAAGAATTCCCTTACTGGGAGGTCCCAATACCAATGAAGCCACAAATCCAGACCCTCTACCCCCAAATTTCAAAGAAAGATAGTTGGATTCAGTTACTGAATGATAGATTTTAGATCAAAACTCTTGAAAACTCACAGTAGCGAACTAGGAAGTTTTAACCTATTTTCACCCAGGACTGAGGTAAGAGACACCACAGAAGACTGCTGTTTGGGAACGATCTTGGTGTGCTTCAACCTTTCCTTGTAGTATCTCCAGGGCCAATAAATCAGCAAGCATTTATTAAGCCAAGTGAAGAAGGCCTTCACAAATATTTATAAAAACAACAAATGCTGCTGTATTACATGGAATGAGTTTCCTCACAGCTCTAAATCTCAGTTTCCTTGTCTGTAAAATGAGAGAATTGGATTAAATGATTCCTAAGAACTCCTCTTGTTTAAGTGCTACATCGTCCAAGAAGCCTTCTAGATTCTCCCCAGTCTGAGGAATAGTTTCTTCCATTTCATAGGCGTTTTGATGTATATATCATACCTCTCTGTGAAATTTTCATTCAACAAGCACTGATAAAACCTCTCCTACTATGTGCAAGGCATTGTTCAAAGCACCAAGGACACAAGGTTAACAAATGGAACAATGGTCCCTGCTCCCAAAGAGCTTACGTCATTGGGAGTTTGCATGACATTGTCTCGGGGGATACAACATGTGCACAGATAAGTATATGCAAGATGCGCTGAGGAAGGTGAGACCATTAACAATTGGAAGGATTGAGAAAAGCTTCCCATAAGGGGCAGAAGATAAATTGAGCCCCGAACAGAGTTTAAGGTTCTAAGGAGTGGAGGTAGAGTGCATTCTAGATCTCTGGGAAAAGCAGGAAGGTGGGAAATGGAATCCTAAGAACACCTAGTTGACCAGAATGGGCGGCATAAAGAGTACACGGAGGGACTCTTCCACAGGAATGGAGTTAGGAGAAATATGGTCCACAGGTGTGGAATATCGATTTTTTTTCCACTGTGTTAATTGATTTTGGCTGATTCCTTTACCTTTTTGTTATAAAAAGATCTTTCTTAAGTAGAATGACTCTTTGGGCAGGAGAGGGGAAATTTTAGGCAATGTATATCTAAACTTTATTTTTTAAAGGGTGCAATGGTGTAATGGAAGCTGGAAGGTCATTTGAGGATGGTGGTAATGCTTCCCTCCCTCCTCTCAGAAGAGGTGGTGAACTATGAGGCATACTTGCCCAGATGTGGCAATTGTGTTGGTTTGTTTTGATTAATCAGTTAACCAATAAACATCTATTAAGCACCAACTATGTGCCTACACTTCTTTGTTGAAAGGGAAGATTGAGTGGGAGGACATCACTGGGAAGTGAAAGTGATCTTTTAAAAAAACAATGAAATATTGATTTTTTAAAAAAGAAAAAGAAATAAACTGAAGGGCCTAAGCTATTTGAGGGCAGAGTTCATGTCTCATTCAACATTGTCTTTCCCCAAGCCCTGAGCACCTACACATAGCAGGGGAAAAGTAAAAACACATCTTGAAGTGAATTCCTTATATTGGCTTTCATTAGTGACCTGTCTTGAAGCCATACAGGCATTTATGTTTCTAGCAATATGGAACGTTTGGCTCCAGGTCTGATCTTTGTTTGTCTCTGTGTGGTCTTTGATCTTGGAGACAGTGACCTTCTGTAGGCTGGGCATGCTGCAGAGCCAGTATTACTCATTTTCAATAGAAATAGATTCTAGAAGGGGGTGAATTGGAGCCCCAACGGAGCTTGGATCATGAGCGTTGATGTCTGCCCTTGTAGCAAGCCCTAGACATCACATTCTAGCCATCCATCCTCAGTGGCAGGGGAAAGGACAGATGGGCTTTGACAGCAGGATTAACCCCCCTCCTCCCACCAAACACACACCATACCCCCACCCTTCAGATCTGGGTGGAGGGGTTCTGTGATGCTCTGTGACAGACAGTCTGGGCTATGTTGCACAGCTGCCCTGTGAATTTTTGATCCTCAAGTTTTCCCGGCTGCTCAATTCCTAGGTGGTGATTTTTGTTGGAAGCGATGAGAAATCTGTAATTAATGCATTAGCGCAGAGAAGACTCAGACAGGCAGCACTTTGTTAAAGTCACTCGGTATTTGCCAGAGACATTTGAAATCCTCCCAGTGTTAATGCACTGCAATGATCTTTGTTCTGGAACTGATTTGTTCCCCTCCCTCTTTCTTTATTTCAGTGTGAACTTTCTCAATTTGGAAATTAAGGGAAAAGCACAAAATGATTGAGCTGAAAACTCACTGATTTTTATGGGACTGTGTGTAAATCCTTGAGTTTCACTGCATAAAAGGGAGTCTGATTAGGACATCAGCCCTAGAGACAAAGGGTGATATTACCCAGAGAGACTAGCAGTCAAGAAGACCGCGATCCAAATCCTCCTTTGATCCTTACTGGCCAGGTGAGCCTAGGTATCACTTCATATGTCAATTTCAAAATCATCAATTTCCTCATTTAGAAAATGGAAACTACTCAAAAGATTACTGTGAGTCTCAAATGAGCAAATACGTGTAAAATACCTTGCAAACTCTATACATAAATCTGAATTATTAATATTCTTATTAATTATCACACTTTCAAGGCTCTGATTGGTTGGCCAGGAGGATGCAATGGAAAAGAATGCCTGAACAGAGATACAAATTTGAGGTGAGAGAAAAAAGGTAGGGGAGATGGAATAACATTATAATGGCATCCAGCTGTGTGGTTCCATACCTTAGGTCTGGGGCCAAATGGGCTATAATCCATCCCACCTCATGCACACACACACACCCCTGCCATTTGGGATATACAGCTTGGTGAGCAATTGTCCAGCATTTCTGGGAGACAGCATTGCAGCAACTGACATATCTGCAGCCTCTTGAGCCAAGTGGAGAAGCTTCCAGCCTGACACTGACCCACTACTGGAATGGTTGCAATCATACCCCATACTTGCTAAGTTGGATCACAGCAAGCATTGTAAGTGATTGCAATCACCTTCCACCAAGCCTACTGCAGAGAGGTTTATATTAAGCAGTTGAAATCCCTGATTTTCCCCTCTTCTTCTCCTGAGCTGTAGAGGAGGGTGAAATAGCCAGTCAGGCCTCACCCTGCAGAACAGGGATTGCGATTTGCTTCAGTTTGTGACTTCTGATATTACCACATTTTTGCCAAATAAATTGGTTTGCTTTTGATGATACAAGGAGTTTTAATAGGTATGTTAACACAGCTGTATCTAACAGGAAATAAAGACCTTCCAGTGTTTCCTGGGGAGAAAGGAATAAAGCAAATTAGAGTGAAACGTTAGAGAAATTGGCCAGAAGCCCCCCCCCCAAAAAGGGTACTCTATACTTTCTGTTGCAACTATTAGGTGCCTTGATGCCTGTCACTGACCCCTGCCCTTTTGTACGCATGGGAAATTGGAAGTAAGCTCAGCAGGTATGAATTCAAGAAGGCAATTCTTGGTTGGCTCTGATAACAGCTCCATTATTGCTCCCTTTGCCTACTTTAGTGTGTAACCTAAGTCCAAACTTCAGACCTACCTTTAGGACCTCCCATTCACCATAGTATTACAAAGTAAAGATGCCCCAAACCGAACACCACAGGCTCCATGATAACTTCAGCCTCATCCCTGATGTCAACGTATCTCTGCCCCACATTTCTTTTACTCATGCTCAGAACCCGAAGGAGGCTGCTTGGATCCCAAGAGATCTCAACCCTATCCTTAACTCTCCAGCTCCCCTCAGGAGCCTCAAGGAACCACAGTCACAAAACTTCAGAGTTGAAAGGGGCATCAGAGGCCAACCTGTGCAACTGGCTCCAAAAGGAAACACCTTGATTGCAAGCTCTAGCATCCAATGAATCACCCAGGATCATGCCATCCATCAGTGACTGAGTACAGGTCAAAACCCATAGTTTCCAAGTCTTTAATCAATCAATTAATCAACCAATAAACATTTGTTAAGTGCCTATTCTAAATGAGGCACTGTGCTAAGGACTGGGGATTCAAAAAGAGGCCACAGACTACTTGCCCACTTTAGAGCCCACAGTTGGGGTTGGGGTACTCAGGCTGTGTTAGAAGCTTTGTTCCTTATGCTACATAGTAGGTGCTCAGTAAATTTTGGTGGGATGATATGGGAGGCAGCTCTCCTTCTTAGAAAGTCTTTTCCTTACATCGAAGTTCACAGGGTTGGCCGTGCCCATCATAGCACCTTGCCCATAGTTCTTTATCTGTACTTCAAAGGCTATATGCCTTCATGAGATTACCGTGGTAAGGGTATTCACTCTACTGGTACAGATTGCAAACTTAGGATTCTGAACATGAGTCAAATTATATCATCTCATTTTGGCCCCAACCTATTTTTCTAGACTATTTTCATAGGCAACTAAGTGGTACGCTGGCTAGAACATTGGGCCTAGAGTCAAGAAGTCCTGAGTTCAAATCTAGTCTCTGACACTTATTAGCTTTAAGATCCTGGGGAAGTCATAACCTCTGTTTGCATCAGTTTCCTCATCTGTAAAATGGGGGTAACAATATCACCTAACTCCCAGGGTTGTTGTGAGGATCAAGTAAGATAATGTTTGTAAAACACTTTGCAAACTTAAAATGCTATATAAATGCTAGCTATCATCACTATTATTATATTATTAGTCACCATCACACACTCTATTTTCTAGACAAATTGTCCAATTACTGTTCTCTAGACACGATATTTCATCTCCTGCCTTTCTGACTTAGCTCAGTGCCCCCACACCCAGAATGCTCCCTCTCCTCAACTCTCCCCTCTTGGAACACCTAGTTCTTTACAACAAGGCTCAGCTCAGGAGTCAATTCATGCATGACCATTCTAATTAGCCCTAGATGTTAGCCTCTCCCTGCCCCACTACTAAATTTCCTTATATTATTTTGTATAGCTTTATATTTCCTAATCGGTACATGTTTTATCGTCATTTATAGAATGTAAGCTCCTTGAGGCCAGAGATTGTTTTTTATGTGTCTGTATCCCTAGTGCCTTGCCTTTGCACATAGTAGACTTAATAAATGCTTATCGAATTGAATTAAATCACCAGAGGTAAAATAATATGAGAGGCATAGGGATGGTTCCTTGGGCATGGACACCCTTCGTGCTCTCCCTTGATGAAGGTCCTTCTTGATTTTCCTTCTTGCCAGAAAAGGAGGCTTTAGGCTTCCAAGTCCTGGCAGCCTGCTTGATGTGTTTTCTTCCACTCCCCAATTCAATTTCTCTCCCATGACATGGACCATGGAATATTAGAGTTGGAAGGAACCTCAGATGTCATCTAGCCCCACCCTCTCTTAATCTTAAGTCCTCCCTACAAAATTCCAGCAAAAAGGTTTGCTTGAACACCTCCAGTGACAGGAAGCTCACTACTTCATGAATTAGATCACTTTTTAGATAGATCTTAATGTTAGAAAATCCCTTAAAGGGTCAATGTTATATTTTTAAATAAGAATAAAAGGAGATTAAGAAGGAGTTATAGACAATCAGGATAGCTTTGAAACTAGCTTGTGGAATTTGGCATATAATTTGAAAAGAAGCACAATGGAGATATGGAATTTCATATGAGATCATCATTTTCTGTTCTTTACATATATGAAAGTGTTTATGTCTGTCATCATTTGCCAAGTTAAGAATAACAAAAAAAAAATTTAAAAGAAAGCCTTTCCTTGTATTGATCTGAGATCTGCCCAATGCTCATAACTTAAACCAAGAGGAAGAAAATCAATCCCTACTATCCTTCTTGTTCTATTCTTTTGGGATGACCATTTTGGAGATTACACACAGCACTGGCCCTTGTACAGCCCTACTGATTGGAATGGTTACTGATTTCAGACCCCTAACTTCTCAAGTTTTTGGTTCTGATAGGCCCCTGTGCCTCAGTGGGATTGGTTGGCTGTCTTTCCCAGTGCCTCTTATCTGTGAATGCCTCACAGAAGTTAGGAAATGATGCTCTTCTGGCCCACACGGTGCAGCATCTGAGCCCAGGTCACAGAGCTTCATGACCCCCAGGACTGTAGCCTCCCATGGCCTGGGTCTTTCCCTGGAATTCTACCTGCAGTAGACTGTCTCAACATTAGGAAAACTATAAGGATAATTGACTGCATCAATAACAAAAACAACAAAAATCATGTGATTATATCAAGAGATGAAGAAAAAGCTTTTAAGAAAATACAACACCCATTCCTATTAAAAATACTAGAAAGCGTGGGAATAAATGGAGCCTTTCTTAAAATGATATGTAATAGCAAACATTAACTGTAACAGGGATAAACTAGAAGTCTTCCCAATAATATAAGGGGTGAAGCAAGGGTTTCCATTATCACTACTATTATTCAAAATTATATTAGAAACGTCTGTAGCAATAAGACAACAAAAAGAAATTGAAGGAATAAAAACAGACAACAAGGAAACAAAACTGCCACACTTCATAGATGATGTGATGGTATACTTAGAGAACCCTAGAGAATCACCTAAAAACTAGTTGAAGCAATTAACACCCTCAGTAAATTTTCAGGATATAAAGTAAACCCACATAAATCATCTGCACTTCTATATACAACCAATAAAAACCAGCAGAAGCAATAAAAAGAGAAATTCCAGTTAAAATAACTGCAGGCAACATAAAGTACTTAGAAGTCTACCTACTGAAACAAACCCAGGAACTATATGAGCACAATTAAAAACGTTTCACACAAATAAAGACAGATCTAAACAATTAGAGAGATATTAATTGCTCATGGGTGCGTTTGAGCCAGTATAATGAAAATGATAATTCTACCTAAGTTAACTTAGTTTTTCAGTGCCATGCCAATCAAAACCAAAGAATTATCTTATAGAACTAGAGAAAACAATAACAAAATTTCAAGAACAAAAGGTCAAGAATATCAAGGGAACCAATGGAAAAGAATGTGAAGGAAAACAATTTAGCAGTTCCAGATTTCAAATTAAAGTGGTAATCATTAAAATAGTCTGGTACTGACCAAGAAATAGAGTGGTGGATCAGTGGAATAGATTAGGTACACAATACACAATAGCAAATGACCATAGTAATTTAGTGTTTGATAAACCCCAAGAACCAAGCTTTAGGGGAAGAACTGACCATTTGACAAAAAAAAAATTGTTGGAAAAAATAGAAAGCAGTTTGGCAGAAAGTAGGCAGAGATTAGCATCTTACATCATATACCAACATAAGGTTAAAAATAAATAAATGATTTAGACATAAAGGGTGATGTCATAAGTAAATTAGGAGAGCATGGAAAAAATTATCTGTCAGCTCTATGGATAAGGAAAGAGTTTGTGACCAAATATGAGACAGAAATTATCATGGGAAGTAAAATGGATAATTCTGATTACGTGAAATTAAAAAGGTCTTGCACAAATAAAACCAATATAGCCAAAATTAGAAGCAAAGTAGGAAACTGGGGAAAATTTTATATCAATTTTCTCTGATAAAAGCCTCATTTCTCAAATATATAGAGAATTATATGTAAAAATACAAGACACTTCTCAATTGATAAGTGGTCAAAGGATGTGAATAGGCTGTTTTCAGAAGCAGAAATCAAAACTATCAGTCACATAAAAATGCTCAATATAACTATTGATCAAAGAAAGGTTAATTAAAACATCTCTGAGGTACTACCTCATACCTATTAGATTTGCTAATATGACAGAAAAGATAAATGACAAATACTGGAGAGTATGTGGAAAAATTGGGACGCTAATACATTGTTGATGGAGTTGAGAACTGATCTAACCATTCCGGAGAATAATTTGGAACTGTACCCAAAAGGCTATTGAACTGTGCATCCCCTTTGACGTAGTAATACTACTACTACATCTGTACTCCAAAGACATCAAAGAAAAAGCAAGAGGCCCTATTTATACAAAAATATTTATAGCAGCTCTTTTTGTGGTAGCAAAGAATTGGAAATCAAGAAAATGCCCATCAGTTGGGAATGGCTGAACAAGTTGCAGTATAAGATTGTGATAGAACACTATTGTGCTGTAAGAAATGATGAGCGGGATGGTTTCAGAAAAACCTGAAAAGACTTATATGAACTCATGCAAAGTGAAGCGAGCAGAACCAGGACAACACTGTAACAGCCGTATTGTGACTGTAAGGATGATCAGCTGTAAAAGACTTAGCCAGTCTGATCAAGAAAATGATTCCATGACAATTCCAAGAGACCCATGACAAAAAGCGCTGCCTTCCGAGATGGGAATGATGAACTGTACGTGCAGATTGAATCATTTTTATCATTTTCTTTATTTTTCTTATTTTGTGTATGTGTTTTCTTTTGCAACATGGCTAGTATGGAAATGTTTTCCAGGACTTTATACTTATTATTAATATCATATTACTTGCCTCATCAAGGGGTAGGAGAAGGGTCAGGGAGAGGGAGAGAATTTGGAACTCAATATTTTTAAAAATGAATGTTAATTTTTTTTGAAAACTGTAATCGGTAAACATTTAATGAAATAAATATATATTTTAAATTTTTTTAGAAGAATTCTACCCGCAGTGAGGGAGGCCAAGGACACCTGGAGCATGGCGACGAGCATTTACTCCAAGGTTAAGACAATATAAGGCTGTATTTGAGCTTTCCATTTGGACTATATGCCCTTGACCGCTGGGCTGTCAGCTGCCTCGGCTTAACGGATTGATTTCTCAGTTTATGAATAGCCTTCTGGGGTGAGGGAGGCCTAAGCCTTGTTTGTACTTGGTCCCAGGTTGATAAGTAGCTCAATTCAGGCTTGTAGAGATGCTGTGTCTCTGCAGGTTCATTGAATGCTCCTTTTAGATCTTGAACCAAGCATATAAATGAGAACAGCCTGTGAATCTGAAATTGACTTGGAAGGAAAACCTAGTTGGAGGCGGGGGGGGGGGGGGGGGGGGGTGCGGGTGTGATGAGAAGTTTTGGTGGAGAACTCTGATTTCTTTGGTATAGGGTACTTCCTCTATTACTACAGATAGGTGAGTATTCTAAAATTAATATTCTTGGAGTTTTCCAAAAGATGTTAAATGGCTTAGCTAGGATTATGTAGCCAGCATGTGTCACAAGCAGGACTCGAACACAGATCTTCGCTTCTACTCTAGCCTGCTATCCATTATGCCATTAAAACCCAGTGTGGATTGGAAATATATCCCCAAAATCCATCCTGTAGGTATAACTCAATCAATAAGCATTTATTAATCACTTACTCTATACCAAATATTATAAGGATAGATAAGGACACAAAAATAAAACAGGGCTGTGTTGAAATTACAACAACACAATAATTGCTATCTCTACAGGGTTTTATAATTTACAAAATATTTTCCATGTAATATTTCCCTCATAATTTCCTGCCTAAAAGAATGCCTAACTTCTTTTAAAGCACAATTCAAATATCATATACTATACCGGACCATTCCTAGGTGTTTTCAATCAATCTGCAAGCAATTATTAAGTGCCTACTATGTGCCAGGCATAATGATAACTTCCAAAGGTATAAAGACAAGACATTAAACAATCCTTTCTTCCAAAAAGTGTGTTTTCTAACTGGACGTGTTGAGTATTCCCCTTCTTCAAATGTCCTTTTGTGTGTACACATTGTGTTCCCCCAGTAAAATGTCAGTTTATTGAAGGCAGGGATTACTTTTTTAAAATTTTTTCCTTGTGCTCCCAGAGCCTGACACATAATAAGTGCTTAGTAAAAGTTTTCTGAATCAAATTGAGTCTCCTTTGACTCTCACAGCAACCCCGTGAGGTAAGTACTGACAAGTTATTTTATCCCCATTTTACAGATATGAAAACTGAGATTTATAGAGGTAAAGTGACTTGCTCATGTTTGCACAGGTATTAAGTGTCGATTGGGATTTCAATATAACTTTCATGATGCAAGTACAAGATGCTGAATCTCTGCAGAAGTCTTCTCTGCACTCAGCCATCCAGTCAACCAGCATTCATTAAGTGTTTACTATTTGCCAGAGATGGAAATTGGAAGGGAAGAAATGAAAGAGGTGGTTCAGGAATTTCTAATTCCTTTACAACCACGGAAACCATTTCATAGTAATTAACTAGTATATTCAATATTCCTCAAGAGGGCCATTTCTATTGTCATATATTAAGGGAGGAAAATTTGGTTCTTATCCCAGATCTGTGCTCACTGTGGAATTCTCGGCAGGCCACTGTACTCTCATACCTGATTTTCTTTATATGGAAAAACAATGATGCAATATAACAAGTTTTTATTAAAGACCTATTCACAGGACACTGTACTAGGGATATTAAGGCAAAACCCTTCCTGCCCTCAAGAAGCTTGCATTCTATTGGGTCACACAACATATGAACACAGAGTTAAGCGTATGATTATCTGATGAGGGAGAGAACACTACCAATTAGGGGAATCAGGAAAGACTTCCTGGAGGAGATGGCAGATGAGGTAAGATTTAAATCAAGTCAGGGATTTGGGGAGGCAGAAATGAAGAGAGAGTTGATTACAGGAATGGAGCCTGGAGATGGAATGCTGAGTAGGAGGAACAGCCAGTGATCCTGTTTTGGAGGAACATTGAGTTCATAATGGCGAGTGATGTGAAACAAACCCAGAAAGAGGCTGGAATCAGATGGCTAAGGTTTTACATCCTAGACTGAGTTTCTATCTGATCTTAGAGGCAATAGGGAGTAATCGAATGCTTTAATGGGGAGGGAGATGATGACATCTGGTTTAGTTTGACAATTGTGTGAAGATTGGATCAGAGAGGAGAGAGACTAGAAGTTGGGGATCCAATTGAAAGAGTATTATGATAATACAATAGTCCAGGCAAAAGGATGTGCTTAGCATAGTTTCTGACACATGGGAAACACTTTTTAAATTCTAGCTGACTGATTGATGAGAGTCAGAAGCGATAGATGGCTATTCTAAAAATTAGCTATTAGAAATAAAATAGCTATTCTAAAGGGGGTGTTGTGATGGAGAAAAGAGGATAGATGGAAGAGATGTTGTGGAGTTAGAATCAACAGGTCTTAGCAATTAATTGATTACAAAGCACAAAGGAGACTAAAGAGTCATAGAGGACTCCGAGATTACAAAACTGGGTCACTGGAAAGATAGTGGGAACTTAGGAAGATGTAAGGAGCTGGGAGTGGGGAAGATAATGAATTTCTGTTTGGGGATATGATAAATATGACAGTCTATAATATATCTGAAAGAAATGTCCAGTACACCACTGATGATAAAGGATTGAAACACAGAATAGAGACCAGATCTTGGAGCCATCTGTATGGAAAGGATAATCAATCCAATGGAAGCTGATGTTACTGAGGCTAGTGAGGGAGAAGACCCAGAACAAATCCATGTAGGGCAGTGTAGAGAAAGGACAAAGACAGTGAACTAACAAAAGAGCAAGGAGTAATCAGTTAGCTAAGAGCTGAGCCAGGAGAGAATAGTATCAGGAAATCTGAGAGAGAGGAGAGGCTGGAAGAGGAGGGTCAAAATTTGGGGAGTAGTCAAGAAGGATGGTAACTGAGATAATCTCTCTCTTTCCACCTCATGGCATCACTGTATATTCTTATTATTGTTGCTATGCTAGTAGCTAGCATTTATGTACAACTTTAAATTTATATATACAACTTTAAAATTATATACAACTTTATATACAAATGTACATACAACTTTAAAATTTGCAGACTTTTACACGTTATCTCAGATAAAAAATAAGAGATAAGGGGTATTGTTACACTTTCTCAATATGAAATCAGATGATAAATATTGTTTCCATCTTTAGCTAAAGACTTCTTTATGGCCATCTGTGAATAAAAAGTGTTGAGGTATTAAGACATTTTCTGAACTCCACTGGTACAACTGATATTAAAAGAAACCCACAGGTATGAATTGAACTTAACACCACCACTACCTACCAAGATAAGTTCTAAGGAAAATTCTTATTTTCATCCTAACTGGAGAAAATTACTGTTCTCAAGACATGTGCTACCTCCTTCCTGGGATGCTTTCAGATAAGATTATAATAAGCTAATGGAGTAAGAGACAATTTGCTGAGTGCTTAGAAAATAGCTCCCTGGTGACATAATGGAAAAGACGAAATGAGCCAGACCAACAACTCTGCAGAGAAAATGGAAAGGAGAGGAAGGAAAAGACACTTTGCTGTCACAATAGGCCAAAGATACCACTGATGGGATCAGAGATCCTGACAGTCTCTCAGATCTTATATGAGATGTTATTTGGTAAATATGTCCAATGCTTGGGAGGGAGGGCTTATCCACTGGACAACAAAATTGGCATCTGAAGAGATCTCAAAGTGTTGTAAGGCAAGAGAGTAGAGAGATGGTCTTGTATTCAAATTCCATCTCTGACACATACTAGCTATGTCAAAATTGATGAGTCAGTTAAATTCTCTGAGCCTCAGTTTCCTCATATGTAAAATGGAGATTATACCTGGGTAATGTTTCGAGGCTCAGATGAGATCATGTATTAAAGTATTCTGCAAACTTTAAAGACCTATATAATTGTCAAATATTATGATTAAATTAGAGAGCCAGTAGATAGGATGCTGGACTTTAAATGAGGAAGGTCTGAGTTCAAATCACAGCTATCCACCATCTGTGGGAACTGTAAACTTAACTTCCCTGATACTCAATTTTCCTCACCTATAAAGTGGAGATAATAGTTCCTACTTTTGTTTTCGTTGTTGGCTTGTTTCAGTCATGTCTGACTCTCCATGACCCCATTTGGGGCTTTATTGGCAAAGATACTGGAACGGTTTCCCATTTCCTTCTCCAGATCATTTTACAGAGGAGGAAACTGAGGCAAACAGGGATTAAGTGACTTGTCCGGGGTCACACAGCTAGTCTTCCCGACTCTGCACCCTGTGCTCTATCCGCTGCGCCACCTAGCTGCCCATGGCACCTACTTAGAAAGAGTTTAGTCAATGCTTTATTTGTGTAGTTATCCACTTCACTGTGATCTTGAAAGGTTTATTCTGTGAACTGTATTGCAAAATCTAGAGAGTTAAGTAATCATCACTTCAATTAGAAAGTAAGCTCCTTGGCACAGTGACAGGTGTTTAATAAATGGTTTTTCATTCATTCATTCATTCGGTGGTCCTTACATCATCACCATACTCCTCGGGGGGGGGGGGGCAGCATTCAGCCTTACAGTCAATATAACTTGGGTTCAATGTTTACCCGACACATATTTCCACTATAACAATGGGCAAGTCATTATTCTCAGTGGCCCCTGGCGACACTTCAATGTTATAAACAGCAAACAGTGGCAGATACACATTGACAGAGGGAATTTACCTTCTGAGATTTTCCAACATCATTGAAATTACAGATTTGAATAACAAAAAGTCAGTTTTAATATTGACCAGAAGCTAATTTAATTGAGATTCATATGAACCTGGCAATTAGGTTCAAAAACCAATTCTTAAAGTATAAGATGAGAAAACTGATGGGTGATACTCAAGCAGACTCATGAGATTGAATGATAAATTCGTGTTTGGTTTGTTGATTCTGTGTGACTAGACTAGAACATACAAGAGAGGTGCGCATGGAACTCAGATCTTCGACATCTTTTCTTATCACCATGTCAGAAGCTGACAGCTTATTCCCTTTTTGTGACTCTTCCAGCTGCCACATTGTGCTCTCTGTTTCTGTCTCTGTCTCTTTGTCTCTCTTTCTGTCTCTCTGTGTCTCTGTCTCTTTCTGTGTCTGTCTGTCTGTCTGTCTGTCTGTCTCTCTCTCTCTCTCTCTCTCTCTCTCTCCTTGGTTTTTAGTTGATAGAGTTTATAGAAAACAAGCATATAATTAAATTCACAAAACCAAAAGCTGTCATTTTATTAAAAGGGCCAATAAAATTGATAAACTGGGAAATTTAATCCAAAAGGAGAGGGAAAAATTGCTCAAATGAGAAATTAGAACAAGAATGTTGTGCATAGGCAAAAGAAATTAAGAAAATGATCAGATATGAACAATTTTATGATAATAAAATTAAGAATGTAAAAGAAATGGATGGAGTGACTTGCCTAAGGTCACATAGCTAATAAGTGACAGAAAATTAGCAAGAGATATTGAGAGAGACTCAAAAATGAGTCTGCATTTAAGGAAATGAGAACCTGAACAAAACAATATGCCAAAGGAAATCAGGAAATGGGGATTAAAATTAGAACAAAAAACAAAAATCTTGACTACTCTAATTCCCATAACAATATGATAGATGTAGATTAATCTCACATAAGGAAAGAGTAAGATCAGATGGATTTATAAGTGAATTTTTTCAAACGTTCAAAGAAGCAATAGTTTTTATGCAGACTTTTCTAAAGTTTAGGAAAAATATCATTCTACCCCTTTTTTTCTTACGTGATAAATAATGTTGATCTCTAAATCTGACAAAGAAAAATAGTGTTAAAAATAAACTAAAATCAATATTATTTATGATAATCTATGGGAAAATGAGA
>CM053626.1:30706847-30732954 GCA_028646595.1 Phalanger gymnotis
TGAGGCGGGCCTACTGGGCCTGGAGGCTTGTGTTCACAATACTGGAATGGGGAGGTTGGTTCGCTAATTTGTTGCTCTGGGCCCTGAATAAATTTTTTGATGCCTTCTGCTTGGAGAATTCTGTATACCCAACGATTTCGAACCATTCAGATATTTACATGATCCTTTTTGAGATCATAAATTCGGCCTTCCTACTACACCTAGAAAGGTAGGTCAGGGTTAGGTTATGAAGGGTTTTGGATGCAAAACAGAGTATTTTGTTTCTGTTCCTGGGGGCAATAATTTATTTGATCCTGTAGCCACTAGGGAGAGGAGGGGAGGAAGGTAACATGATTGGACTTTTACTGCTAGAAAATTACTTTAATGGCCTAACAGAAGATGGAATGGAATGGGGAGAGATGCGAGACAGGCAGATGCACTTGCAGACTATTGCAATAATCCGGGCAAGAGCTGATGAGAGCCTGTAGCACAGCATCGGAGGAGAGAAGGGAGCATTATTGGAGAGATGTTGTAAAGGTAAAGTTAATAGTCCTTGACAACAGATTGGATATGGGAGGTGAGAGATGGTGAAGAATACAGATGACTCCTAGGTTATGAGCCTGAGAGATTGGGAGGAGATTATTGCCCTTGACAGTAATAGAGATGGTGGGGCAGGGTGAAGAGGGTTTAGGTGGAAACATAATGAGTCCTGTTTTAGACATGTCGAATTTAGGATGTCTACTAGCCATTGACTTCGAGAAGTCTAAAAGGCAGTAGAAGATGCAGTACTGGAGATCAGCAGAGAG
The DNA here is from genome assembly GCA_028646595.1 of Phalanger gymnotis. Classification (NCBI taxonomy): domain Eukaryota; kingdom Metazoa; phylum Chordata; class Mammalia; order Diprotodontia; family Phalangeridae; genus Phalanger; species Phalanger gymnotis. The sequence goes on from CM053626.1 coordinate 30,707,633, forward strand.
TTTGGGGCAGGATAGGTAGGTTTGAATGTCATCAGCATACAGATGGTAATTAAATCTTTGGGAGCCCATGAGCTCACCAAGTGAAGTTAGACTGGAGAAGAGTAGTGGGCCCAGGACAGAACACTTAAAGATACAGGGCATGATCTGGAGGAGGATGCTGAAAAGAAGAACTATAAGGATAGGGAGGAAGACAACCTGGGGATGGTGGTGTTCCAAAAACTCAGAGAGAAGGGTGTTTCAGAGAGGAGAGAGTGACCAACAGAATCAAAGGCTGCAGAGAGGTCAAGGAAAATGGGGACTGGGAAAAGACCGTCGGATTTGGCAGCTAAGAGATCAGTAGTAACTTTAGAGGGAACAGTTTTGGTGAATGATAAGATCGGAAGCTAAACTGTAAGGGGCTAAGAGAGGGAGAGGAGGGAAAGTGGAGACATCTGTTATAAATGGCCTTTTCAAGGAGAATAGCTAGAGAGGGCAGAAGAGATATGGGATGAGCGTTTTCTATAGAAATAAAACCTGTTTAAAAAAAGTAAATGAATAAAGACTGAGGACAAATTTGGGAAGATTTGTATTTTTGTTATTTGGGGGAACTCCCAGGGTGGTGACTCCCTCTGCCAATGTGAATGACAACATATCTATAATGTAGTAGATAAGATCTAAGGAGTTGCTTGAAGCGCATAGAAGTGAGGACTTTGCTAGAATCACTTCTCTGGTAAATATCAGCAGGGGGATTTGAACCTAAATTTTCCTGAGTCCAAGCCCAGAAATCTGTTCACTACATCCTGTTGCCTCTAATGAACAGGTCAAAATAACTCTATTTGAAGAAGATTTTATTGTGTATGTAGAATATCTAAAAAAAACCAATACAACAATTCAAGAGGATTTTTTGTTATTGGCTATTAAGTTGATAGCCACCTAGGTGGCACAGAGGATAGAGTTCTGGGCCAAGAGTGAGGAAGATCCAAGTTCAATCTGGCCTCAGACACTTACTGGCTGTTTGACCTTGGGCAAGTCACTTAACCCTGTTTGCCTCAGTTTCCTCATCTGTAAAATAAGCTGGAAAAGGAAATGGCAAAATACTCTAATATCTTTGCTAAAAAAAAACAAACCAAAAGGGATCACAAAGAGTCAGACATTACTGAAAACAACCAGACAACAACAAATATTAATAGACACAGGACAAATCCATAGAATTGCATCAATTTTTATTACATCACTGAAAAAAATCGGGAAAAAGAAAAATGGAGGGAAGTAATGACAGAGAGACAGGGAGGTGGATGAGATAGTAGTGTTCAATAAATGTTTGTTAATTCATTGATTGACTGACATCCTTCTATACATAGGCTCATCAGTTTAGAGGTACCAAGCACTAAGGATTCATCTCCAGTACAATCCTCATATCTTGCAAATAAACAAACAGGGATTTAAAAACTTTAAGCCATTTGCCCAAGGTTATTCAGTAAATGGCAAGGCAAGAATCTGAAGATAAGTCATAAGATCATAGATTTAATTCAACTCAGCACACATTTATTAAGTACCTACTATGTGCCAGGCATTTGACGAGCTAGAGCTACTGAAACTGGAAGGCACAAATCAAAGCATCCTCTGCTCTTAAGTTTATGTGCTAGGGAAAAGGAATATATATACACAGACAAACATATATATGCATATACATTCATACACACCTACCTACATATACATTTTTAATATTGGTCCTAAAAAAATCATCCCTTGATTTAGCATTTATTGCCCTTGCTCCAGATTTAGTCTAGGAAATTAGAATATGGTTTATGTCTAGATTTCCATAAATTTGAGTTAAAGGGTCCCAAGCTCCTATGAAAGCACTTAAGGTAATAAATGCATTTATCAGGTACAAAACGGCCTTTATTTCACCTTGCCAAAAACTTACAGAAGATCCAAAGAAGCCTATAAACAATCCATATAATTCACCTTGTTCTTCTGTGGGGTCCACTTCCCCATGGACTCCCCAAATCTTTCAGGCTTGGATCTCAAGCTTCTAAGAATCTTAAGACTCACCCAGTCCAAGCTCCTCATTTTGGAGATGGGGAAGTAAGACCTAGGAAGGCCATGTGCCTTGAGTCACAGAGGTTATAAGGGGCAGAACTGGGATTTGAACCCATACCTTCACCTCCAATTACAGTATTCTTCCCACTCTATTTAGATGAACTGCCAGAAATAATCCTTCTACTCCACACCCCTCTCCCAACCCTCAAAATTAAACTGAATTCTGGTAAGTACCAGTAGCCTTTTTTAGGGGGAAAAAAGCGTAACTTACCTTCCTGCAATTTTATAAGGCCATTCTTTAATTCATGCATTCAAAAGGATGCATTTTCTTAGGCTTCACCTCCATCATCGAAAATGTCAAGATGACAACCGCCTGATTGCTAATTGTTTCTTTTCATTATATTTGACACATTTTTAATTGTTTCTATTGATTTATTCTTCTGGTGAATTGCAGCTCAGTGAGCAGAATACTTAATACCCCCGACCTTCTTGTTTCACATTCAAGGAGGCAGGATAAGTAAGTCATTCCTCTCAAAAGATTTTAAAACAGTCACAGGACTGTGTGGTGAAATCTTGACAGGAAAGGGACAGAATCAGCACCAAATTGGAGACCCTCAAGTTTGTTCCAGTATACAGACTTTCCAGTGAAAGAGGTAAAGGAAAGGGGTGGGGTGGGGGGAGCTGAGGAGCCGGTGGGGGTGAAATTCCCTAGAAAATTCATAACCACTTATAGAATGATTCCAATGAGATTAGAGAATTGACTTGTCACTGATGAATTCGACAGACCCTAAGAATGGAAGCAAGGTGAGTGAGAGGAAAGAGTATTGGAGGAACTGAGTTTGAATCCACATCTGCCATTTATTACCTTGGACAAGCGACTTACTTCTCTAGGCTTTAGTTCTTCCTTAATTAAATGAGAAAATTGGACCAGATAACCTGTAAGGTCTCTTATAGCTGGAGTCTTATGTCCAGAAAATTTTAAGTAAGTGAGGAAGAGTTGGAACCTATTAGAAATCAAGGTGAATTGATCTTATGCCCTTAAGTTAAATAAGTCATGCTGTAGGATTTGGGGATGTATTATCTAGAGGATTCTTATTCAATTATAGCTTAGACTAGATGGACTTAAAAGGCCCCTTTCAACACTGAGATTCTGATTCAGACCTGGAAAATAACCATCCTGGTGCAGCGAAACAAGTGATAAGATTAGCAGTTAGGTGGCACAGTGGGAATCTGAAGACCAGCCTTGGACCCTTTCTATCTGTGTGACCCTGGGCAACTCAATTTAACTTCTGTCTACCTCAGTTTCCTCAACTGTAAAATAGGGATAATAATAGGGTTGTGGTGAGTATCAAATGAGACAGTATTTCTAAAACCCTTAGCACAGTGCCAGGCACATGATAGTCATATATTAAGAGTTTAATAAATGCTTATTTTCTTCCTTCCTCTCTGGATCATAGTGTCATCTATAAAATGAGAAGGTCGAACTAGATGATCTCTAAGGTTGCTTTCAGCTGTAAATCTAAGTCATCTTAGACCACTTCTCTCTTGACCCAGGTAAGGTAACCCAAGATCACCAAATTAAAAAGTGGGAGAGTGGGATTTGAACTCATGTCTTGAACTTGAAGTCACAACTTCAAGGGCAGCTAGGTGGCACAGTGGATAGAGCACCAGGCATGGAATCAAGAGGACCTGAGTTCAAACCTAGCCTCAAATATTTTCTAGCTGTGTGACCTTGGGCAAATCACTTAACCCTCTTTACCTCAGTTTCTTCATCTGTAAAATGGACTGCAGAAGGAAATGTCAAGCCACTCCAGAATATCTTCCAAAAAAACCCAAATGGGTTCATGAAGAGTCAGATACGACTGAACAACGAAACAGCACTGTGGCTTCAAAGTTCAATGCTGTCGCCACTGAATCACTCTAACCTCCACTCTAGTGCTATTTTCACTCTTTGCCAGGTGGCCCCATGGAGCAAACTGTAATTGTTTTCATTTTCTGGACCCTCAGGGAAAAGTCTGTCCTGCCTGTCCTGGAAACTTTGCTCAGAACCTTGGCTTTGCAAGAATTTCCAATACTTGATTTGTCGCGGTAGTATCAATCACCCTGAGGCCCCGCCACCCTTAATGCAACCCACCAGGAGATATAGCAGCCAGAGGTCGAGTTTCTCTTACTTCAGGCTGTGAAACCTGAAATGTAGAGTGGAAATTTTCTTCTCTTTCTACATGGTAAAAATAAGCATTTGATACCTGAGGATTTATCTTCTTTCCAAAGTTCTTTTCCAGAATGTTCTTACTCTACTTTTCAGAGTATCTATTCTTCAGAAATCTCTCCTTGTAAGATTCCCCCCACCCCCAAACCCTATTCCTTGATTAAACCCCTGGAGCTTATACAGCTCATGAAAGTCAGTTGTTAAATTTTTAATGTGAGCATTTACATCTGGAAATCAGCTAGCTATAAATCAGGACTTTATTTGTTTCTTTATTTCCTAAACTCTAGACTTAAGATAGTGATAGAGAAAATGTTAATAATGCAAATTAAGTCTCAAAGTGTGTCCTGCCTCCGTATTTTTTTTCTGGTAAACATTTACCAGAATATCCCTATCTGACCTTTGCCTCTGAACTAATTTTGATTCCACAAATGGTATGACTTGGGATCTTGTAGACCATGTGCCCCATGCCTGCTATTCTATAGACAAGCTGTCACGCAATAAGTTAAGAGCAGATTTAAGATGTCAAATCTTTTGTCCAGTCTTTTCCCTTTTTACTACTTGCCAAGCACAAAATGTGGTCATGTGTACTTACTCCTATTTTTTCAGTCCTAAATTCAACTCCTTCAAAGCCTAATGCCAAAAAACATAACAGCTAAGCTTGGACCCAAAGAAGACATATGAGAAGGTATTTTGTCCCATTTCTCTACAGAGGTGGGGGACTATGAGTGAGGGATAGTATATACAAAGTCATGCTTCTTTAGAATGTTAGTTACGTAAAGCAGAGGTGATACGATTCCTACTGCTGGATCATTTGAAGTAGTTAAGTAATATTAACACATATGATGAGGTTTTAATGGGTTAACAAGCTGTCACAACCTGTGATACTTTAGTCTTGATTATGGCAGCTAAGTGGAACAGTTGACCTGAGTTCAAATGACTTCAGACACTTACTAGCTATATGACCCTGGGCAAGTCACTTACTATCTTTCTGCCTCAGTTTCCTCATCTATAAACCGGGGATAATCATACATGAAGGCTGTTGTGAGGATCAAAAGAGATGGTATATGCAAAGTGATTTATAAACCTTAAAGCACTATAGAAATATTAGTTATTTTTGTTAGTGTTTTGAATTTCAGCAATTCAAATGGGAGATATTCCCCATGGGGAAGAAGATGGAATTTGTCTCATTGCCCCCCCCCCACCAACATTGTCCATACCAGCTTTGAAGAGAAACTACTGGAACAGTAGAGAAAACAGGAGAAAAGACACAGCCTCCAGTCAGACACAGATATGGAGTACAGACAGTCACCCAAGTTAGGAAGCAGCTTCAAGATGCATGCCTCCCAGCCAACTGAGAAGCAAATTGGATGTTAGAGAGGAACAGACCTTGAGAACCCAGACATACCCAAGGAGACTGTGGAAGAGCGCTACAAAAAAGATAAAGGGCTTCTGAGCCCTGTAGTACCACTAATTGCGACTTGCCTTTGCCACAAATGCGTTCTACCAGCATATCCAATGTTACTGCCATTGTACTCTAAGTCTGAGCTCACTCTTCCCCTGGATATTCTATGTATGTTGTGGGACACTGTGCCTAAGGATTATTGGGCAGGGGGTGGGGGAGGTGGTATTTTATAACTACTGTTCTTGCAATTTCATGTTAGTAAATGCTTTTTCCTAAGGGCTAATTGTATCTACTGGCTGATTGTTCATGGAAAACACATAGTTGAGGGCTTGAGACTGATGTGACCTTACATGTGCTGACCCACAAGGTTGCTCCTTGAACCAAGGTATCAGTTGCTCTCTGGGACCTAAATCCCAAGTACATGTCCAAGATGGGGTGGATCAGAGAGGGTGCTCCAATTAGGTTTGCTGAACTGCTTTTTTCCTTCTTTTTCATACTTGGAAAAGTATAAGTCAGGAAAAGTCAATTAGATGAAAACAAAATGTATCAATACAACTTTATTTACAAAAAAATAATTCCTAACTGCACAGGTCACTGAAAGGGCACTTTTTTTTTTACCTTAAGTACTATCAATGGCCTCTAAAGGGAAAATAGATTTATAACTTGAAGGTCCTTAAAGACCATCTAGTCCAACTCCCTAAATTTACAGACCAATAAACAAAGTCCCAAAAAGGAGAGGCCATTTGCCCAAGATCTCATAGGTAGTAAATGTCAGAGGTAAGCAGTGAATCCAAATCTTCTGACTCCAAAATCAGTGTTCAAGTTACCTATGCCATATAATTTCGATGCTGAAAGGAAACTTGGAGATTATGAAGACTAACTAGTTCCTAAAAGTATAAGAACCTCCTATAATTAGATAGATAGATAGATGATGGATAGATAGACAGGTGATAGATAAATGGATGAATAGATAGATGGAGGAATAGATAGTTGGATGGGTGGATAGATAGATAGTTGGATGGATGGATGGATATAGACAGACGGATGGGTGGATGGATGGATAGATATAGATAGATGGATAGATAGATATATATAGATAGATGGATAGATAGTTGAATGGACAGATGGATAGATGGAGATAGTTGAATGGATAGATGGATGGATGGATAGATAATATAGGTAGTTGGATAGATTTAAATAGATAGAGATGATAGATAGATAGATAGATAGATAGATAGATAGATAGATAGATAGATAGATAGATAGATAGATGTAATGGGTTCAGATGCCTCCCCTGCTCCTTTGGAGAGGTAGGGGCCTATGGATGTAAAACATTGCATAGAACATCAGATTTTTTCTTCTGTTTTGGTTGTTTTTGCTGATTTTTTTTCTTTTTTTCTTTATGAAAAAAAATTGTTATAAGGGCCACAGGAGAAAATCTAGGTGATGTAAAAACAAAACATATCAATTAAAACCCATTATTTTTAAATAGGATCATAGGAATTGTGTGATTTAGAGCTACAAGGGACCTTGCAAGTTAAAGCCTTTCATTCCATACCCAAGTCTTCTGTGGAGAGAGCTGTGATTAAACAATAATTTGCCTGAAAATATCTGGAGGGTTATGAGATTATGAGCTGAATATAAATCAACAAAATGGCATGGCATCCACAAGCTTTAATAATAAATCTTAGGCTACATTGAGAGGTATAATGCCAAGCACTGGAGAAATAATAGAACCCATTCTATGATGGATGGCTCTGTATGAAGCCTCTGGATGGCACACTGAAGAGAGCACTGGGCCTGGAGACAGGAAGACCTGAGTTTAAATCTAGTTTGTCTCAGACACATGTTAGCTATGTGACCCTGAGCAAGTCACTTAACATCTGCTTGCCTCAGTTTCCTCATCTGTAAAATGGGGATAATAATAGCACCTGCCTCCCAGGGTTATTGTGAAGATCAGATGAGATATTTGTTAAAATTTTTAAAAAGCACTTGGCACAATGCCTAGCACATAGTAGGTACTTAATAAATGCGTATTCCATTCTTCATCTCATGAGGCAATCTATTGCATTTTCTAGAAAGCTTGATTTGTTAGAAGGCCTTCCTTTTACTGAACTAAAGCCTACCCCATTCCAGCCATTTAGACTGAGAGAAATCACCAAGCCCCTCCATCTTCCTTGCTAAGTACTGCAGGATTGGGATGGGGATTAAATCTACAAATCCATAGCTTCTTCCTGATGACAGCCAGGGCTCCTGAATGTGGGCCCGCCATTCGTGTAGCCCAACTGACTTTGAAGAGCCCTGGATTTTTAGCTCTCTATTTCTGACAGTCTCATGCCTCCCAGTGGCTTGTGGTCCAGCACTTTCCAGACATTTTAACTGTGGCCACCACAGGGACACCTAGAAATGCAAGTTCTTCCGGTTTCCAGTCCTGGCTCTCCCAGGTAGGGTGTAAATCAGGGTCTGTGAAATGCTTTCGATTAGAGGAGAGCCTGGGTTCTCCTTGTTTCCCTGTGTAAGCACTAGGAAAGCACAATCCCAATTGAGCATGATTAGAACAAGAGCTAGGGATTCATCGACACTATGAATTATTTATTAGGTGCAGCTGTCTCAGGATTACTTGCACAACCCAGACTCAGAGATATTGGGGGTGCCTGGGCAGCCAATGAATGACCTTGCCAGAACCACCAAGGAATAAGGTATGATTCTCTAGCCACTATCTGGGGGTTCACTAAGAAGATAGACAAAATAATCTTAAAATATTGTATTTAATTACTTTGTATTCATTTTGTTGTTCAGTCCTTTTAGTCAAGTCTGACTCACCAGGACTCCATTTAGGGTTTTCTTGGCAAAGATACTGGAGTGATTTACCATTTCTTCTCCAGCTCATTGTACAGATGAGGAAACTGAGGCAAAAGGGCCAAGTGACTTGCCCAGGATCTCACAGCTGGAAAGTGCTTGAGGCTGGATTTGAATTCAGGTCTTCCTGACTCCAGGACAGGTTCTCTATCCTTCACCTAGCTGCCCCTTGTCTTTTTCTTATATTCATTCTGTATCTCCTAAGTGAGAATATAAGATCCTTTCAAGTAGGCATTGTTCCATTTATTGCATCTGTATCCTAAGCAGCAAGCATAGTGCCTGGTACACAGTAGGTACTTAATAGATATAGTGGATTGAGTGATTGACTCAGCCTATTCTCACACTCATTGACAAAGCAAAAGGACAGGTGAAGCTTTCCCTACCCTTCTATTCCATCCACTCCTTGAGGATGGTGGGATTGTGGGATTCTTTTCCCTTTCCAGGCTGCCTCTGATGTTCTTGATAATGATTTGGGGCCTGGGGAGGGAGGTGAGCACACAGGGTGATTTGGCCAGGCTCCCAACCCCCAGCTAGTAGAAGTGGTCCTGGACCCTGCTCTCTTTTAGCAGTGGCCCAAACTGAAACCTGAAGAAAATCACCCAAAATGTACCAGGAGGAAGAGTGAGGTGAGGCTCTGCTGAGAGGCCCTGGGGAGACAACACCCAGCTTTCAACTGCTTTCAACAACAACAAAAACAAAAAACAACTTTTTAAACAAATTATGAAACATCATGAAGAAGGAGTATGGAGCAGTACCTAGAGAGTGAGTCTCAAAGACAAGAAGACTCCAGTCCTGACCCTGGCAGATATGCTGTATGACTCTAGACAGGTCACCTAACCTTAGAATGCTCTACCAGTGGTGGGGAACCTGAGGCCTTCTAGATCCTTGGGTGTACCCTTTTTTGACTGAGTCCAAGTTTTACAGAATAAATCCTTTTACTAAGGGAATTTGTTCTGTGAAGTTTGGATTCAGTCAAAGGGTTGCACTTGATGACCTAGAGGGCCACATGTGGCCTCAAAGGTGTAGGTTCCCCACCCCTGCCAGAGCAGGTGCCTATTTGCATTAGTAGAGGAAGTTTTCTAACCTCAATGTATCCTAAATAAATGAAATGGTAAATAATTAGTAATAACTGAGAAAACAATCCAAAGTATATGATTTATTAGCAAAACTGACTCAGTCAGTCCAAAAACCCAGAATGAGACAGATTTTTATGTATTAAAAACAATTAGTCAAAGAAACCAATTAATTATAAGAAAAAATTAACCAGTACACTTGCCAAGATACAAAATTATGTAATCTGATTTCTAATTGGAGAAAAATTAGGGGCTTTCCAAGTTGGGAGAGGAATAGAGTAAGGTTTCGTCAAGCCAAGAGGAGGACCAGTAGGTTTGGGGGTCTTTCTTTTCCTAGAACTGAGAGATGCTGATTAATTACAGTCATTTGCATTCACGAAACACTGGATGGCTTATACTATCTAGTTTTCCATGGATGATTTGCAGAAAAACAAGGTGGAGAATATATGTGGCAGCATAAGATAGTGTCAACATTTATGAGATAGAATCTAATTGGTTCTTTTGATTCCCACACCAAACCAACTTCATTTTGTAACTGGTTTTCATTCTATCTCATCGAAGTCACATGTCTGAGCCCTATCCCTATAGAACATCCCAGTGTCAAAGGGATGAGAAATGTGGTGAACCAAAGGACAAAAGAGAAGAGTATGGTGGTTCTATGCAGTGATCACTGCTGGTGAAAATGTGCGCATTAGGAGTGGTGTAAATGGAGGTAGGCTGGTCATGTTGGAAAACAAATGGATAGCTTTAACACTTTGCTTTTAACCACAGATTAGAAGAAGGGCACCAGAATGATGGATAAATCTTCTATAGAGGATTTTTGGGAAGATGTGGTTAAGACATTGACAGGCTGAAAAAGCATGGGAGGGGTACCAAGACAGGGGGAGGTGGGGAATGAAATGGTGGAGTCAGAGAAGTCCTGAACAAAAAAGTTGGACAGATACTTAAGTAAGGTGACCAGGGGTGGAAGGTCATGCAAAGTAACCTGAGGAAGACCCCAATAGAAGCAATCAAGGAGCCAGAAAAAGCAAGTGGCTAAGGAAGTGGATCAAAAGAGACAGGAAGAAAGTGCAAAGACATTAGGGTCTTTTTTTAAAAAGACCTCATATGGTCTTCACAGAATCACAGAATTTAAGACTTAAAAGGGATATTAGTCATGCAATCATGAATTTGGAGCTTAGTGTCCAGGAAGTCTATGCCCCTCATTTTATAGATGATTTGCTAAGGGACTCAACAACTGATAGGCATCTAAATCAGGGTTTGAATCCAGGTCTTCCTAATTTCAAATCCAATATTTTATCTGCTCTGACATACAGTCCATATAGTCAAACACATCCAAATGAGTCTCCTATCTCATGCCTACTTGAAAATTTAGCCATCCAGTCTTTGCCTGAAGACTTTGAGTGAATGAATGAACGAATGAATGAATGAGGGTAATTTTAGTAAATACAATATTAAGGTCTTATTAAATGCCTGGTGCGGGGATACAAATACTACCTAATAAGAAAATTCCTGGCCACAAGGAGCTTATATCCCTATAGGAGAAAGCCAGAATATGGAGAAGTCTTATGGCTGGAGAAGAGTGTTTAGACAAAAAAGTTATAGGAAATAATGATTGAAGTTATTAGTAAAAGAAGATGGCATGAAATGGTCAAGAAGTGCCATAATGTATATGGGACTGATCAGGATAAAGTATAACGTTGTAGTAGGAAGGCAGAATTTATGATCTCAAAGAGAATCATACATGTCTGAATGGTATGGAATTGCAGGATATAAGGAATTCTCTAGGTAGAAGGCGGAAGGATTAAAACATTTATTTAGGCTCCAAAGTAACAGACCCATGAACCAGCCTCCCCATTCTGATGTTTTGATCACAAGCTTCCAAGCCCAATAAGTCCACCTCACAAGAGTAACCAGGAGGCCACAGAAAAGCATGATGGTATTAAACCAAATCATATTCATGCTGGTAAGAAGATTACCCACTCCCCTCAAGTCCTTGCTCAGCACTCCTCGGTCCACACACAGGTCGGCTCTGCTTCCACAACTCCTGCTTCAGCTTCGGCTTTATCTTCAGCTTCGGCTGTAGCTGTCTCTGCCACCATCGCCGCCGCTTCCGCCACACTCTCCAAGTTGTGTCCCAGCTAGCTGACTGCTTCCTCTCTCCTTCAGCTCTTAACTGCTGTCACCAACTGCCTCTCAACTGCCTCACCAACTGCCTCTTAGCTCTGCTCCAACGGTTCAGCAAGCTCCTTCCACCACAGGCTTCTATTGGCTCCAGTCCTAGCCACTCCCCCAGGATCCTGGGAGGCTCACATCCACATAGGTTCCACACCCAACAGGGCTCTGGGCCTGGGGCTTAACACTTAGCACGGCTCAATGAAATACACTGAGTTACTCAAAGAAAACAAAGACCATTTTGCTTATCAACACAAGTGTTTGCCAATCAGAAGCCCAATGAGGGGAATCTACTACCTCCATTGAGTTCCTTAGAGCTATCATCCACCAATCAATCAGCAGGTAGTTATTGAGTGATAATTATGTGCCCCGTATTGTGCTAGGCACTGGGCATACAAGTACAAAGAACGAAGCAATTCCTACTAACCTGATTATTAAGAACTTTTTCTGGATATCAAACCTAAATTTGCTTCTTTGCACCTTGCAACTATGGCTCCTAATTGAGCTTTGACTCAAAATTCAGTGTTCTTTCCACTATCCCATGCTGATTCCTGCCCTCCAGACCCCCAAAAGATGTCTGACCCATTTTCTATATAATAGTCCTAAAAATACTTGAAGAAAGCAATTATCCCCTTGAAAAAAAACTTCTATTCTCTAGGCTCCTCCCAACTTCCATCACCGCCTTCCCGTGGTATAATCTGTAGTCCCCTTAGTATCCTGATCACCCTCTTCTGTAAGGATAATTTAAGGACTAGAGATGTCAGTGAATGATCCATTGCCTAAAAGCCAATTTCTTGGTGGTTTCATTGATGTGTAAGAGGAAAATATAAAATACCTATTCATCTGATAATGGATTAAATTGGACCCAGGTTGCTTAACTTCAACTCTCAACACTGCAGATTTGTTCTTTGGTTTTTCATTTTTGTGTTTACAGCTGAGGATTCTATGATGCAGCTGCAATCTCTATCACTGAACCCAATTATTGGCACTACCTCCTGTCTATTTATTTGGCCTTATACAAATAGGTTCTGGCTCTATTTTAATCCCTATGCTATGTTTCTGAGGCTCCACCAAGCCCTCTGAGTGTTCTCAGGAGTTAGTTAAGGAAAGAGCGATTGAATCTGAGTGTTATATAGTCAGGAGACAAGTTTTAAATAGAAGTTTCATGAAGAGAGTCGGCTGTAAGTCCCAAACTTAATAGTGAAGAGAGAGGATGCTTAAGGCAAACAGAGATTTGGGGCAAATGGAAAAGAATCCATCATTTGGTCTTAGAAACACAATCCCAGAATAGTATTGATACAGAAGAAATATTAAGCCTTGGAGACATTTCATTCTTCTGACCAGAGACAGAAATTAGCTTTACCAGAGGCATGGATATATTCCAGGCTTTATCTGATCTTCTGATGTGTCATTTCCAAGACAGCCTGGACCAAGGAAAGCCCCTGCTTACTTTCCCAAAGGAGACCTAATAGGCATCATTTCATAATGGTTTAAGATCTTCTTGTCCTTGACCTAGAAGATCATGATCTAATGACCCAAAAGTAAAAGGATGACTCGATAAAGAGTGACAGTGTCTAAAGCAGACAAAAGAGGACAGAAAAAAATCTGATCTAGGCAAGAGTACTCATAGCAGTGCTTTTTGTGGGGAGCAAAGAACTGGAGACAAGGTGGCTGTCCATTGATTGGGAGATGACTGAACAAATTGTGGTACATGAATGCATTGGAATGTGATTTGCCATAGGAAACAATGAATGGGAAAGATTCAGAGAAAAATAGGAAGATTTGAATGGGCAGAACTGGAGTCAAGTAAGCAGAACAATGAAAAGAACACACATAATGACTCTAGTCACTTAAAAAATAAGAATAAGAAAAAGAAGCTGATATCTATATAGTCATAATTCCCAACCTCTTGGCTCAGGAGAAGGGCAAAGAAATATGCTACCTCCCTGACCTGCAATTAAAGAAATGGGGGTGGGAGGAAGGAGGAAGCTCATGGGTATGGAATGTTGTATAAAACTGCCCTGCCTCATAACTGTGTTGGTAGATTTTGCTTGATTGATTTGCTTTGACAAAAGGGAAGACTCATTGGGGAGAGGGAGGAACAGGCCATATATAGAAATGACTGTGATATAAAAACAAAAACCATATCTCTCTCTGTCTCTCTCTCTGCCTCTCTGTCTCTCTCCCCCTCCCCACATACACACACCTTAAAGTGTTATACATACCTACATATATATATATATATATGTATGTATGTATATGTGTATAAAACCAAATGGCAACATTTGCATCAATTCAACAAATATTTATTAAGCACTTACTCTATGCAAAACCTTGGGTATACAAAGACAAATATAAAAAATATTCCCAGTCCTAAGGGAGCTTATATTCGCATCAAATAATATAAACAAATGAACAGATAAGGAAATACAACATAGTTGGATGGAGAAAAGAATAACTATCAATTGAGATCACAAAAAGGTTTCCGTAGCTAGTCAATAAGCATGCTGATGAGTTAAGTACCTACTATGTGCCAGGCACATCTGTGCTAAGTGCTTAGGACACAATGAAAGACAAAAGTCCCTGTCCACAAGGAACTCATAGCTTAATGGAAGGAAACAACACAAAAAAGAAACTCAAAATGAGGAGGGGCATAGTAACTGGCAGTGGTGGATGGAGGGTGGGAGATGAAGTCCAGAGGAATACAGTCAAATGAGAAATAAGAGATGGTTGCTCTGGGTGCCCTCCTTAAATGGAGAATCTGGGAAGAGTTCTCCACTGTCCAGCTTCTGCCTTCTCCAATCAGAAGGAGGGCAGGACCTCAGAGGTTGTGGTTGTTGTTCAGTCATTTCAGTCAAGTCTCACTCATTGTGACTCCATTAGGGTTTTCTTGATAGAGATACGGGAGTGGTTTGCCATTTCCTCCTCCAGCTCATTTTACAGATGAGGAAACTGAGGCAAACAGAGTTAAGTGACTTGCCCAGGGACACACAGCTAATAAGTATCTAAAGCCAGATTTGAACTCAGGAAGGTGAGTCTTCCTGATTCCAGGCCCGACACTCTAGCCACTGTGCCATTTAGCAGCTCTAGATGCAAGTGTCAGAGTTGATGTAATCTTGCTAGAATTTGGGAATCTGATGAAGGGCAAGAGTGCAACCAAGTGAGACATGATTATAGAAAAAAAGGAAGAACCCATTTCCTTAACTTATCTTCCCAGTTACTGATATAATCAGTTTTTAAAAGTACAACTACTTTTCCCTACTTTGGATTCTCATTTTCTTTCTCATTCCTCCTTGGGTTGAGGAAATAAGTGGAAAACACCCAGGGTTGGCAGTAGGCATAAGGGGGAATGTGAAGATTTGGAAAAGTTAGCCTTTTTTTCTCTTCATACTAATCTAATTTCCCCCAGTTGGAGAAATTCGTAGAATGTAAACTCCTTGAGGATAAAAACTATTTCATTTGTCTTTATTTTCCCAGCCTCTATAATATGGCCAAGCACATAGTAGGTATTGAATAAATCCTTGTTAAATTAATTTAAATGGAACGAGATAAGATGTGGGAAACATTTTAAAACACTCACAAAGACAGGAAGGATTTTTTATCTAAAATCTTTATACTCCATAATGATCTAATATTACAATATATTTAATTAACACTTAAAGTAATGTGGCTAATATATCACTGTCAACTTTTCCTGACATTCACACTTCTGTCATACAGCTGAATGATGTGGTCTTCATCTTTTTCTTTTAGCCAAGGTCAGAAGACAGAAATGACAACACAAAGATTACCCCATTTGGCTGGACATACATGAAATGAAAGAGAAACTTTCCTATATTGTAGAGTTTGGGAAGAACAGAAGATTGGGAGCCTAAAGGATCTGGGTTCCAATCCCCATTTTGCCAGCTGTCTAGATTTGTGAACCTCAGGCAAGTCACTTTCATTCTGTCTGCCTCAGTTTACTCATTTCTAAATTGAGAGAGTTGGACTAGATGATTTCTTAAGACCCTCCCAGCTTTAAGGTACTTCCCCAGTTTTGTTCATCATTAACCCTAAAGCCCAGTGTCCCATTTATATTGATGAATTTGTCCAAAGTTTCAATATTCTTGATTTTTTTAAAATTGAAAGGCACTTCATAGAATCATAAAAATATAGATCTAGAGATTGACAGGTCTTCAAAGTCATCTAGTCCAACCCCTCATTTTAAAGACAAGGAAAGTAAGTCTCAGAGAGGTTATTACAGTGTGGCCCAATGAATAGAGAGAGCTGGTCTTGAAGTCAAGAAGACTTGACCGGGGCAGCTAGGTGGCACAGTGAGTAGAGCACCAGCCCTGGAATCAGGAGGACCTGAGTTCAAATCCAGCCTCAGACACTTGACACACTTACTAGCTGTGTGACCTTGGGCAAGTCATTTAACCCCAATTGCCCTGCCTTCCCTCCTCAAAAAAAAAAAAGAAGACGAATTCAAACATGCCCCAGAATGATATTTAAGATCATAGGTTGCAGATAAGTTTACCATCTACATCAAGGGCGTGGGAGCTTCCACACTTGGGAGTTCCCTACACTCATGAAATCATGGTCCAGAACAAACAAAAGGAGGATAACATTTCTTATGATTTTGAGAATGCCATAGTGATAACAGTGTATTTAATGGGCAAGTACTTAAAAGGGTGAAGGAAGAGGTTGGGATACTTCTTTTCAAGAACTGAATTTTAAGTGATGTACTCAGTCACAGAATCCCAGAAGCAAGAAGGAAAGGTCTTCAGTCCTGATAATTAGAAACATTTTGCTTTTGTTGAGCTAAAGTCTCACTGCCTAGAATTCCTTCCTCTTTTTATTAAGCATGCCTCGTGGTACCAAGAAGGACAAATATAATCTCCTTTCCACATCACAGACCTTCAAATACTTGAAGACAGCTACCACCTAATAATAATAATGGCTAGCATTTATTTAATGTTCTAAGGTTTGCAAATCACTTTATGTATGTTAACTCATTTGATACCCCACACTAACTCCATGAGGTAGGTATTAATATTACCCCCATTTTAGAGATTAAGAAACTGAAGCTGAGCAGGTAAGTGACTTGTCCAGAGTCACACAGCTAGTAAGTGTTCATGACTCAGGTCTTCCAGACTCTAAGTTTGTAACTGGGCTGCCCATGAGACAGTAGCTTCCATAACTGGAATGTGCTAATTTTGGTACTTCAAAAGATCCACGGTTGTACTAGCCATTCAATCCACCAAGGCAACAGCCACCTTTTTATATCTTCTCCTCCTTTTTAGTTCTTGCCAATGTCTTAAAATCAATTCCCCAGAGAAGGTCTACCCAACATAATGGGAGTTTTCCTTTGAGTCAGTCAGTCAATAAATATTTGTTAAGCATCTACTATGTGCCAGATACTATGCTGATCAAAAGCCAAAATCGGCCCCTGCCCTCAAGGATCCTTGAGTCTTCTGAAATTTTGAGGGTGCCAGTTCAAGATTTACACAATCTTGCATTTTGCAAAACTGTCCCAGCTTCTGCTCAAGAACTCATATGTCTATAATCTACTTAAAATAATTTTACAGGAAGCCTTTCCCAACTTCTTTTAATTCTAGTGTGCCTTCCGTCTGTTAATTATGTCCTATTCATCTTGCATGTAGCTTGTTTTGTCTATATTCATTTACATGTTGTCTCTTCCATTAGACTATAAGCTCCTTGAGGGCAGAGATTGTTTTTGCCTCTTTGTATCCCCAGTGCTTAACATAGTGCCTGTCACCTAGTAGGCCCTTAAAAATGTTTATGAATTGATTGAATGATGGACCCAAAGCAATTCCAAACAGAATTTTGTAGAAGGCTGGGGAGGCTTCATGAAGTCTTAAAAAATGGAGAGTTAAAGAGACTTTAATATGCACAGAGAACAGGTTCTCTGGAAGATGGCTGTCTGCAGAAGCACCTATCAACATGTTTTCAGCACTGCCCATGCTGGCATGGATGCCTGATGCCAGTTTCATTGGTAGAAGTATCCCTGATGTGGAGAAAGATGTCCCACCAAGCTACATGGAAATATCTCCATGATTAGAAGTAGCTGCTTCCCATTGTTCTGATTGCATACTTATCAGGGAACCTTCCGACTTTGACACTCTGGACTCCTTCATGGCCTCCTACTAGAAGGAAGCACCCACCCAAGGGGACTCTCTGGCTCTCCTGACAGGTATCTGTCTCTCATCCTAAGGGAACGGGCAGAAGGCACAGCTACAGTGGCACCTGGAAATGAAAAATTACTTCTATTAGTGGAAGGAGGGTCAGCCTTTGACTGAGAAGAAATAGGTTCATTCAAATCAAACTCACCGAGCCTCAGTCTTCTCATCTGTAAAATGGAGGGATTGGATTAGATGGCCTCTGAGGTTAAATATAGGGTTATATCTCTGATCCTATAATCCTATTCAGATCAGTAATTTAATTTAAATCTATAAAAGATTTATCCAGCTTTGGCTATGTACCAGCCGTGTGCAGGGCAATAGAGATCCCCAGGAAAGAAATTAAACAATCCCCTTTTGAAAGCACTTTCATTACTCTGGGAGACATGGCACATACACAGATAACTGAATACAACACAGGGACTCTTATGAAAGAGCTATGCTATTGTTAATGAGTAGTAGGCATCATTAAGTGAGGGAATGGAAGGAGTCTCACATATGTAGAAAATTAAGAATATCTCACCTTTTTATATTGGTAAGACTCACACAGCACTCTTCATTTGTTATTTCATATTCTCACAATAGCCCTGGAAGATAGGCACAACTACTATCTCCATTTTACAGATGAGGAAACTGAAGCCAATAGATTTAATGACTCGTCCACAGTCACAGTTAGCAAGTATTTGGGGCAAGATTCTGTTCTTGATGTTACAGATGAACCAAAAACAGGTTTTTTTAAACCACATTAGTCATGTTGTGAAAGAAGGCACACACACACACACACACACACACACACACACAATACAGAAAGTGAAAAAAGTATGCTTCTATTTGCATTCAGACTCCATCAGTTCTTTCCCTGGAGGTGGAGAGCATTTTTCATCATGAGTCCTTTGGAATTATCTTGGATCATTGTATTGCTGAGAATAGCTGAGTCATTCACAATTGATCATCATACAGTATTGCTGTTAGTATATACAATGTTCTCCTGGTTCTGCTTACTTCACTTTGCATCAGTTCATACATATCTTTCCCTGTTTTTCTAAAATCTGCCTGCTCATCGTTTCTAATAGCACAAAAATATTCAATTACAATTATATATCACAATTTGTTCAACCATTCCCCAATTCATAGGCATCCCCTCGACTTCCAATTCTTTACCACTATAAAAAAAGCTGCTATAAATATTTTTGGACAAATAGGTCTTTTCACCCTTTTAAAAACTCTTCATAGACCCAGTAGTGGTATTGAAGAACAGATTAATTTCACAAAATGTTCCACCTTCCCTCAAAAAACTTTTTCTATCAAAAATACAATTTTGCCAAATTTTATTTCCTTTTTTGAAAAAGAAATGATTCTTTAAAACCCCACCTCACTATGCACATGATGATGTTGAAAACATTCTTAGTGAGAATTCTTTGTTCTTAATTCTTGGTATGGTGAGAATTTAATATTATGACTACTTAAGAATTCTTTTGAGTTCCTATGACCATCATGGCTTTTTAAATGAAGTTTACATAACCATCATGTTCAAAGTTCCATAAATTCTAAAATGATGTGGGGGGGTTTCTACAGTAATCTCTCCTCTACTGTATGTCCCCTCTTTTCAGTAGGAGCCTATATCATCTCCTTTCTCACTACCTCTTTCCCTCCCTTCCTTCTCTCCTTCCTTTGTTGCCTCCCCCCTTTCTTTCTTCCAAACCTTGCTTGAGTACTGTCCCCTGTCAATTTTCATGCTAGAAAAGGTAACTTTCCATTTTCATGCTGGAGAAAGCCTGAAAGAAGCTGTCTACTTTTTTCTCTTTATATCTAACAGCTCCTATAAAAACAATTTTTGGAGGAGGAGTGTAAATAAACTTGGTACATAACCTCTCCAGAGACAGGTTTAAAAATACTCAACAAAGCCCACAATGCTTTTATGTCCCCTTCCACCAGAAGGCTGTGAGCAGGCCAGGAAGCAGAGCAGGCTGAGCAGGTGAGGGGGAGAAGAGAGAGCCAGGAAAAATAAATAAGTAAAAGAAGGAAAAGCAAACCCGGAGTTTTACCAGCACTGATGGAGAGCACTGCAAAGGCTGATGGGAGAAAAGTGATAATGTTGGACAGAAAGTAATGAGAATCAGTTTAAAAATAGAAAGGTCGTGGCAGGATTGGAGTCTTGTTACCAATGATAGAGTGAGCACCAGAGAGCTGGGAACTTAGCATGGGTTTGCCGGTGGGCACAGAGCCAGCCAGGTCATTGCCTTCAGGCTGAGCTGCAGGCAGCCCATTTTCTCAAGTACAAAGACATATGGCTTGACTGAAAGGTGAGCCTGAATGAGCCCCTGAGACTAGGAAGCAAATGGCAAAATACCCCTGAAGAGCTGGGCAGCAGGAATGTTGGAATACCTGCTGAATTTGTAGTCACGGGAGCTGGGTTTGAATGCTGGAGGGAGAGAAAGAAGGAAGGAAGGAAGGAAGGAAGGAAGGAAGGAAGGAAGGAAGGAAGGAAGGAAGGAAGGAAGGAAGGAAGGAAGGAAGAAGAGAAAGGGAGAGAGAGAAGGAGGAAGGGAGGCAAAAAGGAAGGAGGGAGCAAGGGATATCTCGCTCTGGAAATTGATAAGCTCCAGATACAGAACCTAGCTTACCAGTGGGAAACTAATGTATTCTCCTTTTACCCAAGAAGTAGCAAGGTGCAATAGAAAGGACTCTAAATATGGAGCCAAGAGACCTGAGTTCATTTCTCCTCAGACACCTAATAGCTGTGAGACCAGAAACATGTCACTTCCCCTCTCAGACTTTCAGTGCCTTCATCTTCAAAATGGTACCACCTCCCTCTTATGAGGCCTGTGAGTAGGAGGCTTCACAAACTTTGAAGCACTAAAAAACTCTGAGTTATCACTAGTATCAAATTCTCTAAAGAAGAAAATCCAGTTAGACTTGGGAAGCAGTGGGATACAGTGAAAAGAAGGCTAGCTCTGGAGTCAGGGGACCTGGGTTCAAATTCTTCTTCTAGTGCTATTTAGTATCTGCATAGCCTTGGACAAGTCATTTAATCCCTGGCCTTAGTATCTTCATCAGCAAGATAAGAGATTTGGCCCAGTTGGCCTTTGAGGACCTTTCCAAATACGGATCTATGACTTTTATGATTTAAAGATCATCTCCTTTCTGGTCCATGGGGAAATGCAGCCCAAGGGCCACAGAGAGAATCTTGCAGATGGGTGCCATAATTACTCATGTCCCTAAGAATCACAGCAGAGCTAATTATAGAGTGATGGCTGTCCACAGCCCCAGAGCATAAGGAGAATCACCAGACCTTGTCAAACAGATTAACAGTCACCCTCCCCAGAAAGACAAGGTAGGTGAGTCAGGTAAAGATCCCTTCTGGGCACAAATTGGTCACTTTGGGTCTGGACAGAAGTCTTTCAATATCCTCCTTGCAATCAACTGGAGACTTCCTAAGTGTCTTCTACAAATTTGGCTTACTTAAGATAACAAGCAGTTCTTCATTTGTTAAAACAGAGGGTTTGGAGTGGACATCCTCAGGGATCAGCATGGTACAGTGAGGGGTAAGGGCATGGACTTTAGTATTAGAACACCTGGGTTCAAATCCTGGCTCTGATATTTACTGCCTGTGTGACTGAGCCAGTGAATTAACCCCTCAGGACCTCATCTCCTGTTCTGTAAATGTAGGGATTCACATGGGTGGGGAACCTGTGGCCTTGAGACCACATGTGACCCCTCCAGATCCTCAAGTGCAACCCTTTGACTGAATCCAAACCAGGCATTGCACTACATGCTGAGAATACAAATAAAAGCAAGCAAGAAATCCCCTACCCTCAAGGAGCTTACATTCTGAATAGGGACGACAACAAATATAGTGATGCTGAAAAGGGGGTGTTTGCGAGGAAGGGTGTTTGGTGGGGAAGGGGGAATGGAGTAGATGAGCAAGTGAAGGCTGGAGAAAGTCCAAGCAAAAATGAAATGAGGCATGCCTAGGACCTTTCCTACCATCCCAGGGTAGAGGTTTCCCAGGGTGGCAATATGGTGAACAAGGAGACGGAGGTGGAAGGAAATGCCAACTGCCTTTCCATGCACCCTACAGCCAAACTCTTCTCATTGTACTTGCATCTTCTGCAGTTAGTGTGAGCTCCTTCCCAGCAAAGATCAGCCTCTTTTTCCATTTGTATTCCCAGTGCTTAGCGTTGTGGTTGTCTCATAGTAAATTCTTAATAGATGCTTCCACACTTCCCCATTCATTCACAGTGTTGTTGTGAAGTTCACAGGAGAGTATCATGGAAAAAAGACCACAGTTCACAAACTGGGGGCACAGGTCAAATACAGAAGCTTTTGAGAGAGTCCAGTCAGAGTCAAATGTAGATAGGAAAAAAACAGGATTGAAAAAATTCGATTTTAATGATCTGTAATGTGGGTTAATGGAATGATGTAGCATGAAAAGGCTGATATGCTCTTAGCCTATATTATGAGAGGAGTTGAGTCCAGAAGGGGAGAACTACCAATCCTGTCTGATTGGCTATGGTTAGACTGGAGTACTGTGTTCAGTAATGGGCACTTCATTTAGGAAGGGCATCGACAAGCCAGGAGAAGGCAACCAGGATAGTCAGGAGACTAGAAATCAAAGATTAGTTAAAGGACTTGGGGATATCTGGCCTGGAGAAGAGAGGACAGGGTAGCCAAAATGTCTGGCAAGTATTTGAAGGTCTATCATACAGGAAAAGGGATTTGATTTAGAATGTTTGGCCACAAAGGGCAGAGCCAGGAGCAATAGAGGAGAGTGGCAGAGAAGAAGATTTCAATTAGATGTAAGGAAAAGATTCCTAATGATTACACACTTGTCCAAAAGTAGACTTGACTGAATCAGTGGATTCTCTTCTTCTAGGAAGCCTTCAAGTAAAGACTAGGGGACTATTTTTCATGGATGGCATATTTAGGGTTCCTGTCTAGAGATGCATGCACTGGATCGTTGTCTTCCTGATTAATAAAAAATGTAGACACTGCTTTAGGATTTGCAAAGAGATTTCCATGGATTCTCCCATTTGATACTCACAACAACCTTGTCTTTTGGGCCCATTTTACAGATGAGATCTTTGAGGTCCATTCCAGCTGAGAAATTCTGATTTTGTGAGATAGGGGCAGAAGAACAGTGGCAAGAGGATATGTTCATGGTGTTCTTTCTACAAAGAAAACTATGTATTTCTGAGTGGGGTCTAATTTTAAAAATTCATTTCAATAATAAAAGAATTATAGAATCAAAGAACTTAAAGACTTCAGAGGCCATCTAGTCCTGAACAAGTATCTTCTCCACATCATTCCCAAAAAGGTGTCATCTAGCCTCTGCTTGAATACCTCTGCTGAAGGCAAGATCATCACCCCACCAAGTCAGCCCAGCCCATTTTGGAAAGTTCTCATTGTTAGACAGTTTTTCTTAACATCGAAACTAAATTTGACTAGTGACCATCTCACTTAAGATTAGATAAGACAGCTGAAGCTCAGAATAGTAAAGAAATTTGCCAACATCACACAGCTGGTTGGTGACAGATTCAGGACTAGAAGTCAATTTTCCCACAGAGAAAATGTAGTGTTCTTTCTATTAACCAACATAGTCCCCAGAGAATGGGCTTGGTTCCTTGCATGAACAAGGAAACCAAACCTAACTAATGCTGCCTAATCCAGAGACTGATTTGACCATTTTTAGCTTTCCAACCAATCTTTGGGGATACTGAAATTGACTCAGGAAGTCTAATCCTGGGACAGATCAATATCTTTGACCTACTTAATTATGTAACTTATAAGTGAGTCTCCATTATAGAACTTATCACATAGCAGAATATTCTTCACCATCCCACCCCCCAACTAAGAACCCTAGATTCACTTATCTTTCTTAGGATCCTTTCCCAGGATGTACAACATCAGAGTTGGCAGTTCCTCACCAGGTATTGCTCAACATTTCAGCTTTTGAAGGGATGTGGTTAAAATCAAGCGCTGAAGCCCTTTTTCTGCAATTTATTTTCATATTGTGTTCCCTGAGCTGACATCGCTACAGATTTTTACTATCTTAGCTGAAATTCTGACAAAAGGGACCTAGAAAAGTCTATGTAGTCTCACAATTTGGGCTCCCATGTAAATGGATTCCCCATTGTCAGAGGTGGTGTGGTATCAATATGCCACACCAGGAGGCAAGGACACTTGGGTTCAAATTCCATCTCTGACACTAGCTGCATGGCTCTGGGCAAGTCACCTAACTTCTCTGAATTTTGTTTCCTCACCTATCAAATGGAAACAGTACTGCTTATAGTACCTATCTCATAATATCTGCCATTTAAGGGCTACTGGAGGGCCCAAGTTATAACCAGCACCCAATAGGACCCTACTTCACCTGTCTCCTACCACAGAGCCTACCTGTGATATTCCTGACAATCTCCTTTTCTCAGAGGAAATCCAGAATTCCCTCTATCTCCACTCTGACCCTTTGACCCACTAACATCTTCCCAATAGTGGTAAGCCATTCCTGTGAGGCAGACATCTCTATACATGCTAAGCAGTCCAGAGTCTTTGCCATCTGTCCTGTATTTGAACCCCCAGGACCCTCTGTACTTTTCCATATGCCCATTAGCAACTTGGGATCAAGAACTGCACCATATCCTCTTTTTCCACTTAGTATAATGTTGGGCACATTTTAAGTCCTTGATAATACTATTTCATTTATTCATTCACATGGTTGCTATAGAGTTCATATGAGATTGTCATGATAAAAGTTCACAAATTTTGGGTACAGATCAGAAAGAAAAGCTTTCATGTTCTTATAGGACCTGCTATACTAAGAGGCACTTTTCTGTCAGCCAAGTGAGCTCAGAATACAATTTCCTACTTATATAGAGTATAGAGAACAAGCATTCTGGATTTTTAGCTTAGAAGTGGGGAAAAAGGCTATTAATCTGTAACAGGATGCAGGGGAGAAAAATAGAATTCTTTTTTGTTCCCACGCTGGTAAGGCAGGGAAAGGGGAAGAGTAAAAGCAAGCCTAATGGATGTAGACACGACCACTCATTTTTCATTGAAATAGAAGCTAATTTAATGACGGAGTCACTAATGCTAGGAGAGGGAAGGCAAAGGGCCTCTCTCTCTGCCTCCACAAGATGATGTATATAAAATGCTTTATAAACCTCCAAGAACTGCATAAATGTCAGACATTATTATTAGAGCCACAAGCTCACAAGTTTAGATACAGTAGAAACTTTAGAGGTTACCTACTCACAGAATCAATGAATCTCATCAATTGAGAGCTGGAAATTTCCTCTGAACTCATAAGATCGATAACACAAATTGACACCTGAAAGGAATTCCCACCATAGCATACCCCATAAGGAACCAACCAGCCTCTCTGCCTGAAGACTTCTAAGGACAAA
>CM053626.1:30733454-30753657 GCA_028646595.1 Phalanger gymnotis
CCATGTGACCTAAAATCATCGCAAAAATGAGACTTAAACCCACATGGTCTAAAAGCCTCTGATGTCACAAATGTCACTCAAACCTATTTTGATTGCCAATACACTCTGTATGCTCCAGCTGTTCTTTCCTCCCATCTGCCCCCACTCCCTTTCAATCCATTACTCTATATCCTAGCCCTTGCATCTTGCATTAGAAAGATTCTGGCTCATCCCTCTGGCTTCCACCCTCCAAGCCTCTGTCAAACCACCATCTTAAGAATGACTCCTGGT
Source organism: Phalanger gymnotis (assembly GCA_028646595.1). Taxonomy (NCBI): domain Eukaryota; kingdom Metazoa; phylum Chordata; class Mammalia; order Diprotodontia; family Phalangeridae; genus Phalanger; species Phalanger gymnotis. The sequence continues at coordinate 30,733,725 of CM053626.1, forward strand.
CTCTGAAGAAAGAAGACTCTTCTGTGGACTCCTGGTCTATTGCTTTCTCCTGTGGTCTTAACTCCTCTGACATCACGGTCACCAGAGACACTGACATGGCCTATATCCTTGCCTCTGATTAAAGAGAATCCAGGCTTTGCACTAAAGCATTCTGGAGGTTCTCTTTTTCTTCTCTGTCCTAGGTTATTCTTGCAAGTTCATTCCCTGGCCCTAATGCTCCAGATCTTACTTTGCCTTTCTGTCCTAGGAATCTTAATGTTTCTCCCTCCTTTGTGTTATGTTTTAGGCATCCTATCCCCTTATTCCTGTTCCCTGTTATTCTTCCCCAGGCCTTTCACCACTCTCTGCATTGAATGTCAATCCAGCAGAATAGTATATCTTATCTCTTTTCTTAAAAAAAATTTTTTCTTTGACTTTTTTTTAACTTTTTACTTTTGGCTTATTCAAACTTCAATTTCAGATGTATTCTTCCCCATACCCAGAGATCCATCCTTTTGAACAAAGAATAAAAGAGAGGGAGATCAATTCAGCAAAACTAATCATCTGACATCATCTGAGTCTGATGGTATATGCACTATTCCACATGTGTAGTCCCCCACTTCTACAAAGAAAAAGAAGAGATGCATTTGCCTTATATCTTTTTAGTATCCTCTTTGCATTTTAAAAGCAATTCCTATAACATCTAAGGTACTTTTAAAGTGCTTAAGCTGTTCCCTGAAATCAAAAAGACAACTAGGGTAGACAGTTGGGGTTTTTACCTAGGGTATCAACATTAAATTCAGTCCAACAAATACTTATTAGAAAGATATTTGAAATACAAAGTCAAACATCAAAAAGGTGGGGATGGGGAGAAGGGCCTGTTTATGCACCTCTTTTCGTGGTAACTAAGAATTGGAAATCAAAGGGATGCCCATCAGTTGAAGAATGACTGAACATGCTGTGGTATGTGATTGTAATGGAATATCATTGTGTTATAAGAAATGACAAACAGTATGATTTCAGAAAAACCTGGAAAGACTTACATGAACTGATGTAGAGTGAAGTGAGCAGAACCAGGAGAAAATTGTACACAGTAACAGCAATATTGTATGATGAAGAATTGTGAATGATTTAGCTATTCTCAGCAATACAATGATCCAAGAAAATCTCAAAGGAGTGATGATGAAGCATACTATCCACCTCCAGAGAGAGAATCGATATTGTTTGAATAGAGACTGAAGCATGCCATTTTTCACTTTCATTCATTCTCTTTCTTTTATTCGAATCTTCTTATACCAAATGACTAATATGGAAATGCTTTACATAAAAAAGAAATATAAAATCAAAGAATGAAACAATCTGTTTTCCCAAAGAGCTTCTATTCTATGAAATTTATATGTACTCAAACTAGAATGGTTGAAACCAGATAGTAAAGGCTTTAAAAGCCAAACAAAAGAGTTTGCAATTTATCCTAGACTGGGAGCCACTCATGCTCTTTGAGCAAGATGGTGACATGATCAGCTGTTCTTCAGGAATATCAATTTGGTAGCTGTGTAAAGGGTAGTGTGTAGAGAGGGTGTAATCAGAAACAACATTTAACAAGACATTGCATGGTCTAGGTGGAAAGTAATGAGTTTGGCCTCTATGGAGTTGGAGGGAAAGGGATGGAAATGAAAGATGCTCTGGAGGTAGATAAGACTGGGCAATTGTTGGGGGGAAGGGAAGGGAAAGAGAGTGAGGGTCGTAAGTTTATATAACTAGAAGTATGGTGATATCCTCAACATAAATAGAAAAGTGAGGTTTACAGAGAAAGCTAATGTGGTTTTATTTTTGGACAATACTGAGTCTGAGATGCCTGTGGGACATCCAGGTGGAGGTTTGCAGCAGGCATTTGGAAAGGACAAGAGCTTCTGAGAGAAGTTAGGGCTGGATATGAAGATTTAGGGGTCCGTGGAGCTTATGGGAAGAGATGGGAATGGACAGAGAAATAGAAAAAGAGAGCTAGATACAAAGAGATAGAAATAGAGAGACATAGAGGTAGAGAGATCAGGATAGAGAGAGGTAGAGATAGTGGATACACTTCCTCAACATGCTTGTCCGTACTTTGTGGTGTTAATCCTGGAAGACCTTCTTCTAGGAATCACTTTTACCTCCAGATTGTACCCCTTGCCCACCATTTCCTCAACATTCTGCCTCCTAAAGACATTAAGGCAGGTCATGGAACATTAAACAGGGATGGCACGCATGAAAACAAGGATGCCCACATAACATTAAAAGACCTGTGACAAGGGTTCTTAACCTAAAGTGTGTAAACTTGGATGGGAAAAAATACACCTTTACTTCAATATACCTGGCTTGCTTTGTGATCTTATTTATTTTATGTTTAAAGAAGTATGATTCTTAGAGAGTATCCATAGCCTTCGCCTGACTACCAACCTTGGTAGTCACAAGAAGAGTTAAGCTCACCTGATCTAAAAAAAGGTCTTTAGCACACTGGGGAAAACACAGACTAGAAAACCTCAGGATGGTAAAAAGATAGATAGATAGATAGATAGATAGATAGATAGATAGATAGATAGATAGATAGATAGATATGGAAATAGACAGATAGAGATAGAGATATTGACATGGAGATAGATAGATACATAGATACATAGACAGATAGACTGAGATAATTATCTATATCTACCTATATAGCTATATCTACATATCTACATAGAAATAACTGTTACTCTATTGCTCTGTCTTATTTATACATAGTAGTTTGCATGTTGTCTTCCCCATTAGACTATGAGCTCCTTGAGGGCAGGGACTGGATTCTTTTTTGCTTGTTTGTTTCTTTGTGTCCTTAGCACTTAGCACAGTACCTGGTATGTCATGGGAGCTTAATAAACATTTATTGACAGCCTGTCTGCCCTGATGAGCAGTATCCAAATCAACGAGGTTGTAGATACATTGAAGTATTGAATTTGACCTTACATTTATGTATTTGGCAAAGAGAAATCCTGCAAAGAAATTCTCTCTGCCAATGCAGACTGACACTTGCCCTGCAGCTTATAGTCTCAGAGTTCAGCCTGGAGGCACTGAGGGGTTAAGTGACTTGTCTATGATTCCATTTTTGTTGCTGCTGCTGAGTCATTTCAGTTGTGTCCAGCTCTCTGACTCTCCATGATCCCATTTGGGGTTTTCTTCAAAAAAAGATACTTGAATGGTTTGCCATTTCTTTCTTCACCTCATTTTACAGATGAAGAAGCTGAGGCAAACAAGATTAAGAACCTACTCAGGGTCACATAGCTAGTAAGTGTCTGAGGTTGAATTTGAACTCAGATCCTCCAGACTCCAGGCACAGCGCTCTATCCGCAATGCTATCTAGGGGCCCACAATGGTCATACAGCCAGTTTCAATCGGTCCACAAGTATTCATTATGTATAATTTTCATGTAGTATCTTCCACAGCCACACGGGAACTTAGGTCTTCTTTACTCTAAGATGAGTTCTCAATTCACTTTAACACATTGCTTTAACCCAGAAGATTCCAACCCTTTCCCCCCTAAACCTAGAGCATCTCATCCAAATTCACAATAATCTTTTGAAGGAGCTAAGTCACCAACATCAATAAGCATTTATTAAGTGTTTACTATGGGCCAGGCATTCTGCTAAGAGCAGAGGATACAAATACAAGCCAAAAGAAAGATAGTCCCTGCCCCAATGGAGTGTACATTTTAATGGGGGAAGCCAATACAAAAAAGGAAGATAACGAGCAGTGGGTGGTCACACACTTGAAAGCCCACTTGAGCTGAGATATGTCAAAGGCCACTGTTTAAATTTCCCTGTTTATTGCACCCTCTCCCCTTGGGGGAAGTAGAATTCCAGGATCAGAGATTTTAGAGAGAAAAGGCCCTTTAAATGTTATCTGTTCAGGCCTTTATTCATCTAACCTCATGCTTACCCAAGGGCATCATTCTTCCTGCCCACGTTCCTTTAGGCCATGAAATTACCAAGTTGGATACCTGCCTTTATCTGTTTTCATTACTTAGGTTCTTAAAAATGATTTTTCCAATAATTAGAATTGCTTCTCTCCCCATTTAAGGAAAGCAGAACATGAGTTAACCTGATACATTTTGTTCTTGTCTGGCAGGCTCTGGTATGTTGGCTCTGTCATCAGACACCTGGTTTTTAAGTCCTGATTCTGGCCACCTTCGGAAAGCAGAGAATTGCACCTTCTGCCTTGGCTCCTCTCATCCTCTCTGTCTGAAGTGCCATCCCCTCCATCTCCACCCATCACAGTCCTACCCATGCCATAAATGCTACCTCCTTCAGGAAGGCCTCCTTGAGAATCCATCTAGATATGATCTCTCCTTCCTTTAGAATGACACAGCCCCTTTCCTATGTCAATGATTGTGCCACGGGTCAGGGTGTGGCTCAGCTTTTCAAGTGACCAAATCATCCCTTCCTTCCACCTGTCCTGACTCCATTGCTCTTGGTCCTTGGCCCTAACCATTTTGGCTAGGGTCCGTGAGGCCAATCCATCCTATTTTCACTCTGTAACCTAAGGGTAGGGCAGCTAGGTGATGCAGCGCATAGCGTGCTGTTCCTGAAGTGAGGAAGACTCATCTTCCTGAGTTCAAATCCAGCCTCAGACATTTACTAGCTGTGTGACCCTGGGCAAACCACTTTGCCCCATTTGCCTCAGTTTCCTCATTTGAAAAATGAGCTGGAAAAGGAAATGACAAACTACTTCAGTACCTTTGCCAGGAAAACTCCAAATGGGGTCACAAAGAGCTGGACGCTATTGAACTGAACAACAAAATTTAAAGGCTGGCAGGAAAGTAACATGGTCTACTGATGGACGAAGAGTTCAAAAGACCCAGGTTAGAATCACGCCTCTGACACTTGGTAGCTCTGTGACTATAAACAGGTCACAATTTCTCTGAGGCATGGTTTCTTTGTATCTAATATGTTGCTAATATTAATAGTTTATATAATACCTACTATGTGCCAGGCACTGTGCTAAGCCCGTTCCAAAATATTATCTCATTTGATCCTCACAATAACCTTTGGAAGCAGTTGAAGAAACTGAGGCAGACACTGTTTTAAGTGATTTGTCCAAAGTCACACAGCTAGCAAAGTCTGAGGCTGGATTTGAACTGAGGTCTTGCTAACTCCAGGCCCAGCACTGTGCCACCTAGTTGCCTTAAATAAACTGCTTTTAATAACTATAGCATCTACCTCATAGGGCTGTTGAAAAGCTCAAGGGAGATAATTCACATAAAGTGCTTTGTAAACCTTCCAGGACTATAAGGACGTCCATTAATTATTCATGTTATGGACAGATATGGGCGTGCCGTGATTTGTATTATTGCTGATAATGACTACCTGGATGGGACCCATCATTCAATAAGCATTTTATTAAGCATCTACTATATGCTGGCACTGTGCTAGACTCTGGAGACACAAAGACATGAGCAAAACAGTCCCTGCCCTCTAGGAGCTTACTTACACACCATCTCACATGTGTCCTTTTGGGAGACTAATCAACCAACAGGCAAGTATTGAGTTCCTACTCTGCGCCAAGCACTGTGGATACAAAAATTCAGAATAAAAACAGACCTTACCTACCAGGAGTTTACATTCTAATAAAGGAGACATGATGTACTATACAAAATAAATACTATGAGATGTCCTGTAGTAAAGGAATATTGAAGTCTTTCTAAATTCACCCCTTAGATGTCAAACTTCTGGAAAACTGGGCCTGTTTTCACTTTTTGTATCCTCATCACCAAGCCTGAGTAAGGACTTAATAAAAGCTTGGTGATTAATTGGTTATTACTATCTCCCACCTTTTGAAACATCCCTTCTTGGTAACCTGCTTCTTTCACCCATCATCAGGAACTGATTCCTTGAAAATAGGATATTAAATGAAACACTGATCGCAGGGAGGTTGATTATATTGCCTTAATGATGTTTTCTGAGATCTGAGATAACATTGGTTGGGGCAATGTTATTCTGGGTCTGCCTGTCCTTAGCTGTCTCTCCCAAAGAGAACCATTTCCTTCCTTTCCTGATCATTCCCCATTCATGACAAGCCTTCATAAATATTCACATATACAAATGAAGTCCTGATAGAGTAATACAACTACATGCCTGAGTCAACACCATGAAATTTATTTTTCCAGCCTTCAATTTGTAAACCAGGATACAATTTGTTTGCTTTTTTTCATCTGTATTGTTAGGTTTGGGGTGTATGATTGATTGACTCTTCACAAAAGGAGTTTTGGTTTAGAACTAACAGAAAAAGTGACTGCCTTTCAGAGTGAAAAAAGGCAGCAGGATCCAGAATACCAAAAGGGTATCCCATAAGTGTACATGGAGTATGATGTACACTCTAATTAAAACTTCTTTCCAAATTCCAACTCATTTTGCTTAGTGGGTAGCCAAAAGTGTCAATAACCTATATGAATTTAGAAAGGATTTTACATCAATATGTGGCATGACGGTGACTCAGAGTTGTTGAAAGCTACATCAACAGAACAAAAACTTTGCTGCTAAGTAATTTCAGATTGAAAGGCTTTCCATATAGGATTATTTGCCTGCTGTCCATGGTCCAACCTAACCAAATGCACAGGTTCTTCACCAAAAGGTTGGCTACCAGGTGATGAACTATTTCAGCTACACTTCTGTTCTAGAAACTTCGGTGCCTCCCTATCACTTCTAGAATAAAACATATGAACTTTTCATCTTGGCATATGAAACCATTCACAATCCAGCTCCCATTTGCCTTTCCAGGTCTGTATCATGTTATTCTCCTTTATACACTCTGTATGACCCATTTACAGATCCCCAGACTTGGTATCTATGTGCCACCTGTGACCCTTTGCACAGAGTGTCTCCTATGTCAGAGGAGTTAGGACCAGAGGACAAAGCAATAGACCAGGAGTCCACAGAAGAGTCTTCCTTCTTCAGAGACCAGGAGTCAACCTTAAGATGGTGGTTTGACAGAGGCTTGGAGGGTGGAAGCCAGAGGGATGAGCCAGAATCTTTCTAATGCAAAATGCAAGGGCTAGGATATAGAGTAATGGATTGAAAGGGAGTGGGGGCAGATGGGAGGAAAGAACAGCTGGAGCATACAGAGTGTATTGGCAATCAAAATGGGTTTGAGTGACATGTTTGTGACATCAGAGGCTTTTAGACCATGTGGGTTTAAGTCTCGTTTTTGCGACAATTTTAGGTCACATGGGTGAGTCGCATATATGACTCACCTTTGATCCTGAACAAGATATATAAAACCAGGGGTTGGCTTTCTTTTTTCAGTTCTCTTAGCTGCAGCAGTAGTGACACTCAGAATTTGGCTAATCTCATCTATCATCAGTGTCCTTCAGAGACTAACTGACTGGCCTACATGGGCTGGTCTCTGAATGAGGAAATAAAAAGCCTGGATCCTAATTAATAACATGTTATTAATATAATGGCAAATAATGATTTCTATCATTGGGTAGACGTGAGGCTCCTGCAACTCACAAAGACCCCTGCTCTAAATGAAGTCACACTGATCTGCATTTGTGGAAGAAGGATTCACAATAATGAAAACATAGATCCTTATATTATTGACTAAAGGGTCACTCTGTCATCTACTAATATTCTGGGCTTGGCCATCTCTCTATTTCTCGAGGTGTCACTTTACAAAGTGCTGGAAAATTATGGGCCATGACTTGGTTCCAGAGGCAAACCTTTCAGAGAGATTTATTTCAGTGTGTAATTTCCTTGTAATAATTGTAAATCACATCATCATTTCATACAATAGATTTATATTATCTCTGTCTCCCTTATGAGCTATGCCCTGGGCCCCAAAACTATGTGAATATTTAGCTTTTGTTATTAACTAATTGGTCCAGCAGCTCATCAGGCCACAAATAAACCAAAATAAAGTGTTTCAAAGTTCAGAGGATAGAAATACAGAGCTGAGGGGGATGTTGGAGATCAATTAGCTCAGGATCCTTATTTATATCATAGAGGAGAAAAGAACAATCAATCCTCTTCCCCTGCATCATGACCCTACTTCAAGCCTTCTCCTCTTAAAGCAAAACACGCCTACCCTTCAATGGAGGTTCGTATGGCTTGGGTATCATGGCCCCTCTCTTCTGGCTCTTCGTTACTTTGTCCATTTCTCTTCTACAGTGTGGCTCCCAGAATTGAACCCTGCGTTTCAGATGCAGTTCAACCATGGCAGAGGACAGCAACATGGCCACTCCCCAGTCCTGAGATATTCTGCCTCTCAATGAAGGCTAGAAATGTGGACTCTGCAGAAGTCGCCCCAACTAAGTAGCTGCCTTGAGAGAATAAGCTTGCTTCTTTGTCACTCCTCCCATGTCTGCCCTGAGTTTTCATCTCTAAGACACCCTGGCTTGCTATGCTCTAATTAAAAGAAGCCATATTCTCTGGCAATGGGGATCTGGGGAAGGATTTCAATCCAATTTGTTCCTCAGCTCAGGTTTGCCTTCAGAGCAGTTGTCTCATGGCACAGAGGTTCTCTAGGGAAATCAGAGAACTCCAATCTCTTATTGCACCTCTCAAGGTTCAGTGGAATAGGGAGACCCAACATGCTGGCACCTGCATTCTGCTGAGAAGCTACAGGGCTCTGGTGGTTCTAAGAGTATTGGGAGCAGCTGGAAAACTGGTGAGTGAGTCCTCACCAGAGGCTGGTCTCCACATGCCCATCCACGGGGCAAATTTCAGAGAACAGCATCTGTTGCCAAAGGTGGTTAACAGCTCAGCTGTGCTAAGCTGTTAATTCCTAGACATTCTAGAAGTGCCCTCTGTGTACTGTACAAAAAAAACCCCAAAACATAAAGGCAGCAGAAGGTAATGGAGTCACTGTGTGACCACAGAAAAGTCACTGAATCTCTTGGAGCTTCAGTTTCCTCATCTGTAAAATGTGCACACAGTATCTATACTACCTAGCTCCTAAGGTTGTTGTGAGGATGGAATGTGATAGTGTGTTATGTAAAGAGCTCTGAAATCTTTAAAGTGCTGGATGAATGTCATCTTTATTGTTGTTTAGTCATTTCAGTCATGTCTGACTCTTTGCGATGCTCTTTGGGATTTTCTTGGCAAAGATACTATTTGCCATTTCCTTCTCCAGTCTATTCTACAAATGAGGAAACTGAGGCAAACTGGATTAAGTTACTTGCCCAGGGTCACACAGCCAGTAAGTCTCTGAGGCCAGATTTGAATTCAGGAAGATGAGTCTTCTCGCCTCCAGGTCCAATGCTCTATGGTATCACCTAACTGCTTTGTATATTATTATTATCATTATTATTTCCCATACTTAGTAAAGTATAAGCAACTAGAGGGCAGGGTTATTTTTTTCTAGTTTAATTTTGCATCCTTAGTGCCTCTCACAGTGCCTTCCACATTTGCTTTCTTATCCAAATCTGTGATTTTATAGATAGGAGGAAACTCTCGGTGTGGAAACTCCCTCTACAAATAAAAATTAGCCACTCATCTGTAATTTTCAGAGCCTATCAGTGTTTCCTGGAGGCGCTGAGAGATTGTCATTTGCTTGCAGGCACGTAGCTAATAGTAGTAATAATAATAACAGCCAGTGTTTATATATTCCTTTAAGCTCAACAAAGTGTTTTACCTAGATTATCTCAACTGACCTTCCAACAGCCTTGTGAGGAAGGCTCTGTTACTATATCTGGAAAAGAATCTCACCTTATAACATCCTGACTACTTAAGATATCCAATATTTTGTGTATGTACGTATGTGTGTGTGTGTATATATATATACATATATACACACACATATATCTATGATCAAGCGCAACAAAACAAAACAAAAAAAGCTGGCTTAAAAATTTGAAAAAAATGTCATTCTGAATTTGAATCCCTTTTCCTTCTAGTTATTGAAGGCAGTAAATATGACCCCATCTCAGAAACTCTCTTCTCGGTCTCAGGACCATAGGTATAGATCTAAAAGAGCCTCAAGGGTCACCTAATCTAACCTCCGTGTTTTACACAGGAGGGAGCTGAGGTCTTGCCTATTGACCCACAAGTTAAGTAGCAGAGGTAGGATTTGAACCAGCTTCAAGTCCAGGGATATTTCTACTGTACTAAGTTATCTTTTATACCCATTCTCAAATGACATGGACTCAAGGCCTTTCGAGGTCTTAATTACCCTCCTCATGATAGCTCCCCAGGAGCTCTGTAGTATGGCTCATGTCTACATCAGGCTTAATTCAATCTTTTACCCTCCATTATGGTATCATTGAGTGCCTAAGACAAAGCTACCATTTATATTCCATCAAGCTTCAATTTTCTTTGCACGTGGCTTCATTTTGTTACAGCAGTGAGTGTTTTGGCTGACACTAAGCTAATTAAAAATATCTGACTTTGACCAAATGAAAGCAGATTGAGCTGTTTTCCCTACCTTTTGTTAGTTCTGTCAGCTGGGTCCTAGATTTTGTGACATATCCATGTGTTTTGTTGTCTTCTCTTTCTAATCTATAATTTTTAAGAAGGGATGTTACTCCAAGATAACATACAAAATTTGTAGGTCCTAAAGAGCACCTTTCAATGACTGTTAGAGATATCACAGAAGCTTTTGGTTTGGGGAAATCAAGCATTCTAAGAAGATTCAAGCCCACAATGAAACAAGATCCTTTACACTGAGTCACAAGCAGAGTGTGGTTATACACAAACACTCACTACCCATCAAGAACTGTTGAGCTGTTGCTACAAAACAGCCTTCTTAATCCTCAGAGAACAAGCAATAACCTTAAGAGGAACCTGGCAACTTGGGAAATGGACTGTTATCTCCAGTGTGGCTTGGAGTTAGAAGTTGAAAGGACAGTCAGATCACTAAAAGACAACTGCTAACTATTGACAAAAGAAAAAAAAACTTGTCATTGGTGAGACAACATAGAGATTAGACGAGAAAAGGCAATTTTTACTGATGAATTTCAGTTTTTCATCCAAGGGTATACAGAAAGGAAACTGATATAAAATGAAAATCTTTGGACTATACTAAAGGCTAGACTTAGGAAAATGGGCTTGTTCTTCAAAGGGACACTTAATATCCAATGTAATCTGTGATTGCTTGATGAAGAACTAAAGAATGTTTCAAAACCATGAAAACTCAATGCTAAATCATGTCAAACATACATAATTGACCTAAAATGAGGACACATTGCTGTTCCAACAATCTGGCTAGCAGCTGTTGTGGGGGTGAAAGACCAACACAAGCCCAACAACAAGCACACTACCAGCATGCTGCAAAAGCCCAGGTCCTTTTGATCTGCTTTAGTAAGGAAAGTAACGTTAAGGGGTTGACAAGTTTATTTTAATCCAGCATACAAAAACCATTCGCTTAGATCGGGGGAAAAAGCCAGCACTCTAAACTTCAGAGCAAATACAAACAAATTACATTGACAGACAGACACAATACAATTCATAGTTACCAACATCTAGGTTCAGCCTGGGAGCTCATAACAGGGGCTGGCCCAGAGTCACGCACACCACCATGGTGGATAAGAACTCCGAAAAAGAGAAAGCCAACCCCTGGTTTTATATCTTTTTAAGGGTCAAGGGTGAGTCACACATGCGACTCACCCACATGACCTAGAATTGTCACAGCCACTCACCCACGTGACCTAGAATCATCACAAAGAGGTGACTTTAACCCACATGGTCTAAAAGCCTCTGATACCCCAAGCATGTCACTCAAACTCATGTGTAAACTAGGCCCTCCCTTGAGGCAAGGAGGTCACCAAGGACTGCCAAATCTAATCAAGGAAATAAAGGCCAAACTCTTCAAGGGCACTTGGTTGAACTGAGTGCTAAGAGCCCGTTTTGTTTACCAACACAATTACATATTTTAAAAATATTTAAACTATAAAAATTCACAAAGTTTATTGTTTATCAATAAAGGTAAATATTTTATTTTGTGGTTAATTCACACATCAGTGTAAACACAATACTCCATATATAGCCTGACCTTGTAGTGAACACTGCATTGGATTTGAAGTCAGAGGATCTCAGTTGAAATTGCAGCTCTGTTACTCACTACCTGACTGATCTTGAGAAAATCACTGGGTCCAGTTTCCTTCTCTGTAAAATGAAGTGGTTTGGACTACATCACCCCTTAGAGTTTCTCCAGCTCTAAATTTAAGTTACTATCATCTACAACTCTCTATTGACTTTGAGATGGGCTATTTTACATTATGTAAGATCTTTGAAATTTCTCCCTACTGCCAGCTAAATATTTTTATCTCTGCGGTTCATTAACCTATTATTATATTTGGAGTTGGTTGCAGTGACCTTTCCCGCATGAATCCCTTAAGGAGAAAACTATTTAAGATACGACCTTGCTTTCTGAAGAGAAGGAGTACTTGCTGACCCTTAGGTCAAGCTCCTGGTTTGGTGTAGTTTCTTGAGAGTCACTCTTTCTCCCAGAAGGTACAACCTTTGAGTCACTTGGTGGGTAGTAAGGGATCTAGGAGTCTAATGAACCAAGAACTTACCTTTGGGTAATGCAGATCATTAATCACTCGGTTCACCCTGGGCCTCCCATCATTAACAAAAATCTTAATTCGCATGCTAAGGAAAGAATCTGGGGAATTTTGCTCTTAGTGGAACTGGTAAGGCCTAGGCAGGCTGTTTCAAAATCATTGCATTTTAATACTTTTTTCCCCCTAGTAGTCACTCATTCATTTTGACAACTTTACAAATACCATCTCTCTGCTTGCAGTCCTTAGTTGAGAACTTGGTGTATTAATCCTAGGTTGGCATTTGTTATTTCCAACAAAACACAAGAAAAAATGAAAAGTAGTTTTTACTTTTTTAAAAAAAAATGAAATAGCATAATATTGTGGAATTTGAGAGCCCCAAATCCCCTTATATCATTTTGGAAAAGCCCAGGAAACTAAGGCATTGATGGATTTATAGTCAGACAACCTGGCTTAAAATCCTGGCTTTGCTGCTCACTAGTCACGTGATGCCGAATAAGTCATTAAAATGAGTAAGTCGGTCTAGAAAACCTCTAAGATGCCTTTGAGCATTAAATCTATGATGACCCTAGCACCTCACCCAAAGTAACACATCTAACAAATAGTAGAATCAAGATTCAAACTCAGGATATTTTTAGTCCAAAAACACTCTGAGACGCCAAAAAGGTAAAGCGATTGGTCCAAGATCACACAGATTTCTAATTATAGAACTGGGCCTGCAACCCATATCCCCTACTCCTAGGCCTGTTCTTTCTGGAATACAATGCTATTGATGTAATGAAAACTAATATAATGTTAATAAGAAATGCAAAACAATAAATCTTGGGTCTTTGGGGTTTTTTTCAGAATCAATACAATTCTTAAGAATTCCTGCATCTCAAATTAAAGATTTTGGCTTGCAAACATGGTTGTTGTCCAAAGCTCCATCATCTTAAATTAATTTTCATAATTTGAAGAGGAAAATAATTGACTTGGTTTTCATTAATTAATAATTATTCCTCTTGAGGAAACGTGGTACTCAACTGCAATCATTACGAGAAACCTGACACAGCTGAAAGGTATTAAAAGGCAATGATGATGCCATCTTGATTGGTGAAATATATTCACAGAATTGCATAATAGAAAGGGCCTCAGAGACCAGCTCGTCTAACCTCAAGTTAAGTAGAAATTTCCTCTACAGCCTTCCCGACAAGTGGCCCCCAGCCTTCCCTCAAAGACTCCAGTGAAGGAAAACCTGCTGCCCTTCAAGCCCCCTCGTTTTACTTTTAGGATAATTGGTAAGTGAGATTTTCCTTATGCAATATGTCTGTTCTGGTTCCTCTCTCTGAGCCAGACACTCCTTTTAGGCAAGGGTATGCTGCTATATGTTTAATAACTGGCTCTCCAGAAAAGTATATTTATGGCACATTTTTAAGATTAATCTTTATTATTAGCATTTTCTGCACCATTTAAACCCAACTATTAAAAAAGCAATAAATCAAGCCCTGATTTTTAGCATTTGCTGATTTTCAAGGTGTAAATGCTCACACAGAAAATTTAACAATTGACTCTCCTTAGTCCTTTGGAATGGCTCTGGCACACCCTGCCAGGTCTAAGGAGTTGGGGTCTTTTACTCTACTGCCACCAGCCTTGTTCCCCCTATTGTTTAGGGGTTTATGACTACCCCCCCAATTCCATTTAGCCACTTATTATCTGAAGCCAATCAGGAAGCCTGTCTGTCACCACATGGTTAGCCAACCAAAACCAAGTACAGGAAGTCTACATGTGCTCAGTGACTTTCCAAGGCACTTTCTTCACATGTCATTATGGTGCTCCCAGAAGCAAGCAACCTTGCACTGTCCACATAGGCTGCATCAGCTGAGCTTGCTGCTGGGGTTTTTGCATGCACTACGCCTAGACCCCCACCGCCTTTAGATCTACCCTGAATTTGCCTCTGTGATTTCCCGGTATTGCTTCTGGTTCCACCTTGCAGAGCCAAGCAGAATGAGTCCAATAATGCTTCATGCCTGTGACCACGCTTCAAATGCCAGAAAAAAAGTTATCATAGATCTTTTCTTCTCCAGGTACTTCAGTTGAGCCTGTTAAATGAGTTACTCAATCATTTCCTTTTGCTGGTATGAACGATTCTCTCTCCCCCTCTATCCACATCCTCTCTCATTCTCTCTCATATTTTCTTTCTCATATTCTCCCTCTCCTCCTCCCTCTCCCTCTCTCTCTCTCTCTCTCTCTCTCTCTCTCTCTCTCTCTCTGTCTCCCCAACTATCATTTGGTGAAAATGTTACTCCACAGCAGTATTGGCAGTACTGGTGGCATGGGCAGCAGCGTAGTAGTAATAGTTACTGGCATTTAAACAGTGCGTTAAAATTTGCAACAACTCCATGAAGTAGGTACTATAGGTATATGCCCATTTTAATAAGGAGGGGACTGAGGCTTAGAGAGCTTAAGTAACTTGCCCAGAGCCACACATCAGTACTTGTCAGAGGCAGGCCTTCCTGAATCTAAAGTCATGATCTTCCATTCACAATCACATAGTCCTAATCCAATAACCTGACCCTACAGAGTTATTCATAGTTAGAATTTCAACCATATTTCAACCATTCAAAGATGTCAAAAAATAAGATGCAATTGAAATCCTGCCCTGATGCTCCATCCCTCAGGATTAGAGACAGATCATTTTCTACTGTGATTAGTGTTTAGATGTTTTTCATTTGGTAGGTGACACCATGAGTATAACTAAGTCAGGTAGTCAACAAACATTTATTGAGACCTAACTATGCTCCAGTCAGTATACTAAGTGCTGGGGGTACAAAGAAAGGCAAAAGACAGTCCTGGTTCCCAATGAGCTCACGGTCTAACGGAGGGGGTCGGGAGAGACAACTTGTAAACAATGTACAAACAAGATAAATATAGAATAAATGAGATGGTAGTCAGAGCCATGCTCAAATGAGGTCCTAGTTCATATTGTGCATAAGCAGATCTAGAGTTTATTGAATAGGTCTAGTCGTCTTACATAACAATTTTTGTTTAGTTTCCCACAATCCTGTTAGCCTGAAATCATTCTTGTCTTTTCCAGGAAAGTCTCCTAAACTGAAATTCTTAGAAAAAAACCAACGGACCTCATTCTTGTTCCACTAGTTTAAATTGACCTGCTGTTTCATGTTCATTTTTCTTCATTCCAGCGTGCCTTTCTTTTTTGAACCACCTCTAACTTGCTAGGAAATGGTAGATGTTTCCATAAAAGCCCAGTTGGCAATGCCTCAGTGTCCCATCTTCTGCATGGATGGATCATCTAATGCTGGATGGCATGGCGGACATTAAAATGGGGAATATGCTTTCTAAATGGATTTACTCATGGAGGAACTGCCAAACACCAAAGAGAAAAGGAAGATAGAAGCAGCTGGTTAATTCTCCAAAAAAGAAATCTTCCTACCCTAAAGGGATGGTAGCCATCATCCTCAGTGGGATAAGCATTTTGAACTCTTATTGAGAAGGCAGCTAGGTGGGCTGATGGATATAATATTGGACCTGGAGTCAGAAAGATTTGAGTTCAAATCTAGCCTTAGACACTTTCTTTGTGGCTACCTCACTTAATCTCTCAATACTCTAAGCAACTATCTAAGACTATAAATTATAGAAAATATGCTGACCTGCATCGTTCAAGGGAGATTCCTTATCTAGGAGTTCCTATTGCCTCTGAAATCCAGGTCCAGTCCTGGGTGAGGTGACTTAGGAAATACGGCATTGGACTTAGAGTCAGGAAGATTTGGGTTCAAAGCTGGCCTCAGACACCTAATAGCTGTGTGACCTGGGCAAGTAACTTAACTTATGTCTGTCTCAGTTTCTTAATCTGTACAATGGGATATATATATATATATATATATATATATATATATATATCAGTACCTAGCTGCAGGGCTATTGTGAGGATCAAATGAGGTAGTATTTGTAAAGTGCTTTACAAACCTTAAGGTGCTATATAAATGCCAGTTATTGTTATTATTATTATTATTATCATTAGCAGTAGTAGTGGTGGTGGTGATGGTGGTTGTAGTAGTAGTGGTAGTAGTAGCAGCAGTAGCAGCAGCAGCAGCAGCAGCAGCAGCAGCAGCAGTAGTAGTAGTAGTACTAGTAAAAACAACTTGGCAGAAGACAGAGTATTGGACTTAGAGTCAGTTAAAGCCTTGTTTTAAATCTGGGTCCTAATCCCTACTAATTATATGACTTTAGGTATGTCATTCGAATTCTCTGAGCCTGTTTCCCATTTGTGGAAGGAGGGAAATAATAACCCTAGTATCTATCTCAAGGGGTCACTGTGAGCTCTAAGTGAAATAAGGTACAGAAAGTACTTTGTAAACTCCAGAGCACAATACAGCTGTGGTCATTTCAGGAGGCAGAGTATGCTGTAGTAGAAAAATCCATAGGATTGTGAGGCAGGGAAAGGCTTCGTGTTGTTGCTCTGTTCCTCCTTAGAAGTCAGATTTAAGCCTCAGTTTCTGGATGGGTAAAAGGAAGGGAGTCAGCTGGGAGGAGCTCTGAAGCCTCCCACGCGACCGTTCTTTGCTGGGTAGGAATGATGGATTTGTGCTGAGTCTTTCTCTAAAGATTTTTCATCCAGGGAGGAGCTAATTGACTGCAAAGATCAAGCTCATGACCTTGTCCTGGTTAGCAAACAGGCTTTAATCAAGACCAAAGGAGATAATTGATGTAAAGTGTAAGAGCTTATTAAATTCTATTCTGCCCACTACTCCAAAATTACCTGGTATTTCCCTTATATGCAGAGGCACCTAGGTGGTGCAGTGGATAGAGACCTGAACTTGGAGTCAGGAATACCTGAGTTCAAATCCAGCTTCAGATACTAGCTAGCTATGTGACCCTGGGTAAGTCACTTTGCCTCAGTTTCCTCAAGTAGAAATAAAATGAGGATTATGATAGCACTTATTTCCCAGGTTTGTTTGAGAATCAAGTGAGATGGCACTTGTACAAAGTTTGGCATGTCGTAGGCATAAATAAATGCTTGTTTCCTTCCTTACATATTTACTTTGTATATATTTTACATACTTTGTATATAATTTCACACACATATTTATGTACTCACACGTTGTTTCTACCAGTAGAATGTAAATTCATGAGGTCAGGGACAGTTTCATTTTTGCCTGTCTCTCCGTTACCTAGCACAATGCCTGGTTAATATTCACTGAAAGAGTAACTATTCATTATGCGTTTGCTTTATGTGTATTTTCTTTACTTATTAGTAGCGTGTACCATGATGGGGAGCTGGGTGGCACCATAGCTCATAAAGCGCCAGGCCTGGAGTCAGGAAGCCTCCTCTGAGTTCCCAAGTTCAAATCCGACCTCAGACACGTACTAGCTGTGTGACCCTGGGCAAGTCGCTTAACCCTATTTGCCTCAGTTTCCTCATCTGTAAAATGATCTGGAGAAGAAAATGGCACACCGCTCCAGTATCTCTGCCAAGAAAACCCCAAATGGGGTCATGAAGAGTAAGACGTGCAGGAAATGGCTGAACAACAGCAGCGCATACTTTCCTTGAGAGCAGCAATTGTTTCCTTTTTATCTCTGTATCCCCAGTATGTGGTCAGGTGCCTGGCATTCCGTAGTCAATCAACTAGCATTTATTAAGTGATTGCTCTGTTCGAGGCACTCCACTGAGCTGTTCAACACAGAGAAAGTCAAAAACCACTCCAGTATGGGGTCAGGGAGAGAACATGCCAGTAACATGTAAGTGTGAAGCAATCTCAGAGAGAAGGGGACATTTGTAGAAAGGGGAGAGGGCAAGGCCTCTGGCAGAAGGTAGGAAGAGAATCTTGAAGGAAGTCAGGGTATGGTAGGTGCTTTAAGAATTCTTATTAAATGAGTGAACGATAATTAAGAACAATATT
Source organism: Phalanger gymnotis (assembly GCA_028646595.1). Taxonomy (NCBI): domain Eukaryota; kingdom Metazoa; phylum Chordata; class Mammalia; order Diprotodontia; family Phalangeridae; genus Phalanger; species Phalanger gymnotis. The sequence continues at coordinate 30,752,106 of CM053626.1, forward strand.
AACAATGCAAATATGTAATGTATGACATATTTCAATAATAAAATTATTTTTGCATTATTGCTATATTAATATAAATTAATAATACTATCAGATAAGTCCTGATAACTAATGTGATCCCATGGACAAGAGAATTACTCACCAATAATAAGTTAGAAGATGTGGTATTGCTTTCAGTAACTAACATTTAGTAAATTGATACTGAAATGTGAGAAGAGTTTAGATAACCTCTATAACAAATGACTCGCACAGTTACCCAAGGCTACCAAATTCAAATTAAAACAAATCTACTTTGCCTTAAAAGGCTCATGGGGAAACTGCAGGGGGGGTGTGGAGCATATGCATGTGGAAGGCTGACAGCCAACACCTTTGGTCCAGGGTCAAAAAAACCTAGAGCTTTACGTGAGATGGTCTTGAGAAAGGTCTCTGCTTTTCTAGTCGCTGGCTGGATTCTAGGCACCCGTAATTTATGACGAGCCCCTGTGACTTATGTGTCTGTAATGAACCGAGCAGAAGCCTCTCAATCACTTCATTTAAAAGGAGAAAGACTCCTGCGATCAAGATGCATTGACTGCCACTTCAAGGGTCATTTAACATCGTCTGCAAAGTCACATTACTTGGACCGTCTCTACAGCACTATCATCAGTCCTCTTCAAGAACAAAGGACAAGCAACAACATCTACAGGCATTGATTCTCTACACTTCCAGCTCTCAATGAGGCACTATGCTTCCTTTGGTGGCCCTTGCCAAAGATGCCAAAATGACCTGGCCATCTTCATTTAAGCATCTGCTCACAGGCACCTGTAGATTTTCTGGAGATTACATGTTTAGGACAATTATAACAATAATCCATCAATCAACAGGCATTTATTAAGCACCTATTTTGTGACAAGCACTGTGATAGGCATTGGCTATGTCAAGACAGAAATGAAAAAACCCTTTATGTTTTATGGCAGAGGTGGCGCCATAGCGCATAGAGCCCTGGGCTTGGAATCAGAAACACTCATCTTCAGTTCAAATCTGGCCTCAGATGCCATCTGTGGGATGCTGGGCGAGTCATTTAACTCTGTTCGCCTCTGTTTTGTCTTCTGCAAAACGATCTGGGAAGGAAATGGCAGATCGCTCCAGGATCTCTGCCAAGAAAACCCCAAATGGGGTCACAAAGAGTCAGACACGACTGAAGCGACTCAACAACAAGTGTAAAATAAGTTGTATGTGCAAGGTAATGAGGGTTGGAGGGAGCTTTGGGAAAGGGCACTAGCAGCTGAGAGAAAAGCATCGGTGACAAGAGCGACAAGAGCTAGCACTTAATGTAATATTATGAGGCTTGCAAAGACCTGTTGTTTCCATGGCATAGGGAGCTCCTGGTAAGGAAACTCACTACACCGATGCAAATCAGCAGCTTTCCTGCTCTTCAGATTCTTGGAGTGTTTTGAAACACCGAGAGGTCAGTGACTTGCCCAGGGTCACACAGCCAGCATCAGAGGTGCTTCGTGAAGCCCTGTCCTTCAGGCTCCAAGACAACATCTCCTTCCGTTATTCCAAGCTGCTTCTC
>CM053626.1:30754157-30769481 GCA_028646595.1 Phalanger gymnotis
TGTTGTCTTTGGTGTTTGTGGGTTGAGAAGTCTGGTAACTGCCACAGCTCACTGATTCGGGACGCTAGGGCACGCTCCACCCAGCTCCCAGTCTGATCAGTTAGGGCCACCCACGCTGGGCCCCGCCCTGCTCAGCTCTGCTCCCCTCCGCTCCCAGCTCTGTGTGGATAGACCTTACCCAGAGACTATCCAGGCTGTCCTGGGCTAGAGCCCTGCTTCTCTCTGCTACCCTGTAGGTTCTGCAGTTCTAGAATTGGTTCAAAGCCATTTTTTATAGGTTTTTAGAGGAACTTGGCAGGGAGCTCACGCTAGTCCCTGCTTTCCAGCCGCCATCTTGGCTCCACCCCCAAGTGTAAAGAGATATTAAGGAGTTTTCCTAAACAACCAGGCAACCGAATGTAAAGTAATTGGTTAAACAACCTAACAATAAATTCCTCAGTCAGCCTTACTGAATTTCAAGGCATTGGAAGCCAGTCAGCTCTCTATTTATTCAGAGTCAGTTATGGTGAGAGAGTCCAGTTCTTAAGTCCTTTCTTCATCCTTTCCCTCATGCATCTTGGAGAGGGTAGTAAGGTAGGAAAGGGATTTCTCTTTCCTCCATTCCCCCATTGGCAATGGCATCTTGCACCAGAAATCTATAGTAGCATCAAGCAGAGGGCCAATCTGTGGAGTCAAGTTGAATTAAGTAATAGTGAGAGATAGGAGAGAGAATGTCATGTCTAGAATTGGAATCCTGCTTGAGGGATGCTAGGCCCCAGAACCAAGACTCCTGCTGGTCCAAGGTATGAGTTCTGGTTTGACTTCAGCTGAGCCAGCAGCTAGACTTGGAAGAAACTATAGTCGAGCAGTGCCCAGCAGTGGACCAGAATCTAGCAAAGACTGAGGGACCCAATTCAATGGAAATAATATAAAGACATCTACAATCTATATTCCCTTTGTGAATTCCTCTCTCTGTGTGTCACCTCCTGATGCTGTGTGTACTTGTGAGTGAGTATATGCCCAGTTTATGGAGAAGATATTTTATTATTATGCTATTCTAATAAATAACTTTGCTTTTATCCGACTGGGGACTCTGGGTAATTTGGGTAACAGTAAACCAGAGGTGCTTCTGAGCTAGTTTTAGGAGTGTGGAACCACGTAGTACCTTGAACCTAGGGTACTCATTTCCTGGGAGAACCAGCTTGTGACTGTAATTTGGAAGAAGAGTAGCCCAAAGTAGGCCCAACATAAATAAGTATCTTCACAAAATTTCAAACTTAAAGAGCTGATCAAGTGAAGAAGTACTAGAAGAAATTTTAAATGCCTTTCTCTTCTTGCAATAGCTTTGCCTAATTTGAGTCCTTGAACCTTAAGGAATTTTCAGATTGGAATATATTGCACAAATATTAAATGATGAAAGATAGGGATGATAATAACTGGTCTTCTAACAACAATTTACATTGCAAAACTTTGTAGGTATTATTTTATATGGATCTCCCTACAATTCTACAAAGTAAACATTGTGGCAAAATGTATAATGTGTCAGCCTTGAAGTCAATAAGATCTGAGTTCAGATCTCACTCTTCACATTTATTACTCATGTGACCATGGGCAAGCTCCAAGGGAAGTATAATGCTCACCATGGGACTGGTTAGGATCTTAAAACATTTCCCCACCAAAAAGTTTTCAATTCAGTCTTAGTAACGGCTATCATTTACTAACGCTTTAAGGTTTACAAAGTACTCATTAACTATATTCTAACTCATTTGATTCTTATAACCTTGTATAGTAAGTATTATCATCCTTCTCCTTTTGCAGATGAGGAAGCTGAAGCTTAGAGAGGAAGTGACTTGTCCTGGGTCACATAGCTAGGGAGAGGCAAGATTTTAACTTAGGTCTTCCTGACTCTAAGTCCCAAGTCCTATCCACTGAGCCACCTAGCTGCCTTGTCTTCTCAAGAACAGATTTCTGATTTCATAGCGGGCAAGTCCATGAGGAAAAGACCTGCTAAAGAAGTATAACCAACTTTGTCGTAATTCTCCTAGTCTATAAACTCTAGGATATCTGTTGCCTTTATGTCCTGAATTAATTTGAATTGTCCTTTTCTGCCTTAAGGAGTTTGATGAGTCACTATAATTGGCTATTTCAATATAATGAATACATTCACCTAGACTTGCTGGTGCTTCTCCTGGATTAGGAAATGGTTAACAGTCAACGTACCATTACATTTCTTCCTAGACACCAATGATGCCACTTCAAAAGCCCTGCTGTTTCCATGGGACAAATGCCTTTTGTTTCCATGGCAACATCTCTCTCTCTCTCTCTCTCTCTCTCTCTCTCTCTCTCTCTCTCTCTCTCTCTTTACAATCCTAAAGTAACTATCCCTCCTAATAACAACTAATGGCAGAACCTTCCCTCCTTTCTTTGCTGGTGCTTTCTTTCCAGTTAGAGACATTTCTTGAAGACTTGCCTACTGAATATCAGTTGTGATATAAGAGAGATGATGGTAATTTGATTTTTTAAAAATATCACACATTATTTTCCACTGTGGCTGGCAAACTGAAACAGAGCCAACCTTCCTTATGTTAGCTGGAGGCTAATAAGGGCTTGTGTTTCCAGGTTTAAAACAACATAGTCAGCAAAAAGACATGGAAGCAAGAGTGCTAAAAAAAGGGAGGGAGGGTCATTCTTAACTTTGGAAAGTTATGCCCAATTGTAAAGTAACACAGCCAACTTGGTTTAGCTGATCGTTACTTACTTTGTTTTATAGGTTTGTTTTGGTTTGGGTTGGGTTTTTTCATTTGTTTGATATTTTTGTAGTCAACAGGACATTACTATTATTGGTTCATTATATCCAGGAAGTGTTTAATTGGATAAGGCTACCCACATGTCATTTCTAATCTCCATCGAATAGATACCTTTTCTAGCTCTGACGCTACAATGCCTAGGGATCCAATCCAATCCAGCAAGCAATAATGAAGTGCTGGCATGTACCAGGCACTGTGGTAGGTGCTGGGGATACCAAGAACAAAAACCCAGAAAACCATCCCTGTCCTCAAAGGGCTTACTTTGTATTTAAAATAGTAGAGTGCTAGCCCATGGTAAGTGCTCTATAAAGACTTCTTGGTTGATTGGGGTGAACTGTTAGGTTTGTGTTTTGCACATTTTTGGAACAAACTCATAACAGAGTAAAAATTTTCACCATTGTGTCTATGGCCAGGGGCTTACCTGCTAGTTATCATTTAGCCAGAAGCATGGTGCTTAAATGGAAAGATTTCTAACTAGGCGGCACTCAGCCAGGACCTAATGCTGACAATTTACAAGTGGCCTGTGGATGAATGGAGCAGGTTGACTCATAAATGCATAATCTGTTAGAGCTATAGAGGACCTTAGTGGTCATCTAGTCCAGTATGCTCCCATTCCAGATAATTAAAAGGATGATAAAACCTCCAGATAAGTGAGCCATCCTCCCTAAGGCCAGCCAGAAGATAGTGACAGACCAGAGATTATACTCTAACTCTCCCAATCTCTCCCATTTTTACCCAGGATATTCATCTATCTGTTCTTTCCTGGGGAATAAGCATAGACGTGGGGACAGGAGGCACAATTAATTTAGCAGACATAAGTAGATAAAACACAAATACTTGAGAGACCAGCACACGAGGCCCAAAGACACAAGAATGCAAGGATGCAAGATGAAATCTTAGCAGGCAAGCTCCCCCTCATTGAAGGTTTTTGGACAGAAGGCTAAATGGCCACTTTCTTAGAATGTTTTGGTGAACATTCCATTTCATGTATGGGTTGGACTAAAGTTCCTACCAGTTCCAAAAATCCTGTGATTCTATGAAATTCAAATTTCAAATGAGATCTACTCAGAGCTGGAACTATGGTTGCTAAAGTTCCTATCAGTTCCAAAAATTCTGTGATTCTGTGAAATTCAAATATCAAATGGGATCTACTCACAGCTGGAACTAAAGTGGGGTTATTGAGGCCACTTCCTAGGTCTCCTCCTCCTCCTTTTCCTCTCGCTAGAATGTAGACTCTACCCTTAAGACTTTGGGCTTTGATCAGCAAGGTCTCAGCTTTCCTGCCCAGTCTCAGGTACCATGCTATTTCCTGGCCATGTCCAAGGTGTGTCGTCTTTACTTGCTCCTCCCCAAAGCCCCCCACTGCTTTCCAACTCTGTACTCCTTTAAAAGTAGATAACTTTAACTTTAAAAGTAGAAGAGAGATTTGAGATTATTTATATTACATTCTATTTTATATTTGTTTTACATTTTACAAGTGAAGAGACCCAGAGAAGTAACCTGATTTGCCCCCAAAGCATATATCCAGCTAGTGGCAAAGTTGGACCTAGAAGCTACTCTGGTCTCTCTTGACTTTGTCTCTACGTCATTATGCATGTTTATCTGATCTAGATGATGTAAAATTGGGAGGGATGTATAACACACTGGGGAACAGATTAAGATTTGACAATACTATGCCTTGATAGGTTATAACAATGCATTGGAACTAACAGGGTGAACGATAATTGTGGGAAAAATGTAAAGACCTTCACGTAGGTTATAAGCATACTTGCAGAACAAGAGAGGGAAGAAGGTTTCAGATTGACTGTCCTTCATGTGAAAGAGACCTAGGGTCTGCACCCCAAAGAGATCAAAGAAAAAGGAAAAGGTGCTATAGGTAACAAATATTCTTAGCACCCCTTTTGTGGTGGTAAACATTGGAAATTGAAGGGATGTCTATCAATTTGGGAATGGCTGAACAATTTGTGGCATATGATTGTGATGGAAGATTATTGTTATGTAAGCAATGACAAGTGGGATGGTTTCAGAAAAAACATGGGAAGATGCTTTATTTTTTTGTCTTGTGTTCTCTTTTGCAACATGGCTAATATGGAAATATGTTTCACATGAGTGCACATGTATAATATATGTCAAAAGTGCTTCCCTTCTCAAGGAGGAGGGGAGGAGAGGGAATGAGGGAGGGAATTTGGACCTCAAAAATTATTTTAAAATTGAACGTTAATTGTTTTTACATGAAATTGAGAAAAAGTAAAATGAAAACATTCTTTAAATAAAGAAGAAAAAGACCTAAGGTTTTTGGTTGACTAGAAGTCTACTATGAGCCAATGGTGGTGAAATATTTGGGAGAAAAAAGCTGGTGCACTGATGAATAGACCACACTAATAGAAATACAGAGTGCCAAATAAGGATTACCAGAATAGTCCCACTGTGTTTTTCAGGGGTCAGGCCCCGTTCTAGAGTGGTGTGTCCTATGCTCCATACCATGTACTAAGGAGAAGATTGTCAAGCAAGGGTGAGAACAGAGAAAGGTGAGTAGGGTGATGCTAGCAATCTGTCCATATCCTCTCACTGTTTCTTGCATCTGTTTGTTACTCCTGCATGGCTAACCCCAGCCATTCCTAGCCATTTGATATTTCCTAGAGTTGACTCTCATCGTTTATTCTGCAATTACACATCATGTCAGCAGCTAGGCGTCCTCCATCATCAGTCACCTTCTGATCCATACATTTCCATGTAGGTAATAATAAAGAGCTGGCATTTACATAATGCTTTATTGAGGCATAAAAAGCCTCACCAACCCCTATTATACTGTCCTTAAGAGCAAGGACTTTCTTTTTCTTTGTATCTCCAATAATTAGCACAGCACCTGGCCCATAGTAGGTGCTAAATAAATGTTTGTTGACTGATTATTTATTAACTATACCAATGCTATTTCATTTCATCCTCATAAATCTGAAAAGGTATTCTTGTTATCTCATTTTACAAATGAGGAAACTGAGTCTACAAAAGATTAAGGGACAAGATCACACTGCTAGGGAGTGTGTGAGGTGGAATTTGAACTAAAGTCTTTCTCTCTCTGAGTCTGGTACCCTTATCCATTGCTCTACCAAACAGCCTCATAAAGGTCAAAAGGTTTCTTTACCACTCAATTTATGTAATAGAGGATTTTAAAGAAGCTATCACCTTCTACTACCGTATTTGAACCATGAGTCCTATCTTCCCTTCTCAAGGGAAGTGCCATTTACCTCCTTACACTGAGGCCTCTAATTCTCTTGGCTCATCACTTACTCCATGTTGTACATCAATGTATATTCATCTGAGGAGGTGGGTATCATTTCTTCCCCTCTGGCCAGTCATCATCTCCTCTGAAACACTGGGCCTTTGTCTTGTCTTTAGCATCTCTCTCCAGCCTCAGTTACTCTAGGAATATGCCCTTCTCCCTCCTGCATCATACCTGCTTCCTTCTACAGCATTTGGCTTAGAAGATGTATCCATGCGGGGCAGCTAGGTAGCATAGTGGATAGAGTGCCAGGCCTGCAGTCAGAAAGACCTAAGTTCAAATCTAGCCTCAGACAGTCACTAGTGTGTGATCCTGGGCAAGTCGCTTGTTTCTTGTTTGCCTCAGTTTCCTCATTTGTAAAATGATCTAGAGAAGAAAATGTTTTCTCCTTCCCATACCATTTTAAGTTTTCAGCTCTCCTAATCAGATTAACAAGACTCTTGACAGATCTATTCTTCATGGCCCTCATTAAATATATTACGTCACTGACCCAATGCCCGTCATTACTGGATCTTAAACCATAGTCCAAAAGCCAAGCCAGCTGTTCACTATACAAATTCTCCTTTCTCTTCCTGTCTCCAATCATCATCATAGATGTACCCCTAAAGTACATCAACCATACCCCTAAAGTCTTCTGTTTTCTGTAAAAGATTTCATACTTTCTAGATGTTGCTTCCATACCTTTTGAAAAACTGTTAAACCTTCAATAAATGGGCAAATGCCAGAATGAGTCACTTTGTGTACTTTTCTTTCTGTGCTCAGTACTTCAGCACCTCCTCTGCACCAAACCAGCGTGATTGGCACCACTTCAAATATCATCTTCAACATAGTAATTTCTAGAAGAGAATCATATGTCTAATAATGAGGAATAACAGCAAACATTTAAAGTTTGCAAAGCACTTGCATATGTTATCTCATTTGGTCTTCTGTGACAGAGGCATCATTATTCTCTCTAATTTATAGATGAGGAAACTGAGTCTGAGAGAGGTTAAGGGATTTGCCTAGGCTCACATAGCTAGTAAATGACTGAGACAGGGTTCGAATTCAACCTTGCTAACCCCAAGTCCAGCACCCTTTCTCCTTCCCCAGAGCTGGTTCCATATAAATAAGAATTATGGATGAAGTTGGGACTTCTATAAGTTAATAATTATAATTTACATATATGCATGTATATGTAAATTATAATTATAATTTACTCTGGGCATTTTTTCCAGCTTTCTGAGACAGCTAGTGGTGCAGTAGATACAAAGCTGGACCTGAAGTAAAAAAGATGTAAGATCAAAGCTGGCCTCAGATATTTGGTAGCTATGTGACCCTGGGCAAGTCCCAGCCTCTCTTTGCCTCAGTTTCCTCAACTATAAAATGGGAGAAATAATAGTACCTATCCCTCAATATTATTGCGAGGATCAAACGAAATAATATTTGTAAACTGCTTAGCACAATGCCTAGCACATAGCAGACATTATAAAAGCTTATTCTTTTTCCCCTCACCTCGCCTCCATATCTGGAATATTGTCCCTCCTCATCTCTGCTTCCTGGTTTCCTTCAAGTCCCAGCTAAAATTCCGTCTTCTACTGGAAGCTTTTCTCAGTCCCCCTTTGTATTAGAACCTCCCTTCTTCTGATTAGTTCTAATTCATCCCGTTCATACATAACCTTCATGTTGTCTCTCCTCTTAGGGAGCTCCCTGAGGTACTTTTCCCCTTTCTTCATACTAACCCCAGTGCCTGGCACATAGTAGGTGCTTAATAAATGTTTATTGGTTGATTGCTTTATAGTACACATCAGGTACTCTACTAGACATTGTCATTAAAAGACAGAAAGGAGAACAATCTCTTAATTTCAAGTTCCTTACATTCTTTTTTTTTTTTAAAAAAAGGATTCCATTTGGAACAAATCTGACTTGGGTTGAAAGAACCTGTGGCTTCTTCCTTTCCTTTCCTAACACACAGAGGGTCTTTAGGGAATGAGGATAGTTTGGGCTTTAAACAAACAACTTATTTTAGCATCTTCGAAGTCTCTCTTAACTTTAAGTTTGGTCCTTACCCATCTGCCTGATAGGAATATCTTCTTGGCAGGGACCAACAGAAGGGGAGCATGGAATACCCTCCACCCCTTCCTCCAGGAGCTGGCCTGGAGCCAAGTGGGACTCCTTGACCTTCAAGGGGAGAAGAGGCATCATTAACAGCCACATAAAATATCAAAACTAACATCTCCATTAGAAAATCTCCCCTTATAAAAAGTGCAGTCTGGTTTAATTATATTCCAAAACTCAGTCTCATCTCGTGCAGGGCTTAAAGAAGATATGGATTTCTATTCTGAATGGGATAAAAATGGATGTGGTGGGATGCGACAGTGCAGAAAATATCATCAAAGCCTCAAAAGTGTCCCAAAACCAATAGAGGACTAATGGCAGTAAAGGAAGAGGACATGATCTGGAAAATAATTGGCTCCCAGTGGAATACAGTCCGGCCAGGGCAATAAGTCTGTTCCCTAAAATAATGTTCATCTCTCCAAAGTAGTGCTGAATAATCTATGTTGCTTTTTCTGAGCATATTTATCACAGCAAAAAGGTAAATACAGATTGGTGATCTGACCTTAGCTTTGAGAATGGGGTTGGGATTGGGATGGAGCAGGGGAAAGGGAGTGTATGGAGGGGGTGGGATGGGAGGGAGGGTGGAAGGGATTGTTGCTGTTAACCTGAGTTGCCATTACACCAACTTACTAAGAGAATTAATGTTCTGAGTACAGGCTAGCCAAATCCTTCTCTATGTGTCTTTCCTTCCTCCACCCCATCCCAAATTTATAAAGATGATAATTAACTGTATAGGGACTGGTCTTGTAATTTCATATGTGTAGTGACTCCCGGATAACTAAACTCCCTCTACCAGGGCAGGTGGGCACTTACCCTGCATCGTACAGGCTGAGAGAGTTGCCTAGATCACTTGAGAGACTCCCTAGCTTCTCACAGTCAGGATATGTTAGAGGCAGAACCCGAGCTTTGATCTCTCTCACCCTGGGTCATTTTCAATCTACTATGCCTGGTTCCCTTCTGCAATATAAGCTCATGTGATGCTTTAAATTTTGCAAAGTGATTTACCTTGAGTTGTTCAGTCATTTTTCCATTCTGTCTGATTCTTTGTGCCCCCATTTGGGGTTTTCTTTGCAAAGCTATTGAAATGGTTTGCCATTTCCTTCTCCAACTCATTTTACAGATGAGGAAACTGAGGCAAGCAGCATCAAGTGACTTTTCCAGAATCACACAGCTATTCGGTGTCTGAGGCTGGATTTGAACTGAAGTCTTCCTGACTCCAGGCCCAGCAGTCTTTCCAATGTACCACCTAGCTGTCTCATTGCATAAATTATTGCTCATGAAAAATAGGAAATTAGACTCGCCTCCAGATGCAAAGTCATATAATAGCAGAGTAGAAAAAGTACTCAGCTAAGCTCTCCCAATATTCCCCTTCAAATAAGTTTAAAATAATGTCTTAAATCAAATTCTGGAGTGGCAGAGGCAAGAGGAGGTCAAAATGAGATATTCAGCCAAGGCAAATTAGGAGGTCAGAATAAGTGATCTGTGATACAGAGGTGGAGGCTGGCCCAAAGCTCATGTGGCTGAAACCCCAGTGGTGTTACCAGTTAGTGGCCACAGAAACAGGAGCAACTTTTGGAGCTCTCAAGCTAGAGGCAGTAAGGGGACCTAGCAAATGGCCAGAAAGAGATTGCATGGGACTCCTGTGCTAGCACTGGATGCATGACCAGACACTGATTGGCAACTCCGTCACCTATACCCACTTCTGGGTCATAGTTCAAAGGCTGAGAAAAGCACTTTCAGGCAGGAGAGAGTGGAAGCTCTAGGGGCGGTCACAAAAGATCAAGGAAACTGACGAACTGGATTTTTTCTGGTCCCAAGGGATCAGGGGCCTTAAGAAGCAGTATTGATTTTAATTCCAATGGATTGGGGCCTTTCCTAGTTAAAGACCAGAGTGCAGACCGAGAGAGCTGTGACCACACCTCTTACTATATCACACTGCCTTAGAAGTACTGAAAACTTTGAAAGTCCCAGAACTAGTTCTGAAAACAACAGTGCAGAAAAGGCCTGCAGGTTGAAAAAGTATCCCTCGTTACCCACCACGCCACTAACAGAGGCTAACTTTAACATAAAGTTCAAAATCAAGAAATAGAGTGGAAAATGACCAAATAACAAAATAAGAAACTGACCATAGAAAGTTACTATGGTGACAGGGAAGATCAAGATATAAAGTAGGAAGAAGACAATGAAGTCAAAATGGCTACAAACAAAGCCTTAAAGAAAGAATGTGAACTGAACGTAAGTCCAACAAGAATTTCTAAAGGAGCTAAAAAGTAATTTTCAAAATCAATTAAGAGTGCTGGAGAAAAAGTAGGTAAAGAAATGAAAGCAAAAGAAGAAAATTATAAAGAGACAATTAGCAGCTTGATAGAAGAGGCACAAAAAATACTAAAGAAAATACCTTAAAAACAGAATTGGTCAAATGGAAAAAAGTATAAAAGTTTACTAAGGAAAATAATCCTTTATAAAATTACAGTTGGGCAAGTGGAAGCTAATGATTTCATGAGACATCAAGAAACAATCAAATTCAAAAGAATGAACAAAGTAGAAAAAATGTAAAATATTTCACAGGAAAAAAAATTGACCTGGAAAATAGATCAAGAATAGATAATTTAAGAATTATTGGACAGCCTAAAAGCCATGATCAAAGAAAGAGCCCAGACATCAAATTTCAAGAAATTATCAAGTAGAGGTGCCCCAATATCCTAGAACCAGAGTGTAAAATGGAAGTTCCTAAAGCAAAACTCTAAGGAATATTATAGCTAAATTACAGAGCTCTAAGGTAAAAAAAAAAAAAATGTGTCAATCAGCCATAAAGGAATGATTCAAATACCACTGAGTCACAGCCAGGATCACACAAGATATAGCTGCTACAATGTTTTAAAAAAAAAAGCAGAGCACTTGGAATATATTTCCAGAAGTCAAAAGAGCTGGAGTTACAACCAAGAATAACTTACCCAGTAAAATTGAATATAATCTTTCAAGGGAAAGAATAGATATTTAATGAAATTGAGGACTTTCAATGATTCCTGCTGAAAAGACCAGAGATGAATAGAAAATTTGACTTTCAAATAGAAGATTCAAGAGAAGCATGAAAAGATAAACATGAAAGAGGAATCATAAAGCACTCAATAAGGTTAAACTGTTTACCTTTCTATGTGGGGAGATGTGTCATATAACTCTTAAGAACTTTATCAGTATTAGAGAAGTTAGAAGGATTCTAAATAGAAAGAGAGTGTGGCAGTGAGTCAACTATGTTGGAGTGATATAAAAAAATGGATAGGTGAGGAAGATGGATACTCTGGGAGAAGGGAGAGGAAAGAAGAACAATATGGAAAATTATCTCACACAAAAAGAAGCATACAAGAAAGAATTTTCATAGTAAAGGGGAAAATGGGGGGCAGCAATGCTTGAATCTCACATCTAAATTGTTTCAAAGAGAAATATTTGTGTTCGTGTGCATATACACATACATTTTTCTGGTAATAGAAATTTATCTTATCTAACAGAGTAGTAGGAGGGGAAAGGGATAAGGCAAAGAGTTGGTGATAAAAAGGGAGGGCAGATAAAAGAAAGCAGTTGCCAGAAGCAAAACAGACTTTAGAGGAGGAACAGAATAAAAAGAAAGAGAAGGATAAACAAAAGAAACCGTGGCAGTGTGAAATTCAGTTAGCAATCATAGTTGTGAATATGAATGGGATGACCTTACCCATAAAATAGAAGCAGATAACAGAATGGATTAGAAACTAGAATCCAAAAATATGTTGTTTAAAAAAAACATATTTGAAAAAGAGAGTCACACATAGAGTTAAACTAAGAGGCTAGAGCAGAAGCCATTGTATTTCAGCTGAAATAAAAAAGCAGGAGTAGAAATCATGATCTCAGACAAAGCAAAAATAGACCTAATTAAAAAGGATAAGCAGGAAAATTGTGCCTTGCTAGAAGGGACCATAGACAGTGAAGTAATGTCAATATTAAAAATGTATTTACCAAATGTCATAATATCAAATTTTTAAAGAAAAAGTTCAATGAATTACAGAAGGAAATAAGCAGTAAAACTGTACTAGTGGGGGACCTCAACTTTCCCTTCTCAGAGCTAGACAAATCTAACCATAAAATAAATAAGAAAGCAGTCAAAAAGATGAATAGAATCTTAGACAAGTTAGAAATGATAAGCCTCTAGAGAAAAAGAATTAGAATGGAAAGGAGTATACCTTTACCTCAGCTGTACATGACATCTTCATGAAAACTGACAATGTATTAGGGCATAAAAACCTCACAACTAAACCAAAAAACCAGAAATATTAAATATGCCCTTTTCAGACCATAATAAAATATACTTAATAAATGACCACAGAAGCATAGATTAAAAATTAATTGGAAACTAAATAATCTAATCATAAGAATAAATGGGTCAAAGAACAAATCATAGACATAATCAATAATTTCATTAAGGAGAATAACAACGAGACAATATACCAAAATTTGTGGGTTGCAGTCAAAGTATCACTTAAGGGAAAATGTATATCCTAAACATGTACATCAATGAAAGAGAGAAAAAGTAGATTAATGACTTGGTATGCAACTAAAAAAAAAACTAGAAAAACAACAAATTAAAAATTAAATATGAAAATAGAGAAAAAGAGAAAATTCTAGTGGTGCAGCAAATAAAGAACCAGTCATGGAATCAAGAAGACCTGAGTTCAAATCCAGCCTCAGACACTTACTAGCTGTCTGACTCTGGCCAAGTCACTCATCCCTAGGTACCATAATTTCCTCATCTATCAAATGATCTAGAGAAGGACATGGCAAACCACTCCAGTATCTTTGCCCAAAAATGGAGTCATGAAGAGTCAGATGTGACTAAAATGACTGAACAACAACAATTTGATTTTAAAAAGAAAGAAGAAAATTAAATTACTAGTATCAAAAATGAAGTGTGAATGCAGCACCAATGAAGATTAAATTCAAGCAATTATTAGGAGCACTCAATCATATGCCAGTAAAACTTACAATCTAAGTGAAATGGATAAATACTTATAGAAATATAAACTGTCCAGATTAACAGGAGAGGAAATAGAATACTTAAATAACCCTGTCTTAGAAAAAGAAATTGAAGAAGCCATCAATGAGCCCCCTGAGAAAAAATCCCTAGGATTGGATAGATTTACAAATGAATTCTACCAAACATTTAAGGAACAATTAATGTCAATACTATATAAACTATTTGAAAAAATAGGTAAAGAAAGAATCCTGCAAAATTCCTTTTATGACACAAATATGGTTTTGATACCTAAACCAGGGAGAGCAAAAACAGAGGAAAAAGAATTATAGACTGTTTTCCCTAATAAATATTGAAGTAAAAATTTTAAATAGAACAGTAGCAAAAAGATCACAGTAATATATCACAAAGATCCAATAGGATTTATACCAGGAATGCAGGATTGATTCAATATTAAGAAAACTATCAGCATAATTGACTATATTAGTAACAAAAACAATAAAAAATCATATTATTATCTCGATAGATGCAGAAAAAGCCTTTGACGAAAATACAACACCCATTCCTATTTAAAAAAACACTAGAAAGCATAGGAATAAATAGAGCAAGCGTTATCTGTATTGGGGATCAACAAGAAGTCTTCCCAATACAATCAGGGTTGAAGCAAGGATGTCCATTATCACCACATATTCAATATTGTACTAGAAATGGTAGCTATAGCAATATGACAAGAAAAAGAAATTTGAGGAATAAAAATAGGCAGTGAGAAAATATAACTATCACTCTTTACAGATGATATGACGGTAGACTTAGGGAACCCTATAGAAATCAACTGAAAAACTAGCTGAAACAATTAACAACTTCAGGAAAGTTTCATAATATAAAATGAACACACATAAATCATTAGCATTTCTATATAAGACCAACAAAACCCAGTAGGAAGAGATAGAGAAATTTCATTTAAAATAACTGCAAACAGAGGGGAGGAGCCAAGATGGTGGCTGGAAAGCAGGGACTTGAGTGAGCTCCCTGCCAGGTCCCTCCAAAAACCTATAAAAAATGGCTCTGAACAAATTCTAGAACTGCAGAACCCACAAAATAGCAGAGGGAAGCAGAGATCCAGCCCAGGACAGCCTATATGGTCACTGGATGAGGTCTATCATGCATGGAGCGGAGGGGAGCGGGGAGCAGAGCCCAGAGCCGGCAGCGTCAGGACCAACCAGACCAGGAGCTGGGCAGAACAAGCCCTAGCACCCTGAAGCAGTGAGCTGTGGCAGTTACCAGACTTCTCAACCCACAAACACCAAAGACAACAGAGAAGGTTAATGGGAAAAGCTGCAGGAGACAGAGTGAAAACAGTTTGCAGCTGGGCCACCACCCCGGGGGCAGTGGGGGGAGGTGCAGCTACAGAACTAGAGCAGCAGTTAGCTACAGAGCTAGAGCTACAGTTGCTTCTGGCCCCAGGCCCAACTGATGGGAGGAATTAAGTGGCAGATCTGAACAGGAGTGCAGACCCTGCTTAAGATTTTCCTCAGGTCCTGGTTGGCAGTTCTTGAGGAAGGAGGAGTGCTGGTGTGGCAGAGCTGGCTGTTCAGAAATATTTCTGAAATTAATGGTGCATCCCTTCAAACTTGGCACAAAGTACTCTTTACTCTACAAGCAGTCATACCCTGCTGAAAAACTCAAGAGTCAAGTAAGTTGGCTGGGAACATGGCCAGGCAGCGAAAATGCACTCAGATTCAGTCTCAGACTTTGGAATCTTTCTTTGGTGACAAAGAAGACCAAAACATACAGCAAGAAGTCAACAAAAGCAAAGAGCCTACATCAAAAGCCTCCAAGAAAAATATGAACTGGTCTCAGGCCATGGTAGAGCTCAAAAAGGATTTGGAAAAGCAAGTTAGAGAAGTAGAGGAAAAACCGGGAAGAGAAATGAGAATGATGCAACAAAACCATGAGAAACAAGTCAATGACTTGCTGAAGGAGAACCAAAAAAAAATTGAAAAAAATATTGAAGAAAACAACACCTTAAAAAATAGACTAACTCAAATGGCAAAAGAGCTCCAAAAAGCCAATGAGGAGAAAAATGCCTTGAAAGGCAGAATTAGCCATATGGAAAAGGAGGTCCAAAAGACCACTGAAGAAAATACTACCTTAAAAATTAGATT
>CM053626.1:30769981-30797849 GCA_028646595.1 Phalanger gymnotis
TTTTTCTTGGAGGCTTTTGATGTAGGTTCTTTGACTTTGTTGACTTCTTCTGGCTGTATGTTTTGATCTTTGTCACCAAAAAAGTAATCTAGAGTTTGAGTTTGACTCTGAGTTTGAGTCTGAGTTCATTTTCACTGCCTATTCCTGTTCCCAGCTAACTACTTGACCCTTGAGCTTTTTGTCAGGATATGACTGCTTGTAGAGTAGAGAGTACTTTGTCCCAGGCTTTAGGGTCCAAGTGCTGCTGTTTTCAGAGCTAATTCTACTCCAACATCACTGCAGGCTCTGTTACAGCTGCACTCTTCCTCCCCAAGGACTGCCAACCAGGACCGCAATCCAGATCCAAGCAGGGCACAGCAAGAGAACCTGCCTCTGTGCCCACAAAGTGTTCCTTGAACTCCCACTCTGATCTGCTGCGAGATTCCTCCCACCGTGTGAGTCAGGGACTCAGGAAGCATCAGATGCTGGAGCTCTGGAGGCTGCCACCACCACCACTGCACTACCTCCACCACCCCCAGTGATGGGGCTCTCACCTTGATCCCGCAGTTTCCCACTAACCTGCTATTCAGTGTTCGTGTGTTTAAAATGAAGTCTTTTAACTGCCACAGCTCAGTGATTCATGGCCCTAAGGCCTGTTCTGGCCAACTGACTCCCTGTCTGCTCTGTCCTGGTGCAGCCTATGCTGGGTTGCACTCCGCTCCCAGCACCGTGTGATAGACCCTTCCCAGCGACCATCCAACCTCTCCTGGGCTGGAGACCTGTTTCTCTCTGCTATTTCATGGGTTCTACAACTCTAAGATTTGTTCAGAGCCATTTTTCCAGGTGTTTGGAGGGATTTGGGGGAGAGCTTAAGCAAGTCCCTGCTTTCCAGCCACCTTCTTGGCTCCACCTCCCTAACAGACCAGTTTTGCTGGAACAGAGAATGAATGAAGGGAATTAATATGACATAAAACTGGAATAGTGGGTGGTGAACAGATAGTCAACAAGCATTTTTAAAAACTTAACAGGTTTCAGGCATTATGTTAAATGTTGAGGCTATAAAGAAAGGCAAAAAACCAGGTCCCTGTCCCCATGGAATTTGCCTTGACAACATGCAAATAACTTTGTTCATGACAGTGTAAATGGAAGGTTCTTAATTGGATGGAGGATTGGGGAAGTTCTTTTGCAGAAGGTAAGATTTGAACTGAATCTTGAAGAAAGACAGAGAAACCAAGAGGTGGAAGTGAGGAGGGAGACCATTCCAGGTACGGGGAACAGCCAGGGGAAAGTCACAGAATTGGGATATGGAGAGCTGTGAGTTAGGAATGGCAAGGTAGCTGGATCATAGGGTATGAGGGGAGGAGTAAGATGTCAGAAGACTGGAAAGCTAGGAAGAGGCTAGGTGTGAAGGATTTTAAACAGATTTTATTCTTCATCCTGTAGGTAACAGAGGGGAACAAGAGTGTTGTTCATCCTTCCTTTTTGGAGACGGAAGGGCAGTGACATCACTGATGTCTTGACTTGCGTGTGAATTTGGTTTAAGGGAGGTAGATTTGCTCAAAGTCATCAGCTTCACTCCTTCTTCCAAAGTCATTGAAACCCAGTGGCAAGACAAAATATATTGATGGGTGCCATTGTCAAACCTGTACTTAGGAATATCATTTTGACTATTTTGATAGTTGAGTGGAGAATGGATTGGAGTGGGGAGAGACCTGAGTCAGGGAGATCAACCAGAAGGAGACTACAATAGCCCAAGTGAGAGAGGTAAAAAAGGGCCACACTAGAATTGTGGCTATGTGAGGAGATAGAGGGCACATGTGTGTGAAAGTAGAAATGACAAGATTTGGCAACTAATGAAATATGTAGAGTAGGTTCAAATGAAGAGTCAAAGGTGACACAGAGGTTGTTAGCCTGGGTGACAGGAAGAAGGGTGATGCTTTTGACAATAAAAGGAAAGTTGGGGAAAAGGGAAAGTTTTGGGAGGAAAGGTAATGAGTACTATTTTATTACATTTGACAAGCCTATAGGACATCGAGTTTGCACTGCTCAAAAAAGTAATCGATGATGTGGGACTGTGGCTTTAGGCAAAGATTGAGGCTGGATAAACAGATCTGGAAATCATCTGTAGAGTGATGGTGATTGAACCTATGGGAGCTGATGAGATCATCAAAGGATTATTGTGGAGGGAGAGGAGAGGGACAAACCCTGGGGGAGACACCCACGATTAGTGAGTACGACCTGAAGGAAGACCAGCAGAGGAGGGGTGATCAGACAGGTAGGTAGAGAGCCAAGAGAGAGCAATGTCATGAAATCTTAAAAAAGAGGAATATCTAAGAGAGTATGTGTGTGTATAAATATATATATATATATACATATGCATACACACCTACGTATATGTGTATATACATATATGCACATATATGTGTGTATACATATACGCTATAGTAGTATGTATAGCTATTATACTTGCTGTCTCTCCCATTAAAATCTAAGCTCCTTATAAATAGGGATTATTTCATTCTTTATACTTATATCCCTAAGGCTAAATACATATAAGGTATGTAATAAGTGCTTTTTGGTGGCCTTCAAAGTCTCTCCCAATTCTGAAATTCTGTGATACTCTTTAAGTTTTTTGGTGATTTGTTTTTTAGCTGGGACCTGTGATTTTATTGATGTGAGGAAGTTCGTACGTGGAAACTCCTGTCACTAATGCAGATCAGACAGGCATCTATAAACAACCCAGTGCTGGCTGCCTTTTAAATACTAGAAAAATCCAATAGTTCCCAGAAATAAAATTGCTTTGAATTTAAAGATTTTAGGCTTACGATTGCTATAAAAAGAACTTTTCAAATTTATAATAAAGGTTTTTCTCCAAACATGCCTAATGTGAAAAATGACACTATTAAAAACAAGAAACATCCTCCAGTACCCAGCACCCCTGCTTTAGCCATTTGTAACACATTTCCATGCTAGTGGGAAATGATATCAATGCCTTCATTTGTTCCCTGTCACCACCTTTATGACATTGTACAGTCAAGAAAGAGTAGTTCCCCACATGAGGTACTGTAGTGCTCACAGCATAAACCAAGGATGCAAAGAATGTTCAGGGGGGACCTTTGGCATCAGCCCTAAGAGGAACCTGGCATGAATGATAAAGTGAAAGAAAGTGTCCCCCATGGCCCTGCTGGCTAACCCTAATTCCATCACCTCCAGCTGTGGCCATTACATCCCTTTGCAGTTACATGTAAATTGCACAGATAATCCAATTCAATAAATATTTATTTAGTGCCTACTATGTGCTGGGCATTGCACTAAACTCTGGTGATACAAATAAGGGAAAAAAATCCATCCTCAGGAGTTTACAATCAAATGGGAGAAGACAATACACAACAGGAAGCTGGTAAGGGGAAGTTGAGGGGAGTGTCTTATTCTATGGAGCTGAAACCCAGAAGAGGTGTAGATGGAGAGTAGAATGAGATGATAGCAATGATGATTACAATGATGACAACAATGATGATATGAGATAAGATATGATATGACATGACATGACATGATATGATATGATATATGATATGATATGATGTAATATGGTATGACATGATGTGATATGATCTATAATGTGAGATATAACATAACATAACATAACATAACATAACATAACATAACATAACATAACATAACATAACATAACATAACACATAACAGCATCTAATATTTCCATGTCATGCTTTAAGGTTTACAAAGCTTTCTACAGATTTGGTCCTCTACCACCAGAAAGTACCCTCATAGAAGGCTAGGATGATGGCTTTTGTATCCATGTCTCTGTCTCGGTGCCTCACTGGCAAGTACAGCTTATCATTAACTCCATTTCACAAATGAGTAAAAGGAGGGGTGGCGAGTTAAGGAATTTGCCCAGAGTCACTCATCTAGCTAGTGTCTGTGGCAGGATCTGAAATCTTGGGATCTTCCTGAGCCCAAGTCCAATACTCTGCCCACTGTACCAGTAGCAGAAAAGGTGCCCTATTTGTTGCCTTTAAACCTTCCCTGTATTAAGGTGATACAGGATGACGGGGAGGTCTTAGAAAGAGCCCTGAATTCTTGATCAGCAGGACATGAGTTTGAACCCCAGCAGGAGGATGAAAGCACCTACCTCACATGGTTGTTGTGAAAGCCAAAGATTACAGATATGATATACTTTCTAACTCTCAAAGCAATATGCAAATTATCCTTATTATTACAGGTGTTGGATGATGGATCTTTAGCCTAACTTCTCTTTCCTCTTAGATCATTTCCTTCAGTTCTCACACTCTCATATATTCCCTTATTGCTACCAGGCTACCAGATACAAGGTAAACACTGAGACAATTTCTAAGTGACAGATGAACATTTTGTGAAATAATTAACTGGTTGATGAGAATGTGTGTGTTAGACTAACACATCCTGGGGAACCAAATCTCTCCCACAAAAATCTTCCTTCCAGGCTGGTGGACTAGCCCCTTCTGTGTTGGGAGGTGACAAAATTCTCATATAATAACTAATAAGAGGTAACTTTTATAAAGCATTTTGAGGTTTGTAAAGGACCTCATCTATTTCGTTTGTTGTTCAGCTGTTTCAGTCATGTCTGACTCTTCGTGACTCCATTTGGGGTTTTCTTGGCAGAGATACTGGAATTGTTTGGTTTGCCATTTCCTTTTCCATCTCATTTTACAGATAATAAACTGAGGCAAACAGTGTTAAGTGATTTGCCCAGGATCACACAGCTACTAAGTGTCTGAGGCTGGATTTGAACTCAGGAAGTTCATTCCTAATTCCAAGCTCAGGTCTCTATCCACTGCACCACCTTGCTACGTTCTATGAGGTTACTTATTCTCTGGCCAAGAGACAAGGCATACTCACTACCCCCTACATTGCAAAGGCAACTACGTAGCATAGTGCATAGTGGGTAGAGTGACAAATTTAGACCTAAATTTTAATCTTCCTCAGATATTTACTAGTCGCATGACCCTGACCAAATCATACCTAAGTTTCTCCCAGCCTCATTTTCCATCTGCAAAATAGGGATAATAATAGTACCTATTTTACAGGGTTTTTGTGAGGATTCAGTGAGATGACAAATGTAAAGCACTTCACCAACTTTAAAGTGCTATGTAAACATTAGCTCTTATTACATGTGGAAAGCCTGAAACAGGTGTAGACGAAGACCTACAGGAGCCCAGAGGACAGGTACAAGATGACAGAGGGACGTTAGAGGAAGCACTCAGACCAAACAAGCCCTCATTATTCTGCCCACAGTCGTGATGCAACCTGAGATGCAAAGAGGCTGATTGAGGCTGTGGGAGTCCAGCAGAAACACGCAAGAGCAGCAACACATGCAGCAGCAACCACCTGCAGCGAAATTTGTTTCAGGTCCCCTCATTCATGTGATGAGTCATGTGTCTACATGCCCAAGCCTCCACCGCTGAGTTTTTAACTCTGTTGTATGCTGAGTAAAGCCTCTAGTTTTTAAGGACTAGCCTTTCTGATGAGCAAAGGTATGGAATCTCTTGCACTTGGAAAATTCCAGACTGGAATTTTGCAGCTACTTAATAACTGAAACCTCCTTACCTTTTCAGAGATGGGAAAGCAATCAAAGGTGCCTCGGTCAGACACCACTTATCCTCCTAGAGTCCTAGCCATCCTTCAGATAGCTCACTGCTGTGATTCATGGGAGGATAATGGACACAGGAGTCTCTCTCATCAAAATGGAGAGCTAAACGTAATATCACACCATGTCTTGAGAGGAGCTTTGGACAAAACCACCATTCCCTCCCGTTGCCATGACCTGAGACCATTGTCTGAGTTTCACACCTCTGATCTTATGCCTTATCCAATCTTCAGTATCCCACTTTGGAGGTGTCTACCCAGGCCCCACAATTGGAAGGAGGGAGGCGGTATGTTGCCTGAGTTGAGGAGCAGATAGTTGACCACATGTTGCCCTTGTACCCTTCTTGTTGCCTTTGCTTCTCCCTCCGCTTTCCCTCTGGTGTCTCTAACAGAGACAAGATTTCCCCTCAAAAATGACAAAAAATAAAGATCAATTGCTTCCAGCTTCAACTGCTCCATCTGGGTGTTCCAAGAAGCCCTTTAAAGTCTCAATTGTGGACCCCAACCAAGCCCTGAGGAAAACATACAATTCAAGGATTTCTACATGATTTCCCTCTGAAGCTTCCACATAAGAGGAGGCTCCCTAGACCCAGCTGCTCTTAAACCCCACTTCCACTGCAGTTCTGCCAGCAACAGATTTCTTACATTCATGCAAGAAGCCCAAATTCAGAGGCTCCCAGGGGAAACGTTCTATTTCTGTATTTTACTGAGGGAGAGCCAATACACCAGGCAAGTGTGTCTTCAGAAACCCAAATGGGCTGTGCCCATCATCATCCATTCAGATGAGAATGTCTTCTCCCTCTCAACACAGATGAGGGTAGAAAATAAGGCCCTCTGCCAATATTATTCTGGAGATTTTTGTGAACCATCAGGGTTTTTTGGGTTACTATGGAAATCATCCTATTGCTAGCATTTCTTCAACCCTAGTAACTCCCTGTTGAGGGAGGAAGAGAGTAGCATGGAGCTGAACAGGTTTTTCATGATTCCTGAATTCATTGCTATGGTGATTGTTATCTACAAAGTTCAGTTGAGTCACATGCACCTTTGTGGCATCTCTTCTGCTCTCTTCAATTGGCATTTAAATCTGATATGCTGACTGAATAAAAAGTCCATATGAGTCCTCCTGCGGTACCTCAATATAACAGAGCTCTTGGTTAGGTCTGCTACATACCCTTCTTTACATGGTAGTTGTGGTGGACTGGCCTATAAGACAAATAAAGAATTTCCAGGGAGAAAGGCTGTCACCAAAATATTATATGAAAGGAACAGGGGATGGGTTGGTCATGCTCAATATGGTGGAAACATATTATGAGAAATAGCAGGGAAATGAAGAAACAAAGAAAGGATTTACATGGTTCCCAGATGAGAACAGCATAGCTCTTCATGAATTACATAATTGTTTCTTTCCAAAAATGTAATCTATTTATTAAAGGGAATAATCAAGTGTGGACTGCCTTGAGCACTGCTCCCTGAAGTGGAAGTGGGTTCTTCCCTTTCTTCAAATCTTTATTTCTGCCTCATTTACTCCTCTGTACATACAGCTAAAAAGAGAGAAAGAGAGGAAGGAAGGAAGGAAGGAAGGAAGGAAGGAAGGAAGGAAGGAAGGAAGGGAGGGAGGGAGGAAGGAAGGAAGGAAGGAAGGAAGGGAGGGAGGGAGGGAGGGAGGAAGGAAGGAAGGAAGGAAGAAAGAAAGAAAGAAAGAAAGAAAGAAAGAAAGAAAGAAAGAAAGAGAAAGAAAGAAAGAGGAGAGAGGAGGGGAGGGAGGGAGGAAGCAAGGAGGGAAGGAAGGAAGAAGAGAGCAGGGGAGGGAGGAGGGAAGGAAGAAAGGAGAGAAGGAAGGAGGGACAGATGGATGGATTCAAAAAGACCATAGTTGGCTATGATAGGTCCAATTATTCATTCAACCTAGCCAGGCTTTGAGCCCATGAGGTATAATACTTGTATGCACAATCCCGTGCATGGCAACAACCATTAAGTACTGTGTGCTGAGCATGATCCTAGGCTCTCAAGCAGAATTGTAGTTGCAATAAAACATAGTCCTTCTCTTATGAAGTTCATAATCTAGTGGGCAAAGTGCTGGACTTGTAACAAGGAAGACCTTAGTTCAAATGCCTCAGATACTTACTTGCTGTGTGATTCTGGAAAAGCCACTTAATCTCTCTCAGCCCTTATCTGTAAAATTCGGATTAATTTACAAGGTTGTTGTAAACTCAAATGTGATAATTTATGTAAAGTGCTTTACAAACCTGGAAGTGCTCTGTAATTTCTAGATGCTATCATTAGTATAAGATATAATTCAATTCAACAAACACTTATTGAATACCTACTATGTGCAGCCTCTGTCCTAGGCACTAGAGATACAAAAGCAAAAACAAAAAAAGGCCCTGCTTTCAAAGAGCTCACATTCTATTAGAGGTCGAGGGAAGGAAATACGATAGAGATAGAGATAGAGGTATAGATGTAGGTATAGATATAGGTTTAAATGATATAGGTAGATATACAACCATATATACATATACACACATACATATATGCATATATATATACATATATATGTGTATATGTATGTATACATATATGTACACATTTAAATGTGTACACGCACATACATACATTATACATATATGTGTGTACACACATACATAGGTAAAGAAATAAATACAACAAAACAAATACAACACAATTTTAGAGGGTGTGGACTGGGAACAGAACAATACCAGTGGGAATGAGAGCAACATTAGCTTAAAGGATAATAGGATTTTAGAGTTAGGTGGGGTCATAAACTTCTAATGCAACTCATTCATTTTACAAGACAAGGTGAGTGGGGCTTGCCCCAGGTCATGCCATGAGTAAGAGGTATGCCACAATGTCTCTTAGTGGATAAAGCATGGGCTTAGAGGTAGGAAGTCCTGGGTTCGAAACTAGCTTGTGACACTGAGCTGGCTGCTCTGCTGTTTTCTCATTTATAAAATGAAGGAGTTGGACTCAGTAACTAAGGTCCCTTCTAGCTTTAACTATTTGAGCCAATCATTTTACTCTACATATGACCTACACAGTCAACAAGCATTTATTAAGCACTTACTGTATACTAGGAAATAGTAAGGATAGAAGGAAAAGCAAAATCATGGTCTCTACCCTCAAGGAGCTTACATTCTAATTGTGGAGACAATTGTAAATAAATACGTACAAGTTGTGTATAGAGTATAGGGAAGGTAATCTGAGAGCCAGGGAAGGGTGGCTCACCCTGGGAAGACGTCTTACCATAAGTCGTTAATAACAAGAGAGATTGGATGGAGAAGGCTTCATGGAGAGCTCTTGAGGGAAGTTTTAAATGAGAAGTAAGAATTCAACACACAGATAAGGGTAGAAAGCATATCAAGGTGGAGCATTGCATGTATAGGGATGTGCGCTCTTTATACAGAGGTGGGAGCTGGGACATGATGAAGGAGAAGGGGTCAGGCTGTGAGACCGAATCACGTTGATTGGGTACTAATTAAAACAGTAGAAGCTGAGAGTATGAAGAGACTGAGGCCTCTCTTTCTGGTCATCTCTACCCAGCAGATGACCTTGTTCCTGTCTTCACTAAAGTTCCTCCAGTGCAGAGAAGCTTACTACTTCTGAAGCAGCCTACTCCCCGAGTCGATGGCTCTAGAAAGATTTTGCTTCTGTATCTTCCACCCATTGGTTCTAGTCTACTTTTCTGAAGTAGATCCAAAGCAAGTCTATTCTCTCTTCCACATGACAATCCTTCAACTAATTTAATTTCTCATTCCTTCTCCTCTCCAAGCTAAATATATCCTGTTCTGTCCATCCTTCCTCATAGCATTTGGTTTCCTAATCCAAAACTGTCCTAAGGGCAGCCTTCTGGGCACACTTCATTTTCAGCTAAGCATCATATGAAATTCCTTCTGGTGCAATGAAGGTCAATGAGTGGGTCTGGAAACATACAACCACACAAAGGAAGCAATGTGGTACAATGAGAAAAGCCCTGGACTACAAGTTAGGATCATTAGGTTCCAATCCCATCTCTGCCTGTAGCCAGCAGTATGAGCTTGAGCTCATTTTTAACTTCTCTGAGCCTCAGTTTCTTTATCTGTAAAAAGGAAGTGTCAAATCTATGATCCTAAATCCAATTTCCCACCAATGATCAGACTACTTCTAAAGTACCTCCCCAGGGCAGCTGGGTGGCACAGTGGATGGAGTGCAGGGTCTAAAATCAAGAAGACTCATCTTCCTAAATTCAAAACTGACCTTAGACACTGTGTAATCCTGGGCAACTCATTTAATCCTGTTTGCCTCAGTTTCCTCATCTATAAAATGAGCGGGAGAAGGAAATGAAAACTACTCCAGGATCTTTGCCAAGAAAACCCCAAATGAGGTCACATGGCTAAACAACAAGGTATCTTCCAACACTCTGATTCCTATGTCTATTTGCTTAGATAAATATGCAAGAGTACAAGAATAAATTGAGTATTGGTAGAGTAACAAACAGCAAGGGAGCCAGTTCTACTGAGATGCTCCCAATAAATTCAGAAAGACAGAAATGAGACTTGCTTTATTACCAGATCATGATGCAATAAAATTAGGAATAAAAAAATGAATAAAAGATACGCAGCTATATGGAAACTTCAAAAGCACATTTATTAAACAATAATCGGATTTAAAGAAGAAATCAGAAACAATAAACAAATATTTTGAATATAACAATAATAATAATGCATATTGTTCTCTATGGGATGCAGCCAAATCAGTTCTTGGGGACAAATTTATAGCATCGAGTTCCTGAATTAATAAGTTGGAAAAGGCAAGATGAAATAAATCAAATGTGTACCTAAAGAAATAGAAAAGGACCAAAGTTATAGTTCTCTTATGGAAAGGGAAGAGAGAGAGGGGGAGAAAAACAGAAAGGGAGTTAAAAGAAGAGAGAGGGGAGGAAGAGAGAGAGAAGGGAAGAGGGAAAGAAGAGGAAGAGAAATGCTGAGGATAAGAGATCAAGAGAGAGGGGAGAGAAAGAAAGAGGGAGGGAGAGGGGAGAAAAGAAGGGAGGAAGAGAGAGGGAAGGGGAGCAAGAGAGAAATTGAGGATGAGAGTATGAGAAAGGAGAGATAGGAGGGAAGGAAGACAGAGGGGAAGAGAAGGGAGGAAAAGAAAAAAGGAAGAGAGAGAAGGGAGAGAAAGGGAGGAAAGGAAGCAAGGAGGAAGTGAGGGAGAGATAGTGGAGGAGGGGGAGAGAAAAAATAGAGTTAAGAGCAGAAATCTAGAAAGCTTTCAGAGAAGGGCAAACAGAAGGTGATCTAATGGCAGAACTGGTGATATTAAACCTGGAAAAAACAAGACTTAGAAGTTGGCATGAGAAATATGAGCAACCAAGTATTGTGGAAAGAGGAATTACTTTTTTTCCTATTTGAATAGAAAGGGTAAAACTAAAAATCATGGTCAAAAATAACAGTGAGGTAAATTTGAGCTTAGTGTAAAGAAAAACTTCTTCATAAGGAGAGCAACCCAAAAGTGGAATGGTTATTGATGAAGATTGTGCCCCCCATACTAGAGGTGATCAAGGAAAGTCTGGATAACCACTTATTGGAGATGTTATAGGGAAGATTCTCTTTTCCTTCAGAGATGGACTAGATGCCTTGTGAAGTCCCTATCAGCTCTGAAATTTTGTGATTTTGTGAAATAAGGAGAATAAAAATGAAAAGGAACCCCTCACAGTGGAATTAATACTAAGAAACTTTTAAAAGATGAAAACAGTAGAGAGAAGGGAGATTAACAAACTAAAAAGAAGGGAAAAGAAGATATAAATAGCCAAAATCGTACATGAAAAGGGGTATTTTATAATATGTCAACATTTGTCTCCTCCATTAGAATGTAAACTCCTTGCCAGCTAGGATTATTTTTGCTTTACCTTGTGTCCCCAATGCTTAGCACACTGTCATATGGTAAGTACCTGCTTAATAAATACTTGTTCACTTGCGTGATCTTTGGTGTGATTAATGCCAATACTCCTGCCACTGGTGAAGACCGTCGTACCCAAGCTTTCTTATCCATGCAATTCTAACCCAAATTCTTTGGTAGATCCTCCGCACAGGATCAATGTGTTAGAGGTCCTCACCTAAGTCAGGTTTCCTTTTTTCATAGGCAGAAATGTAACACTCAGGCTATCTATCTTTCATAGTTCTATCATACAGCCTGGCTGGTTCACGCACACCCCTTTTCTGATCATACATGTCCTCATACAAGTCTTGAGCAGGTCTGTACTATGACCTGCTCATAGGCCATTGCTAGGAGTCTGTCTTAGCCTATCTGCACCCGTACATCTCCCCATCACTTTTTTGACTGAAAGAAATTATTTTTCTATTATATTAATAACCAGTTATTCAATTAGGATCCAGTCTTTTTTTTCCTCTGTTTCTTCATTTAGGCCCAGTTCCTATGGAAGGTCAGCCTCTGAAGGACATGGCTAATCGAGACTAACCAAACACTTGAGAAACATGCTATTCCATCTTGGGCCAGACTCCACCTAACTAGGAGACCTTCCTTCTATTTAGAGTTTAAGCAGAATCCAGTCTGGACTACTTCTTGCCCCAATCCAATGAGCTCCTGTCCTTCTACTCCTCCATTAGAGTTTAGGGTGACCCAGCTTATGCAAGAGAAAACAAACCAGAGTGGTCTGGATGGAGATGGGTTCCCCTGTCCAGATTGCTATGGGCAATTGAGTCTCATGATCAAGTCACATTCTCAGCAGGAGTAGCTGAAGACTTTTAGCCCACCTCCTCAGTAACTGTCCACCAATTAGGGTTGATTTTCAATTGTCAAGGGAATTTCCTTTCAAAGATTATTAAAACTTTCAGGCTCTTGATGTTTTTTTTGTCTCTGCTTACCGAGAGAAACCACTGATCATCAAATTATTGAATATTAGCTAGCCTAATTAATAAGTCGATTATTATTTACCCCAAAACTCTGTCTCTTGGGGTTTTTCATTCATCATAAGGTCCAATCAAATTTGATTCAATAAGATTGGCCATCTAATTGGATGAGAATGATTTCAAGGTTGAAAGCATGGCTAAATGTAAAGATAGTGACATTCTCAACAGAAGTAGGGAAGTTTGGAAGAGGTGTGGCTTTGGGGATGAGGATAATGAATTCTGTTTTGGACATGTTGAGTTTGAGATGCCTGAGGGAAAGTCATTTGGAAATGTTCAATAAGTAATTGATGATATGGAGCGATAGCTCAGGAGAGAGGCTAGGGCCAAATATGTAGATCCGAAAGCCATCTGCAGAGAGATGATAATTAAACCTATGGGAATTGATGAAGTCATCCAGAGAGAGTATGTAGATAGAAGGAAATAAAACAAAATAGAAAGCCCTGAGGCATATGCATACATAGAAAGTAAGGTAAGTATATGGATCCAGCCAAAGAGTCTGAGAATGAGCAGTCAGAAGAAGGAGAACCAGGAGGGAACAATGTCATGAAAACCCATCTAAGAGGAAGTAAGTATTTAGAACCAACTAAGCAACAAGCATTTAGTAAGCACCTACTTATATATTCCTGTCACTGTGCTGAGCACCGAGGATGCGAAGAAAATTGAGACTAATCCCTAGTCTAATGAAAACAACTATTTACCAGCAAGTCATTATGCAGGATAAAAAGGAGGAAATCAACAGTGGGAAGACACTAGCATGAAGAGGGACTGGGAAAGGTATCTTGTGGAAGGTAGGATTTGAAGAAAGCCAGGGAAGCTGAAAGGATATGAGGACAGGCAGAATCCTATGCATGAGGGACAGCTAGTGAAAATATACAGAGCTATAATTGAGAGATGGAGTGTCTTGTTCAAGTAATAGCAAGGAGACCAATGTCCCTAGATCACAGAGTATATGGAAGGGAGTAAAAGAGGTAAAGAAGTCTGGGAAGGTAATAAAGGGACAGCTAATGAAGAACTCTGAAAGACAAAAAAAAAAAGGTTTATATATTTGATCCTGAAGGTAATATTGAGCCACTGGATTTAGAAGAGAGGGTAGTCAACTGTGTCAAATACTTGAAAGATCAAGAATGCTGAGAACCAAAAAGAGCCATCAGAAGAAAACATAAACATCATAAAAAAAAGAAATATTATTTTCATTGAGCATAATAACAACAAAAACTTCATGCTTTAAATAGTTGGGAATTAAGTAACAGCACATAGACATATGCATGGGAGTATACTGGTAAATATTTAACAATCGGTTCTCCAAAAAGGGTATGTATTGTGTATATACATACTCATATACATATATACATATATATACATGACACACTGCATTATTAATATTTTCTCCAATACTTTCATTTTTGCTGTTGCGTCTTTTCAGTGACATCTCACTCTTCATGATCCCATTTGGGGCTTTCTTGGCACAGGTTTTTGAGTGGTTTGCCATTTTTTTCTCCAGCCAATTTTCCAGAAACTGAGGGAATCAGGGTTAAATGACTTGCCCAGGAGCACACAGCTAGTAAGTGTCTGAGGCCAAATTTGAACTCAGATAGATGAGTATCTTGGTTCCAAACCCAGTGCTCTACCCACTCTAACAACTAGCTGCCCCTCACTCTCTTAAGTCCAGACAATCAACAAAACAATAAACCAAATGCTGGTGTACAGCATTTGCTGATTTTTGAAGCATAAATGCTTGTGCTAGAAATTTAGCAATCTGTTAGTGAGAACTGGTTCAAGCCGGTTCCAGCATGCCACTGCATAATGTGACTTTTATCAGACAATTGTCAATCTTTTTGACCAAAAATAAAAACAGATCTAAACCGGAGTGTCATTTAAGAGGTTGGGTTGGGTGCCATAGTAAACATGGCAATCCTTCCTAAATTTGCCTTGACCACTCAAAATACCACCTGGATATATAATCAAAGCAAAATGCATGTGGAAAAATAAAAGGAGAAAAAAGCAAGGGGAAACTCAGGGGTAGTCGGGGAGGGAGGAGTTGATGAACATGGACATAGACCTCCAGACTTTGTAATACGTTTAAAATAATTAGTTTTCATCAAAAAGTCTAGTATGATCAATTTGGTGATCCCTCACAATTCCAAAGGACTCATGATGAAAAACGCTATCCGTCTCCAAATAGAGAAATGGCAGGCCCAGGATGCAGACTGAACCATATTTTTTCTGTTTCTTTTTTGTGTTCCCCCTGCCCCATTAGAATATGGATAATGCAGAAATATGTTTGGAATTACTTCATGTGTATAATAGGTATTGTAATTCTTGCCTTTTCAATGGGTGGAGGAGGGGTAGAGGCATGGAACTGAAAATAAAAATAAAATTGAATTAAAAAATGATCTAGTATTTGATCCAAAAAAGAAGAAAAATAACATGCAAATAAATCAAAGGAATAAAATAGACATCCCATATATTGGGCCAAGTGCATTTAAAAGATCAGTGTTTGACAAGGCCATAGAAAATAAAGACTCGGGAAAGGATTCATTATTTAATAAATACAGTTAGGAAAATTGGCCAGCAATGTGTTGAAAAATAAACTTAGATCCATCCCTCACATGATATGGCACATTAAATTCCAGCTGGATTATGAAGTTAAGTACAAAAAAGGCCATAAAAATAAGATAATGTATTTATTTGATTATGCAGAAGAGGCAAATTTTCACCTACTAATTTAGAGGAGAAATTTACTAGAGACAAGGCAAGAAGACTGGATTACACAAGCAAAAAATTTCATACAACAAAAATATATAATTAAGAAAAAATACAATCAGATTTGTTACCAAGACAACAAATCTTATTGATAAGAGAGAAAATAAATGCTGCATGATCATATCATGAGATGCCAAGAAATCTACAACTGGCCCTTTATATCTAGTTGACCCCAGACTCAACCATGCTTCATTTCCTCTATCCTGTCATCTGTTTTGCAGCTGTGCAAGTTATTCCCCAATTCCAATTTCTACTTATTGTTCTGGGAACAGGAAAAAAAAAATCAATCGTTTCTGGTAAGGGTGTGTCAATAGACTGCTTCATTGCTCCACTCACCAATCCTGTGACTTCCCAAACCAAATCACTCATCCAGGCCAGCACTGCCCTATATATGTTGCTTCCAATTAGAACATAAGCACCTTTAGGGCTCAAACTGCATCACTTTTGTATGTAGATCCCCAGAGCTGATTATAGTGCCTAGCCTATAGCAGGTGCATAATAAATGCTTTCATTAAATCCTTTCTTCATTCAAATCTTTGATAAAATTCAGCCCTCATGATTTTTTTTAATTTGTAAAATAAGAAGTACCTGTCCATAATGTGATTAAAAATCTATATTTGAAACCATGAGCTAATGTGCATATAAAGGAGATACAAAAGAAAGATTCCCATTAAAAGCATGTGTTAAGCAGATATAGCTAATCTTACCACTCCTATATAGCATTGTATTCAAAATCTTAAGAACATCAATTTCATTTTAAAAAAAGAAATTTTAAAAATAAATATTAGAAATGGAGAATGAGAGGTAGCTATGTGGAACAGTGGATAGAGAGCCCTGAGCCTGAAGTCAGAAAGATCTGAGATGAAATCTGGTCTCAAATACTTACTAGCTATGTGATACTGGGCAAGTCACTTAACCCTGTTTGCCTCAGTTTCCTCATCTGTAAAATGAACTGGAGAAGGAAATGGCAAACCACTCCAGTATCTCTGACAAGAAAACCCCAAATGACGTCATGAAGAATCTGACATGACTGAAACAACTCAACAATAACAACAAATAAGAAACAAGATAAATGAAGGATCTCTGATTTTGTTTATATAGGATTCCCAGACTGAAGCTGATCACAACTTATCTATAACTTAGGTCCTAAAGAGGTGCCTGCAGCTCAGAAAGGCTGTGACTTATCCATAATCCCACAGAATCAGAAGCAGAATTTCAATGTAGTTCCTCCCAAATCCAAGATTTTATTCAGAGCCTCCATGGGATACAACATAAAGCCACGAAAGTCATTTTCTATACACCCTGACCAAAAACCAAGATAAATCAATGGAAAAAGAAATGCCTTTCATCTAACACAATATGTAAGAGCATACAAGATGATTTCAAAATGACAAATTCAAACAAAATCAGAACAAATGCAAGGATATCTCCAGCTCATTCTTAGGTTGACCAAATATGGTTAAAATCACAATATTCCATCCAAACTAATTTATATATTTAACACAATGAAAATTAAAATGACAAAAGGTTATTTAGTAGAAATAGGTAAAATTTAATAAAATTCATGAAAATGGCAATCTGGAAAAAATAGAAAAATCATAGTTTAAAGACTTAACATCTATATTTTATAAAGAATTGATTTTTTAAATGATTCAAAAGCCAAAACTGCAATCCCCAATGAATGGTCAAAAGGTAAAAAAAAAATTACAAAAGAGGAAAATCAAAAAAAGATCATTTTAAAATATTCAATTTTCAAAGTAAATTAAAATAACTTTGAGATATTACCCACAACCATGAAAATCACATACACACACACACATGCACAAATTTTAATGACAACACTCAGCATTGTTCAGTTGTAGAGAAACTGGTGCACAACTCAGACATAGCACATAAAACTACAAGTTAGTGGAATCCTTTCAGAAAGCAATCTGGCAACACAATGAAAAGGCTACAAAAGTGATCATAGCCTTTGACCAAATTATCTTGTGATTTGGAATTTACCTTGAAAGTATTTTCAAGGAGAAGGCTGTCCACATCCAGAGAAAGAATTGCAGAATCTGAATGCAGATCAAAGCATGCTGTTTGCTCTCTTTCTTTCTTTTTTATTTTATTTTTGGGGTTTTTTTTACCTCTTTCTCATGGTTCATTCCATTGGTTATAATTCTTCTTTACAACTTGATTATTGGGAAAATAAGTTTAATGTGAAGGTATATGTAGAATATATATTGGATTCCATGCCACCTTGGTGAGGGAGGGAGGAGGAGAGGGAGGGAAAAAATTTGGAACTCAAAACCTTGTGGAACTGAGTGTTGTAAACTAAAAATAATTAATTAATAAAAAAGAAAATATTTTCAAAACAGTTATAAAATGTGGTTGAAGACAGTTATGATGGCATTTGTAACTGCAAAAAAATGGAAACAACAGCTAAAGAATGACTAGAAAAACTATGGTATATCAATGTAATGGAAGTCTATAGTATGACTGAGATTAATTAAGTGTGAAGGATACAAAGACATCAGGAAAGACTAATGTGAAATAATATGAAATGAAGACTATAGCACCAGAAAAGATCACACTATAATCAAGGCCATCCAAAAGGAAATTCATCTCCATAAATACAGAGTGCTGATAGCCAAAATAAAGTCAAAGGGGACAGAGAGGGTAAATGATAAGTTGTTTGGGACATTTTATAAATTGAAATTCATGAATTCAAATACTCTCTGCCTATCTTCATAACATGCTTCCAGCCTGCTACCGCCCGGCTCTCTGGCCTCCTCCATGGGGTCCCATACTCCTGACTGATTGGTGAGAGCTCTCCATCACTGTGCTCACCCGAATCTGCCACCGTGCTGTTCTCCTATCATCTTCACGCCATGCCGGCTCCCTCCCTCTCCAAATCTTCCATCATCAGCTCTGAGAACAGTCATCTATTCCCCAAAGTCATTATTCCCAAAGAATAAGTCAATCAGCCAATGGCACCCCTCACCATCTATAAGACTTGCTCAGCCAAAACATACCCTTCCCTTTTATCAATTCCTTTTAATTAGAATGTCTTCTCTGATAGAATGTAAACTTCTTGATGTCAGGGACTGTTTTTGGTTTTCTGTCTGTATCCTCAGTGCTTAGAACAGCGTCCAGCATATGGTAAGCACTGAATATATTCAATCCATCATCATCATTGTCATCATCATGACAACTAGCATTTATATATCTCTTTAAATTTCACAAAGCAATTTACATATATTAATTCATTTCATCCTTATAACAACCTTGTGAGTTAAGTGCTCTTATTGTCCCCATTTTACAGATAAGGAAACTGGGGCATAGAAAAATTAAGTGCTTTGTCCAGGGTCACCCAATTAGTCTGAGGTCAAATCTGAACTTGAGTCTTCCTGGTTCCAAGTCCCATATTCTACCAATCGCCCATTCTGTCACCTAGCTGCATAATCTCTATAAAATATGTTTAATTAGGATTTTTTAATCTTAGTTAATTCACAATGAATCTTTTTTTAAAGACTCGATTGACTAAAAGGTTACCATTAACATAAATCACCACAGAAGGACCTATCCAACAAAAATACTTCTCTTCCAACTTTGCTCTTTCACCTTTCTTTACCCCCAACCTTCAGCATTTGTTGTTGTTTTGGCTCTTTCTTGCTTTAGAGTCCAAAATATGGGCCTCCTTAGAAGTTACATGTAAATTTTGGAAAACAAATTCAACCCTTATCAAGTACTTCAGGGGAAAGTGACTTTCTCTCTTTCTTGATTCAACATCACACTGACATCTAAGACAAACACAACAGAGAGGAACTTCAGGGGCTGAAATCTATGAAAGCTGGAAAGAATTCATCCCTGAAGATTCAGTTATGTATAATTTCCTGAGAAGGAGATAGGAAAGAAAGAAGAAAGAAGGGAATGGAGGACCTGAGCATCCAATAGAACAGAGAAGTAGCACTGTGGGGAGAAAAAGATCTTATAGTGGAATAGAAGAGAAATATTATCTGCTTCACATATTTGCAAAAAAACTCAATTTGGAAGTAATACCCTCTGAGGTCAGAGATGTAACCATGGAAGAGTAAAGGGTGCTTTGCCCCAGGGCACCAAAATTTAGAGTACGCAGCATTTGTGCTCAAATTCTTGATATGTAAAGTTGAACTAGAAGGCTTCTAAAATCCCTTACATCTCTAAGGCAATGATCCTGTGATTCTATGACTCTTTAGCAGTTAGAAACAGCTGAGTTTAGCACCCAGGCAGCAAGAAGAGAAAACTACTATGGACAGCTTCCTCTTCTGAGGAACCACACCATAAAAGTGGTCCAACCCCACCCTGGTGTCTCCTCCATTGGCATCCTCATTGACTTTGCCTTGAAGGCTCCCAGGGTCTCCACCCGTGGAAGTTGTCATCCAAGTATCTCTGTCTTCCCCCTGTGTGACAGTATCCTGGTGGTTTCTCCGTCAACAAGACCTTTTTCTTGTGATCTTCCAAATGTCTCTTCTTGCCACTTAAAATGGAATTTGTCATAAATAGATGGCTTTAGAAGCCATCTAATTTACTTCCTCATTTAAAAGGTGAGGAAACTGCAGTCCAGAGAAGTTGTGATTGTTAATGTTCGCATACATAATATAAACATCAGAGACAAGATCTGAGCTCAGCTCCTGTGACTCAAAGTCAGCACTTTTCCCACTGTGTCGAGCTACCTCAAGGGAGAAATCTCTGGAAGTCTAGCTCCACAATTGCACTGATGTCACCATTGGCTTGTTAGAGAGAACCTCTGTGTTCAACTTTCAAGTTGCCTAAAGAAAAAAAAGTGTTCAAGATTAAGCAGTAGAAGACAATGGGGTATGTTTCTTATGGATATTATCATTGTAATGGAGATTGCTAGGCTGGTTCAAACATGGTTGGTCATGTTGCATAGAGTCCTAGTCTTCTTAGTCCAGAGTAAGAAAAATGTAATAAGCTTAATTCCCAGAGGGGGAATATTGCTAACTTTTCCTTCTATAATAAATATATCATCAGCTTATCTCTGCAGTGCTGCCAATCACAGTTGATCATATTACCATCATAATTGTCTCTAACATCATGGTTACCACTGCTGTCATTACCAGGAGTAGTACCACAATCATCACCAGCATCACCACCATCAGTAGTATGCGCCTTATCAGCAATACCCTCAGAAGCATCTTCATCATCTCTTCACCATCATCTTCACCAATCATCACCACCATCATCAATGTAATCAGGGTAATCTACTATCATAATATTTATAAGTATTATCATCATTTATTGATTATGCAATGCCTGCTAGAGCATGGAACATCTAGTACAAGATATACCCTCAAGGAATTCATAGTCTAAAAGGAAACAGGGGAAAACCCTTATAAATGCATATCTACATGCGTATTTACTCACATATATCATTTATTTAAATCAATATAGCTGAAAAGTGTAATGCATTATGTCACTTTGAAATAATTTAGAGATAACTGGCTAAAGGTTGGGTTGTTGGGAATTTCATTACATGCAATAGCATTTTCATAAATAAAATGAGATTTACCACTCCTCACTTCAGAAGGGACTAGGAGATCAGTTTTTTAGGATCCTTACCTTCCAGCCCAGGAAATGACTTCCCCCTTGGAAAACAGACATAAAGAAAGGAATTTTCAACTGCTTCAGAAAGCTTTAGGAAAGAATTTTTTAAATATTTTGGTGTAGAAAATCTGGTAATGTTTCCAGAGTGCTCATCATGCCATGGTTCTCAGTGGATGATGAGGGAATCCAGACCCAGAGAGAGTGTGATTTCCCAGAGGTAGCAAGGGGCAAAGCTGAGAGCTGAAATTCAATAACAATAATGGTTCTAATGGAGATAGCTGAAAATTTTTCTATTTTTTTACTATCTAATAAACAAGTTTAATTTTCATGTGAACAAGTATTGTAATTTTGCAACTATTAGAATGAAGCTGATCCACACAAAAGTGTCCATTTGCATAAAAATAAATTATGGTTTTCAAGGGAGGAATTCTAAGCTCTCTCTCTCTCTGACAACAATACAATAGAAGCAAAAGTATGGGTGGTTCCTACAAGCTGGGTGGGCCAGCCCTACAAGCTAGTTTTTGTTTGTATTTTGCCTCGATACTATCAGTATTCATTCTTTGTCCTCAAGGAAGATATCTTTTATCAGTCAGCTAGTGAATTGAATTCTAAGTTGCTAACTGTACAGACCTGTAAACATTTTTCTTAACTTGTCAAAAAAGATTTAGAGCAAGTTTGATTAGCTTCAGGGCTATGCAAGTATCATCAGAATGTCCTAGATCCTGAAGGGAAGCATATTTGAGGGACAAATGATGAGGCATTGTTTTCTAGCGCTCCCCAGAATAGAGGGATAGATCCTTTGCGGAGCTGTCCAATTTTGCCTGAGGTCACATATATACACTTAGCCCTGTAGCAGCAAACAGGTATATAAGTACACCTATACATATATACATATATATATGAAAAAGAGGAATAAGTTTTGAAACTTTAGTTTCTTTGTTTTTTTCCCAATTGTTTCTAATATTTAAAAAAATACTAAGGAAATAATAATGAAGGAATAGATACTTAGATAAATGTACCCAACTGTATTGGGAATCAAGATGGGCTCATAGCACTTACTCAACCAAGTGCCCTTGAAGAGTTTGGCCTTTGTTTCCTTGATTAAATTAGGAGTCCTTGATGACCTCCTTGCCTCAAGGGAAAGCCTAGTTTACATGGGTTTGAGTGACATGTTTGTGACATCAGAGACTTTTTAGACCACATGGGTTTAAGTCGCATTTTTGTGGTGATTTTAGGTCATGTGGGTCCTAAGAGGAGTTGCTAACTCCAGAGCCAATAGTAAGAGCTTAAGTTCTGGTCACTCAGATGACGTTTGATGACAGCTAAAGAGTGAAAAGGGAAGACAGAGCTATTTGCTTAGGGCTCTCACTCTTGGTGGTGCCCTGATGTGGAGACTCTGGGCAGCCGTAGTTAAGAGCCCTCCAGCTTGGACTTTGTTAAATTCTGGTAACTATGAATAGAGATTTGAATCAGACAAGGTCTGTCTGTTGATGTTTGTAATTTGTTTGTATTTGCTCTGAAGTTCAGAGTGCTGGCTTTTTGCCCTGAACTAAGTGAATAATATTTGTATGCTGGATTAAAGTAAGATTGTTAACCCCTTAATGCTGCTTTCCTTAGTAAAGCAGATCAAAATAACTTTTGTTGGCAGCTTTCTGTGTGTGGGTTGTTAGTGGGTCTCACAACCCTTCAGCAGCAGCTAGCAGATTGTTGCAACACCAGCTCAATCATGAATTGGACAACACTAGGTCCCTGACCAGGCACCACTAAACAGTTGTTTTTTGGGGCTTCCAGGCTCAGAGTGAACGTAAACAGCAACTGTTTCTCTTTTGGCCAGCAACCCTGAGAGTCTTCCCCTCACAGTTTGATTGTTCTTATTAAAAGGGCCATCCCTTGACCTACTTCTTAAAGAGGTATATTCACCGAATGGGTGTCACACTCAAAAATGAAAACCTGAAAACACCTTAGCTTACAAGGGGCAAGGTCTCCCACTGCGACCTGAGGCTTCTCCAGTCATTCTGATAATTATCAGGCCACTGGACCCAGATGGCTCTGGAGCAGACAGTGAGGCTGTTGACCTTGCACAGCCCTCCCTCACTCAAATCAAAGTCAACCACAAGTCATGTCATCATCTCCCTGATGTCATGGTCCTCTTTGAGAACAAAGGACAAACCACAATATAAGAACTAAATATCCAAACGTCATAGAATTATGAGCTGAGAGTTGAAAGTGCCTTTAGAGGCCAATGAGTCTGAATGCCATTTTACAGGTGAGAAACCTAACTCCCAGATGTCACATGGTTTGCTAAAAGTCACATAGGTTTCAAGTGACAAAGTGAAACCAGAGTGGAAATCAGTCAACCAACAAGTATTTATTAAGCACCTACTATGTGCTGGGTGCATCCTAAGTGTTAGGGATACACCTACAAGTAATGAAACTCCTTACTTAAAAGGACCAAGGTGCTCTGACTCCAAATCCAGCCTCCTTCTCCCCTTACTAGGCTGCCCCTTTGTCAAAGAAAAGGAATCTGGGTCTTCCATTCAGGCCACTGAATCTCCCACTTTTGATGACTTATTTTATTAAATTATTGATTCTTTTAATTATTCAAAAGTTCTGTTGATAAGTTAGTCACCTCAAGTATATCGCAGAAACAAACTGTCACCCCCCACTTTGATCTGTTTTGTTTGTCACCTTCTTTTGCTATTCCTATTCTCCAGGTTGTGTCCTCCTTCCTGTTTCCACAGACCATTCCTTAGGATCAGAGATCTCAAACTGAAAGGGACCTCCAAGACCGTCTAGTTGAAGCTCCTAATTTCACAGTTGAAGAAACTGGGGCCCAGGAAACTTAAGTGTCTTACCTCACAGGTAGCAAGCATCAGAAGTAGGATCTGAACCTGGGGCCACTGACTGGAGATCCGTAGTTCTTTTCACAGCACTGCACCAGGGAACTACTTTCCAGGAGAGCTGGTAGGGTATCACTTGGGGGTGTTTTAGCTCCCTGAAAGGATTTCAACAGAATCCATTCAATGTTTCTTTTTATTCAGCTCTGGCTTTAAATGTCCTGAAGACCAACTAGTGGGAAGATAATTAGTAGTTCATTTGTAAATGGAAAGTCCTACAGAGATGCTTAAAATTACCACCCCCTTGCTATAATCATTTTAAAAAAACTAGGCTTTGAGTCTACCAGGCAATCTTAAGGCTTTACCTGAAGAAAGTATATACAAACATGTGTGTATATGTATATGTGGGTATATATCTATGTTCTCTCTCTCTGTCTCCTTCTTTCATTACTCCCGCCCCCCCCCCTCTCTCTCTCTCTCTCTCTCTCTCTCTCTCTCTCTCTCTCTCTCTCTCTCTCTCTCTCTCCCCCTCTCCCTCTCCCTCTCTCTCTCCCTCTCTCTCTCCCTCTAATTTTGTCTTGACTTTAGAGTTTTGGACTTGGAGTCAAATCCTCCTAAGTTCAAATCCTTCTTCAAATACTAGTTGTGTGATCTTGGTCAAGTTACTTAATTGAAGTTTCATCATCCGTACAATAATAATAGCAGATCCTTCACAAGGTTGTTGTGAGGATCTCAGTAGATAGCAGATGGTACTTTGCAAACCTTAGAACAATAAGGGAGTAGCAGTAAGCAACAGCAGCAACAGCAACAGTAGCAATAACAGTAATAGTAGCATCAGAAGCAAAAGCAACAGCAGAAGTAAGTAGCAACAGAAGTAAGCAGCAGCAATAGCAACAGTAGTAGTAGAAGTAAGCAGCAGCAGCAGTAGTAGTAGTAGTTGAAGCAGCAGCAGAAATAGTAGTAGAAGGAGGAGGAGTAATATTCTATCGGTGTAAAGACATTCCAGGAGACCCCCTTCCCTGATGCAGATGTGCATCCTGCCTGTAACTGGTAGCTGCCTGGGACACTTAGGGATTCATTTACTTGTCCAAGATCCCATAGTCAGTATATGTCAGCAGCAGGAATTGGACTCCAGTCATTGTATCATGGGATCATAGATTATCATTACACTAGCGGGGCATCTTAACGTAGGTTCCATGAGCATCAAAAAATATTTTGATAACTGCATTTTGATTTAATTGGTTTCCTTTTTAATACTATGTATTTTATTTTATTTTATTTTATTTCATAGGGCAGCGGGGTGGTACAGTAACTAGAGCACTGGGCTTGGAGTCAGGAAGACCAGAGTTCAAATCCAGCCTCAGACTCTTACTAGCCTTGTGACGTCAGGAAAGTCACTTCACCCTATTTGCCTCAGTTTCCTCATCTGTCAAATGAGCTGGAGAAGGAAATAGCAAACCACTCCAGTATCTTTGGCAAGAAAAACCCAAAATTAGGGTCACAAAGAGTCAGACATGATTGAAAAATGACTGAATAACAGTAATTTTATTTTACACAATTCAAAACATTGTGCTAAAAGAAGGCCAAGAGCTTTACAGCTCTCAAATGACACATGAGAAAAGGTGAAGAATATCTGTTCGAGAGCTAGAAGGGACTTCAAAGAGCCTCATTTTTCAGATAAGGAAGATGAGACCCAGAGATGCTAAGTTCATTGAACTATGAACTTGTAGGCAATGAGACCAGATTCAAATCCTGCCTCGAGAACTTACTAGCTTTGTCACTCTGGAAAACTTACTTTACCTCTCTGGCCTTCAGTTTCCTCACTGATGGTTTTCTGTCTACTGGTGACACCAAGGGTTCTAACTCGTGTAAAACGGACTCCTCTGGCAGTCTGGTGAAGCTATGGATCCTTTCTCACAATGACGTTTTTTAAATGCATAAAAAAAATACATAGGATTACAAAGGAAACCAGTTATATTGAAAGGCAGCTATCAAAATAAAGACAAAAACAAAACCAAGTCCAGGGACCCCAGGTTAAAACCTCTATCCCTACACCCTGATGCCTCTCGAGCTTAGACAAAGGGATTCTACAAACCGGAAAGAGCTGGGCTGCTCTCCTGACTTCTTTCTCCCAGGAGCTTTTCTGAGAGAAGTCATTGTCACATTTGCATAAAATATTCCCAACATTTCTTCCCCTACCCAAAGATAGTAAATGAGACAAAGAACTCTGACCCTCTAAAGTGGAAAAAGTAATAATTCATCCATTTTAAAGAAATAATTTGAATAAAATGGATAAACTGCTGTTTCTGATCACACAAAGGTAATGGCCAGTAGGAGGGTTATCTATCTTAAGGCAAGCTGACATCTCCAACCACTGAAGATTTTTCTTAGTGAAGCTCAAGCAATGTTCCTATTTTCTTCATCTTTGGTTTCTATGGAAACACCTTTGAAGGTGGCCAGAGCAAGAAATGGGTATTTTTCCCCATGCAAAATAGACCAATCTCAAATGTTGTTTATTCATGAAAATTAAAAAACAATTCTTGGTGAAATTTTGAGGCCAGGCTAAAATGTGATGTCATCATTTGATCTCTTCCCAAGAGGGTTTAGTCATTGGCAGCTGGACTCCAAAGGGCAGGAATGTTTGTTTGCCTTGAACAAAAAGATGCTGTCCTCATTTTTCCACTCCCAAAGTTTTTGTTTGTTTCTTTGATTTCTTTCATTCCATCATATGAACTCTTTCTTTCATTGTCTCTCTCACCCTGAAAAGAAGGATTATGAAGCTGAACAAAGTGAAGGAAAATAGTTTTTAAATTTCACAAAACTTCAGAATTGGAAGGAGTCTTAGTGGCCATCTAGTGCAACCCATACCCAAGAAGGCAAATCCCCCAACAACAGCAATGGGATTGTGGTCAAGTAACAATCTCTCTGAGCTTTAGTCTCCTTATACTTAAAATGAGGGCATTGGACTCCATGGCCTCTGAGTCCCTCCCAGCTCTAGCTCTATGAGCCTGCAAGGCTATGGAGGTGACGCTGGGTTGTTGAAGGCTTGGCAAGCGGAATACAAACTCACACAGATCCTACCAAGCTGAAAGGGCTTCCAATATGAGCCCAGGCAGAGTGGGTTTGCAGTCCCAGGCTTAGATCACCAAAAAGTCATGGGGAAAAGCCACTGCTTGTTAGAAATCACACGGGTTTTAGACCA
Organism: Phalanger gymnotis; assembly: GCA_028646595.1. NCBI lineage: Eukaryota > Metazoa > Chordata > Mammalia > Diprotodontia > Phalangeridae > Phalanger > Phalanger gymnotis. The sequence goes on from CM053626.1 coordinate 30,796,924, forward strand.
ACTGGAAAATTAATTCAACAGTCTTTTTTCCAACTAGATGGATGGATGGATGGATAGAACATTTACTAAACACTTACTATGTCCCAGCCACTGTATTAAGTGCTGGGGCTATAAATACAAGCAAACTCAAATGAAACAATCTCTGCCCTTAAAAAGCTTACATTCTAATGGAGGAAGAGAACACATAAAAAGGAGCTGGAAAGCTGGAAAGTTGTTGTGACAAGATAGCTCCATGGAAGTGAAAAGAACTCTAGGGAGGAAGTAGAACCTGGACTATGGTTGGCGCAGTCAGAGTCCTTCAGTTAAATGGCAGTCTGGGCTAGGGACTCACCAATCAAAGGGGCAGTTAGGTGGCTCAGTGGATACAGCACTGCCCTGGAGTCAGAAGAACCCAGCCTCAGACACTTACTAGCTGTGTTACCCTGGGCAAGTCATTTAACCCCAATTGCCAGGGTTGGTCAGGGGGAGCCTCATGGAAAGGGTAGCTCCAGGGTGTGAGGCCACTGGCAAGGAGATGGAGAGGAAGTCCCAAAAATAAGTTGAGTGAAGAGTCAACTAATGATAAGTTGACATATTCCAGAAGAAACTAAGTGTTTGCTATATTAAAAGGCATACAGAGAGTATAGATTATTTGTTCCCAGGTAGGCCAGCAAACTCAGCCTATGCTCTATGCTTGCCTATATCTACATAAAAATAAAGTTGAAAAACATTAAGAAATTGTAGCTAAATGGAAGGATGTTATCCCTAGAAAAATCCATGAATCCATATATGCATATATTCCCTTCAACTACCCTAATACTGAGAAAAGCCTCATGAATTGCACACATCATCTTTCCACATAGGAATGTAAGCAAAACAGTTCTACTTTAGTAAGTCTCTTATGATTTCTCTTTCTTGTTTACCTTTTCATGCTTCTCTTGATTCTT
>CM053626.1:30798349-30813469 GCA_028646595.1 Phalanger gymnotis
TCTCTCCTGGATCTATTTTCCAGGTCAGTGGTTTTTCCAATGAGATATTTCACATTGTCTTCCATTTTTTCATTCCTTTGGTTCTGTTTTATAATTTCTTGATTTCTCATCAAGTCACTAGCTTCCACTTGCTCCAATCTCATTTTTAAGGTAGTATTTTCTTCAGTGGTCTTTTGGACCTCCTTTTCCATTTGGCTAATTCTGCCTTTCAAGGTATTCTTCTCCTTACTGGCTTTTTGGAGCTCTTTTGACATTTAGGTTAGTCTATTTTTTAAGTTGTTATCTTCTTCAGTAATTTTTGGTCTCTATTAGCAAGTCATTGACTTGTTTTTTTCATGATTTTCTCACATCACTCTCATTTCTCTTCCCAATTTTCATTCTACTTCTCTCACTTGCTTTTCCAAATTCTTTTTGAGCTCTTCCATGGCCTGAGACCAATTCGTATTTTTCTTGGAGGCTTTTGATGTAGACTCTTTGACTTTGTTGACTTTTTCTGGCTGTATGTTTTGATCTACTTTGTCACCAAAGAAAGATTCCAAAGTCTGAGTCTGAATCTGAGTCCATTTTCATTGGCTGTTCATGTTCCCAGCCAAGTACTTGACCCCTAAGCTTTTTGTCAGTGTATGACTGCTTGTAGAGTAGAAAGTGCTTTGTCCCAAGCTTAAGGGGCTGTGCTGCTGTTTTTAGAGCTACTTTTATACAGAAGTAAACTCTGCCACACCAATGCTCCTCCTCCCCCATGAACTGCCAACCTGGACCATGACTCACATCCAAGCAGACTCTGCGCTCCCACTCTGATCCGCCACTTAATTCTTCCCACAGGGTGGGCCTGGGGCTAGAAGCAACCACAGCTGGAACAGTGGATGTAGCCCCAGAACTGCACTACTTCTTTGCACTGCCCCCCACCCCCTCCAGGGCTAGGCCCAACCACACACTCCTTTCATTCTAGCAGTTTTTCCACTAACCTTCTCTGTTGTCTTTGCTGTTTGTGGGTTGAGGAATGTGGTAACTGCCACAGCTCAATGATTCAGGCCCTACCACCTGTTCTACCTATCTCCTGGTCTGGTTGGTCCTGGTGAGGCCCATGCTGGGCTGTGCTCCTCTCCACTCCCAGCTCTGTGTGATAGACCCTTCCCAGCAACCATCCAGGTTTTCCTGGGCTGAAACTCTACTTCCCTCTGTTATTTCATGCATTTTGCAGCTCTAGAATTTTTTCAGAGCCACTTTTTACAGGTGTTTGGAGGGACTTGGTGGAGAGCTTAAGCAAGTCCCTGCTTTCCAGCTACTATCTTGACTCTGCTGCCCCATTAATGCACTCTTGATAGAGAGATGGGGAGCTGTGAATTGTTCGAACTGTTCTGGAGAACAATTCAGTACTATGCCCAAAGGGTTATAAAGCTGTGCATACCATTTGGCCCAGCAATCCTGCTTCTAGGTCTGTATCTCAAAGTGATCAAAAAAAAAGTACCCAAATGTACAAAAATATTTATTTATTTTTTTATTAAATAATATTTTTCCCCACAATTACATACCAAGAAAAATTTTAGCATTCATTTTTATGAGATTTTGAGTTCCTAATTTTTCTCTGTTCCTCCCCTCTACTCTTCTGAAAACAGTAAGCAATTTGATACAGTTTATACATAGGCTGTCACGTAAAACATATTTCTACATTTGTCACAGTTGTGGAAAAAGGAACAGAACAAAAGGGGAAAAAACATGAGAAAGAATAAAGTAAGTGAAAATAATATGTTTTGATCTGCATTCAGAGTCCATCAGTTCTTTATCTGGATATGGACAGCAGTTTCCTTCATGAGTCCTTTGTACTTATTTTGGATCATTATATTGTTGAGAAAAGCTAAGTCATTCATAGTTGACCATCACATGATGTTGCTGATACTGTGTGCAGTGTTTTTCTGGTTCTGCTCATTTCACTTTGCATCAGTTTGTACAAGTCTTTCCAGGTTTTTCTAAAATGCGCTTGTTCTTCATTTCTTAGTGTACAACAGTATTCCATTACATTTGTGTACTACAGCCTATTCAGCCATTCCCCAATTGATGGGTACCCCCTCAGTTTCCATATTTTACCACCATGAATAGGGCTGCTGTAAATATTTGTACAAAAATATTCGTAACAGTTCTTTTTGTGGTAGAAAAAAATTGGAAGTTAATGGGATGCCCATCAATTGGAGAATGACTGAACAAGCCATGGTATATGATAATGATGGAATATGATTGTGCTATAAGAAATGAGGAGGGGGTAGTTTTCAGAAAAACCTAAGAAGACTTAAATGCACTGATACAAAGTGAAGTGAGTAGAACTTCATACACAGTACAATATTGTAATGATAATCAACTATGAAAGACTTAGAAAATCTAATCAATATAATGATCCACAACATTCCAAAGGAATCATGATTAAAAATGTTATTCACCTCCAGAGAATCAATGAAGTCTGAGTGCTGAATGAAGCGTATTTTTTCCACTTTATTTTTCTTGCTTCTTTTTTTTTGTAACATGGCTAATGTGGGAATGTTGTGCATGACTTCACTTATGTAATGGGTATCATTTTTTACTTTCTCAATGCAGGGGAAGTGGTGGAGGGAGAGAGGAAAAGAATTTGTACCTGAACACAAAAATTAAAAATTAATTTAAAAAACTACATGGAAGAGAGAAGAAGGAAATTGAAAAAGGAACACAGATAAGAAGTATTGGTATGATCATAATGATTTTTAAAAGCTGCAGCTAATAAAGATTCAGTTTTCATACACTATCCTCTTCTCTTTTTGTGTGTTAAAATGTTCCTGTTTGTTGATGTTTCTTAAGTTCATAGTTTTAAAAATTAAAAATATAACTAAAAGGGAAAATATACATGGGCCCTCCAAGGAACTACATGCCTCTAGAAATGTTGCAGATGGAGATAAATGGCCACCAGAAAATCACCAAAGCAACAAAACTGTTAGTGAGAAAGACCTCCAAGTACCATCTGGTTCTAGACATACCTTAACAAGATTTACTTCTACAATGTATCCAAATGGTCATCGCCATCTTTTCTTGAAGACCCTCAGTTAAGAATTCCATTTAATTTTTGGAGAGCACAAATTTTGGTCAAGTTTTTCCTTATGCCTAGCGTTTTGCAACTTCTATCCGTTGCTCCATATTCATCAGATTAAAATAGTATGGATTTGAGGATGGAACAGACCTTAGAGGTCAACCAGCCCAACCCCTCCTTTTTACATATGTAGAAACTAAGTCTGAAAGAGGTTCAGTCAAACAGAAAACATATGTAAAGTCAGAATTTGAACTCTGGTCCTCTGTCTACAAATACAACAAAGAAGGTACCAATTTACATTACCAAAGGAAGTTTCTCACTGGGAGCTTTCTACAATGATGAAATCACAGGTTCATTTTTTTAAAAGTAGCTAGCAATAAGCTGGCTAATCTTCTATCTATTAGTCTCACTACATAATCATCTTATTTTATAATCATATTGCAAATATTTTCTATGTGTATACATAGATATTTAGTAAAAATTTATTAATTTGGTGGGTGCTAGTAATGAGGGGATAAATCCTGTATGATTTTTTAAAAGGCTACTCTACAGAATATCTTTAGACAAATGCAGTTTCATTAGTACCAGGTATTGCCCTTTTCCACTGAGATTGCACAAACATATCTCAAATGCTAATAGCTAACATTTATATAGTACTTACATATATGTATTTCATTGAATCCTAACAAATGCCCTGGTAGGTTCTTTGGATATTAACTCCTTTTTTCTGGCAGCTAGGTGGCACAGTGGATAGAGTGCCTGTTCTGGAGTCAGAAAGGCTCATCTTCCTGAGTTCAAATCTGACCTTGGACACTTACTAGCTATGTAACCCTGGACAAATCACTTAACTTTGTTTGCCTCAGTTTCCTTATCTGTAAAATGAGCCAAAGAAGGAAATGTAAACCACTACAGTAGACAGACACACCTGAACAACAACAAGGCCCATTTTACAGATGAAGAACTGAGGTTGAAAGCTAGTAAGTTTCAAAGGTGGAATTCAATCCCAGGAATTCCTGCCAAGATTATCTATCATATCACATTGCTTCTCTTGATGAACTTTCTCTTTCCCCAAAGAAACTTAAGGCCAGAAAAGGAAATAGTTTCCCCAAGGGTCACACAGATGACAGCTTAGATTTAAGCCAAATTTCTCTGACTCCGAATGCAGTGCTTTTTCTTATTCACAGGGCCTCTTCTTCCTATGGTCTTTTACTAGACTGCAGCAATTAGCTCAGAGCCCTCCTTTAATTGGTATGGTTTGGATTATTTTTTTCCATACACGTTATCATCTTGCACTTGCCCACAGTAAAATCCAGTTGTCAATGCTCCATCCACTCACACAAACTCGTGATGTCTTCCTAGAGTCTATTTCCCAGTAGCTTGGCTTTTTGCCATTTAGAATTGGAGATTTCAACATGCAGTCTACCTTCTCGGCTAGTGGTTCTTAATCTGAAATGGGGAATTGTGTGTAGATTTTAAGGGATGCACAAACTTGTTTTAAAAAATATATATTTTGTAAGATTTCAATATAATTGTTTTTCTTTGTAATCTTATGTATTTTATTTTATGCATTTGAAAACATTATTCCGTGAAGGGATCCATGGGCTTCACCAGATCACCGCCAAAGGAGAAAGAAAGGATAGAAGAGGAGAAGATAAGAAAGGATAAGTAAAGGAGAACACAATGCAGAAGAAAGTACGAACCTCCAGCATCCCACCTCCCCCTCAACCAAACAATAATGACAACTGACCTGCTTTTGCCTCAGGGTAAAAGTCCTGGATCTGCTTTACTCGCTTTGAAACATTTATCAAAATGAGTAAATCAATATTATTTTTTCTCCTATAACTCCATAGCCCTCCGCTGGTATACAGATCTGCCAACAATCTTTCTCTATATACCAAAACCAATCCTATTCACGTCTCCTGTGTAACTCTCTATTCACAAATGATGAAACAAGCAGTCAAAAGTGGTTAGGACTGATCACTTTGGGATGTGAGATATTTTATTTCTAGACAGCTTTAGTACTAATTAAAACCTCAATTAAGCATTTAAAGAACAGGAAAGTTTGAAATCATCCTCTGCACATCATAGACAGAGAGAGGAGGAGAGACAAGTTCAAGCACTGGATATTGTGTTTCTCACATGTCCCAGAAAGAAAATTTCCCCACATCCTAATCCCATAAGCTTGGTCCCTAGCAATGGCAACTGAGGTATCTACTGAAATACTGGCTATCCAGACAGCCACCTTAACCTCACCCCCAAATCTCTAGGCTTCATTCCATCTCCTAACTTTCATTGCCTCTTCTTCAGTTCCCACTTCCCACTCTCCATCTCCTCACATTAGCAAGCCAAGAGGTTCCTTTCCAACCCACAGAACTTCAGTTCTTAGTATGTAATTTCTCCATATCAGAGAAATACTTCATAAATAGAAGGTTTCTCACTCTCCCTGTCCCTCTCATATTACAAATGAGGAAAGATGAAGTGACTTGTCCACGATTGCTTGACTAATAAGTGTGAGGCAGAATTTGAAGTCACAACCTCTCAAAGATCTAGTTTTCTTATCTATAAAATAGGGATCATAATAGTATCTACTTGACAGGATTGCAGTGAGGATCAGATGAGATGGCAAATGCAAAGCAGTTGGGGGGAACAATTGATAGGGCGTGGAATCTGGGGCCAGAAAGACTTGAGTTCAAATGAGTTGGAAACAACACTTGACTATATCAACTAGTTGTCTTTACCCTAATGGGTTAATTTGAAGTATTTAATGAACCCATGCTTTAAAATTGAACCCATTAGCCTGCCTTCTATGAAATGGACACTCTTCGACCTGTCATTTACCATCTTTCAAGTTGAAAGATTCTTTCTGGACCCTATAAGCACATCTTTCCTTCTTCTATAAAATGAGACCTCTTGCCAGCTTGCTCATTCAGCCAATGGGCTTCATCCATTCCTCAGAAGTTGCATTCCCTAGGGCATTTGTGCCTCCCAGAGCTAACCTACCTTTAACACACCAAAGCCTTAGCAAGCTGTAGAGGGGTGTGTCCCTGGATAATGGGAGCCACATCCAAATACCTTCATCCACTCTGAGCCTATGAGGAAGGCAGCAATAAAGAGTAAAAAGAAGAAAAATTAATTTCAATATATCTTCTCTGCAGTGCCTTGTTCAGAAAGTGACCCTAATTCCCTCTTGATGCTAAATTTAAAGATGGCATGACATCAGGTAGAATATGGCACTCCTTTTTTTCCAGAAAAGTTAAAAATACATTTTTCAAACTGTACATTTAGAATTGAAAAAATGAAATGAACTCTTCTAGAGTTTAACGGGATTGTGCCCAGCCTTGGAAGTCCCAGGGCCCAATGTGAGGGGAAAGGGAAAGTTCTGCCTAATGATAAAAATATTTGTTATTCAATTAATCATGATTTCATTGGTGTGAGTATTATCTCCAATAAGGTAGAACTCAGTCCATCTATGCCTGCCCATTTGGGATGACTCTTGCTTATGTCCTCCCATGAATGTATCATAGAGAATCTACCCAATGTGCTGGAGATCTTCCTCAATTTCTCATAAAATTGTGGGAATATTAGCAGAGCACAGAGGTCTTCCACAAACCATGAAACAAACAAACAAAAATTCAAAATTATCCTCAGTCTTTTCCAGCCACTCTTTGCTTCTTTAGAGCGATGATGGGAAAAGGAAGAGGGTCCTTAAGAGGATGATTTTCACACTGAAATATGAAAATCCCAATCTAAAACCAGAGAAGAGAACTAGGGCAGAAAGCTAGAAAAGGACCTTAAAGTGCATCTGTTCTAGACCCAATCCCTCATTTTACATAGAAAGAAAATAGGACTAGAGAAATGGAGTGATCTGCATAAGGTCACACAGATAGTGGGAAAGTAAGCAAGATTCTAATCTAGGCCTTTCGATTCCCAACCCTGGGTGTTCTCTCTGGCCCAGCCTCTTTCCTATGAAGGGGAGAACATTTGTAGGACAATAGAGTTCTTCCCTTGATCAACAACTTCTCCACAGAATTGCTTTGGAAAAGCAATTCCTAATATATATTTCAGATGGGTTTTCCCCTAGAGCATTGCAATGAAGCTGTGTGACAGAAACTCACAGCTACAAAGCATCACTAATCGACCATTGATGCAAGAATTAAGATGAAACCTCTCTGATGATGTCAATGAATCACGAAATTATATTTAATTGGAAAAAAGTCTCCATTACCATCCAATTTTTTAGAAATACACCTTATTTTACAGGAAAAAGATAGTATTGAAACAAGTAAATAGCTCTAATTACCCAGAAGACAACAGGTTGGTTTTATTGCCAACAGTAAGATTTTTTTCCCTTAATGTTTAGGGGCTCATCAGCATGTGTTTATTATTAGATGTATCACAAAAATTAATAATGGCCAAGAATAGAGTTTTCTAAATATAGCAGATATTTTTTTCCTTTATGTTCCATTGGATCCCTGAAAAACAAGTGGGGAAGCAGAGAGACAGAGACAGAGGGACAGAGACAAAGAGAGACAGAGAGACAGAGAGAGAGAGAGAATCACATGCATAGATTCCAATTCAGGCCATCTGATTCTGAATCCAGGATTCTTTTCATTACTCCACACTGCCTCCACCACCAGGATTATCACCACCAGAGTAAGAATTCATCCTCGTGGTTGCAAAAAACCGAGGGAGACTGGATAAGATGAGTCACAGTTTTCATGACTAGACTCTTCACGGAGACTATATTCTCCCCCACAATAAGGCTGCTCACCAGGCACAGATATAGATCACCCTTGAGATATGACACAGGTACTTTTCTCTGGGTCTACTCATTGGTACAAGATTGGAAAAACAATTGATACTTGTCTCAAGCAATTCTCTGTCTCTCTATGTCTATCTGTCTCTCTTCAACTTTTGTATCTTGTAAAAGAGTTAAAATTAGTTATTATCTCAGGACAGTGGTGGAATATTATCCTCAAAGATTAATTTTGAAGTGATTAAATGGGTCCTTACTAACAGTGTGAGAAGGAAACCAGGACTTAAATCAAAGGAAACTCATTCACTCTTTAGAGCCCTAAAAGCACAACGTCCTTCATTAAGTCATAAAGTACATGGCTAGTGTTGATTCCAGTAATTATACTAACATTCCTCTTCAATTTTATGGACACTTCATTTGCCCAGTGAGGCTGCCCTTTCATCCTGAATATCGTAAAAGCCAGTCTCTAGATTATGTGATTTGAATGGTTCTGGGCACCACAGGTTAAGAAGGACATTGGTAAGCTGGAAATTGTCCAGAGGAGGGCAAGCAGGATGCGAAGGCAAGCAGGATGCCTTCAGCATGGCATATGAGGTTCAACTGAAGGAACCAGGAGTCTTTAGCTCAAGAAGACTAGTGGGAGTTGGGAGGGGGGTTGCCATTGCTGTGCTCAGGAATTTGAAAGACTATTATATGGCAAGAGGGATTATATGTGCTCTTTTTGTCCCCAGAGGGCACGATGAGGAGCAATAAGTAGAAATAGTGAAGAGGCCAATAGGGCTAATATCAAGGAAGAATTTTCCAACGTGAGAGCTATCCAAAATTGGACTGGGCTGCCTCCAGAAGCGGTGGTTTGCCCCTGTTGCAAGTGTTTAGGCAGAAAGCAGATGTTCACTTGTTGGATATAGTATAGTGGGCATTCCTTTGAGTATGGGCTGAAGTAGATGGCCACTGAGGTATCTTCCAAATCTCAAATTTTGTGATTTTGTCAGTGATCTCATGAACATGGTTATTGCCTCCCATGTTGAAGCTCACAACTTATCCATGTCCCCTCATCCAATATGATTCTCCCCAATGTCCTCCTGGAAGTTCTCCAGAGGATGCCCACTCAGCATACTGAAGGACTTTCTCTAGTTCTTTGGTCATTGTTTGAATATCAAAGACACTCAGGTTGTCCATCAGACCTGCCTTTTAGAGCTCAATCTTATGATTGACCTACCATCTTTTCTGGTTGTGTATCCCTCAGGTGACATCCCTCATGCCTCATCTAATTAGAATGAAGTCTTTTTGAGATGAGGGGATGTTTCCTTCTTTGATATATATGTATATCTGATACCTAACACATAGTAGGTGCTTAAGAAATGCTCTCTTGTTCTTTTTATGTTTAGTAATAGCTAGCATTTATATAGTGCTCTAAGATTTGAAAAGGATTTTTACAAATATCTCATTTCATCCTTAGAACAATCTTAGAAGGTAGGGTATATACATTTTATAGATGTGTAAACTGAAGAAGGCAGAGCTTAAGTGACTTATCCAGGGTCATACAGCTAGTAAGTGTCTGAAGCAAGATTTGAATTCAGGTCTTCTTGCCATTAGATCCAGCACTCTACCCACCCTAGTTGGCAGGTTTTCTTCTGCCCCTGCTTATTCTGTGTAGTTATATATGTCAATGTTCTCTCTTGCATTCAAAGGTAACCTCTTCGAGAGTTTAGGGGAAATTTCATTTTTGGTATATCTCTATAGCCATCCAGCCACCATCCTAGTTCAGGGTCCCATCACCTTTCACCTGGACTTGGAGTCAGGAAGACCTGAATCTGAATCATGCCTCAGACTCTTCCTACCTGTATGATGCTGAGCAATTCACTTAACCTCTCAGCCTTGGTTTCCTTATCTGTAAAATGGGGATAATGTTACTTGTGTTACTTACATCATGTTATTTACATCATATGGTTATTACAAGGATCAAAGAAGATACAGGTCAAGCTCTTTGTAAACCATAAAGCACTATATGAATGTTAGATATTATCATTAGCTAAATATTGCCATAGACTCCTGATTGTTCTCCCTGCCTCAGGCCCCTCATCCTCTCAGATCCACTTGGCACACTGCTGCCAAAGTGTTATAATATCTGACCAGGTCCTTCACTTACTCCAGAAACATCCCCAGCAACCTATTGCCACTAGAACTAAAATTCAAACATTTTTGACACTTACAGGTGTTTACAATGTGACTCTAGCCCATTCTCTATGCTGATTACCCACACACTCTGTGTTTCAGCCAAATTGATTTGACACATACATTCATATATATTCTATCTCCCAATTCCTACCTTAGCACAGGCTTCCCCAATGCCGAGAATGTTCTCCCCTTCACTCCTCAGAATCCCTAGCTCCCTTTAAGGCTCAGCTTCCATACAATCTACTACAAGAGGCCATTCTTGGTTCCTCCAGTTGCTACTACTGCCCTCCCAATTAATTAATGCTTACTTTGTATAAAGTATTTACTTCTATGTGTACATGTTGTCACCCCCCTAGAATGGAGGCCCCTTGGGGGCAAGGAATGTTTCATTTCTGTCTTTGTGTCTCCAGTATTTGCCACAGTGCCAAGCACATAGCAGGTACTTAATAAGTTCTGCTCAATGTCTCTCTGTGCCTCAGTTTCCTCTGTAAAATGAAGATGTGGAGCTCTATGACATCTCAGTTGCCTTCCAGCTCTAAATCTGTGGTTCCATGATCCTATCAAGTGAGTTGAATTTAATTTAATTGAACTGAAATAAACTCTCTGATTACAATTCAAAATTCTAGACCCAGACAGGCTGAATAGGACCCAGAAAAGGAGGCATTTTACCTAGGGGTCTCTAGGGTTTCTTCCTTACAAGATGAAAGAAATCCCATTCTGCCTTCAGAAGCAGAGTACAAACCGGAGTAGAGTACAAAACAGAGTAGAAATCACTACTGGCCCAAATTGGAAAACATAAAATGGTGCCCTGTCTTAGCTGATGCTTGGCTGTGCTAACCAAAAAGATCTTCAGAAGTGACAGGGTGTCTGTTATTAGAATTGTCCTTCTGAGACCTTGAAAACAAATGGGAGGGAGGAGGTTCCTTCAGCCAGCTGCCTTTTTCTTCCCAATTTTTTTTTGAAACCAAATTTTCAATGTCTCTCTAAGTGCTAATGCGTCCTCCCCAAACAAATCCCAAGACTCCCCTTCTGCTTTGATGCTTTCCATTAGCCTCAGAAAGGATGCCTCCCAGCACAGAGAGCAGCTCCTTCACTTTAACCCATTAGCATAAATTATGGTCCTCTTTGGGGCTATATAGATTTGCTAAGTACTCTTCAGCCAACAGAAGGAGTCCGAACTTCCTCCAGAGAAATTGATCAGTTAAAATGATTCTATCACCCTGAGGTGCTTCACTTGCACACAGCTGTCACATGGCCATAATGGGGATAAATGAACCTGAATTGTTGAAGATGCGGAGCTCTGGAGTCCTGAGTGGCATTTGAAGGCACATGGGAAGAAAAAGCACTGTGATGACCTTTCTTCTTTCTCAAAGATGGATTTCATCTACCCTGTACTTCAGAAGTACAGATTGAAGAAGCAAAGTCTTCCTGAGATTTTCCTCATTAACACAAAACCATCTTTGACTTTTCAGCTGTTACCAACACAAGTTAAATGAATTCTTATTGGAACTTTGCCTTTTCAGAACAGCATTTAATCTTGTCCCTTTGGAAAGCAGGGAATGTAAAAGTATTTAAACCCCTTGAGCATCTCCTCAAGGGAAAAGAGAAGATTTCTCCCATCAATCTTACTGATTATTTTTAAGAGAGGAGAGGTGAATATGACCTAGCATCTTGTGTGTGCAAATTAAAGTTAGCTTTCATTAGCACTGTTTCAGCAATGAAAAATTCCATAGATAGAACAGGGGTCGAATTAGTGAAACATTGGCCATTTATTGGATAAACAAAACCTATCTGTCATTTGGATTGCAGAGAACATTTCTGGCAGTGTGTTATTACTAACACTAACAATTTTCATTCCTCCCAAGACCAGTGAATGCCATCTCAAGCTCCAGATCCTAATCATTCATTTATCAGACATTTACTGGAGGCCTACTACGTGAAAGAGGAGATCTATTAAATGAATTGGTTCAAGACTTAATACTTCACATACAATCATAGAATCTCAGAGTTGCAAGGGACCTCGATGACCTTCTAGTCTAGACAATCCCTGGATAAAAGATTCCCTCTACGATAAATCCAATGAGTGGTCATCTTTTTTTTGCTCAAATAATAAGAAAACTGCTTCCTCCCAAGGTAGTCTTTCCTATTACAGAATAGCTAGGAAGTTTGTTCAGAAGTTTCCTAACGTAACAGTTTAAATTTGCCTCTTTGAAATTTCCCCCATTGCTTTTAGTCCTAACTTCATTCTGGAGCCAAACAGAACAAGTCTAATCTCTTCCGTGTGACAACCCTTTAAATACTTGAAGACAGCTACCAAGTCCACTTCCCTCTACTAAGTCTTATTTTCTCCACACTAACCATCCCTCATTCCTTGATCTTGTCCCCATTTGGCGTGATTTCTAGACTATTTGCCGTCTTGATTGTACTCCCCTAGGTGATTTCTAGTTAATCAGCGTTTTTCCTCATCTATGATGCCCACAACTGAACACAATACACCAGATGAAGTCTGATCAGGACAGAACACAACAGGATTCTCATTTTCTTGTTCCTGGATACTACACCATCCTTCATGTAAGCCAAGATTGCATTAACTTTGGGGGCTTCCACATCACAATGCTGCCCCACAGAAGGCTGGCAGGCTACTTCAGGAGACCCAAGATCTTCTCAGTATGGAGGCTTTTTCCACCAGTGTGGCTTACAACCCATTTCTAGCTTCTCATCCTTTGTACTTCTTACATATGTCTCTGTAGAATTCATCCACTGAGGATCTTCTTTTCACACTGGAGGCCTTCTTGTCACGTTTCACAGATGCCATCTTTTGTGATGATAATTAATAACCTTTGGACTACTATGCCAACAACTTGAGTTATATACATTGTATCTTTAGTCACAGCTACAACAAGGATGGGGCATTGGGCTTTTGTCCCTAGGGACAAAATTTAGAGGTTACCGATAGCACTTTATTCCTTTAACAGAAATCTAACAAACATACGCACTAGGTGTAATACAACTACGATTAGCACCTAGTTAGCAAAAACAGAAAATAGAAATAGAAAGCTAAAATAAAAAGCTAACAGATGGTTAGGGATATCCCTAACCTAATAGCCGCTATGTGTGTAAGTTTCTCCTTTGTCTGGAACTGGTTTCATCCCCCACCCACCCACCCCCCGCCTCCCTTCCAGCAGCAGTCTCTCTGTGTCCTGAAGTCTCTCTCTTTCCCCATATGACAAAGTGTCATGAGGTCTCCACTTAGTGTCCCAAGGTCCAGGGTCTGTCCTTGAGGTCGTCCCCAATTTTCTCTCAAGAGTATTTTTTATACTCCTTGTTCCACAGTGTCTTTATTGGTGCTTGACCTAGACAATTAATAAAGTCTCTTGAAGACCCAACAAAGGAAGGAAATACACCGGAACATTTCAAGAGACCTTCGCATGGTGTAAACTCTACTTGAATATCCTCTGTTCCAACTTTGAACGATTTCAGGACTCTGACCGAATCGGAGACCAATCATGCCTTCGAAAGGCTGAAAATGAATCTTGCATCTTTCTTGTCCCTTGGCATAAAGGCAATGGGCTGGAGTTGTAGAATGAGGTAGGTGCTTTCTGACATCTGCATTCTTTGGCTATATTAATTTATTACAAGTGAAGGATTCACAGGCGGTGTAGGAGGAGGGGCTAAGCACTCACGGCTATGCAAAAGGAGAAAATAAAGAGAGGAGCACCCAATGAAAGATTCTGAAAATGCACAAAGAAGAAGGAAGCTAAATAGGATACATGGATAAGTGAGCAATTTTGTTTCTACCGTGATACATTATGTATATATACACACATATGTGTATGTGTGTTTGTATGTGTACATATATACTCACGTATACATATATACACATATATGTGTGTATAAACTCTATGTACCAGAGATTTGCAGTTTCATATGTAATCCTCAATCCTGTTCTTCTTTGTGTATGTTTGTGTTTACTGATATTTCTCAAGTTCCTAATAAAAAATAAATTTTTGCCTCTGCTTTTCTCTAACCCTTATCCCTCTCCGATGTATGATTTTCTGGGCCTTTCTCACTGACCTCATCATCTTTTAAAATGCAGTGGAGCAGCCAAATTTCAGATTCTTTGTTCTTCCCATAAAATTCCTCTGATTCCATAGATCTCTTGAGCTGAAAATGGAGCTGTAACTCGTGTGGGGGTAATAAGTGTTTTACACTCAAGGTACCAGAATTTAGAGGGGACAAAAATTTTACACATGTGCCCCTTCCAAATCACAGAAACCATCATCCCACTCAAATGAATTTGCCTTAATTATTTTTTGTCTTTTTTTTCACATTGCGGATTACATGGTTTGATTTTAAGGCAAAGTTTAGGCTACTCGCCCCAGCAGGGCATGTAACTTGCTCCTGGCCACCAAAATTTCTCATTATATCTCTGGCTGAAAGGCCCTCCCTAAGGATATAGAGAGCTCTGAAAGCAGAAGCAGGACCATAGGGGTCTCATTGCTAAGAAATGGAAGAAGCTCATGGCAAAAAGAAGGTATATGTAGAACCTATATTGGATTATATGCTGTCTTGGGGAGGAGGAGGGAGAAGAGGGAGGGAGAGAAAATTTGGAACTGAAAAACATGTGGAAGTGAGTGTTGTAAACTAAATATAAAAAATAAATTTATTTTTATAAATAAATGAATGAATGAATGAATGAATGAATGAATAAATAAATAAATAAATAAATAAATAAATAAATAAATAAACAAAAAGTTAAATTCCCAGAAGATCATGCCATTGTCCACAAAGGAGGTTGAGGGCATCAGAGAGCTTTGGGGAGTTTTTATCTTTAAACTTGCTTAACCTCTGATTTGGACAAGAAAAAAAAAATCCTTACAAAGGCTTAGCTGGCGAGCAGAGAAACTGCATTTTTTTGAAAGGGGGAAAAAATCAATCCAAATTTCTTTATACACATGAAGAATAGAGCTCTCTCAGTGGTAGTTCTACAGTTTAGTGCCTTAGACTCCATTAGGAAAACAATGGCATAATAGATGAGGAGCCCAGAAGAAGACCCAAGAAGGCCTTTTCTAAAGTATCAGGGCCCCTGTGTGCCAGTAAGACAAAATGGGCTTAGTTTAACGGATGCCCTTGAGGA
>CM053626.1:30813969-30831134 GCA_028646595.1 Phalanger gymnotis
ACAATACTGGAATGGGGAGGTTGGTTCGCTAATTTGTTGCTCTGGGCCCTGAATAAATTTTTTGATGCCTTCTGCTTGGAGAATTCTGTATACCCATCGATTTCGAACCATTCACATATTTATATGATCTTTTTTGAGATCATAAATTCGGCCTTCCAATACACCCTGTCAGTGAAGATTAAAGGAGAAGGAGTCAAAACAAAATTTGATAAAATTATGGATACCTTACCACCTCAAAGCATTTCCAAAATTCACTTCAACTCCAGGACAGCAATCAGGCAAATGATAATCTAACAGGGTCATCACTGGAAAAACTCACAGCCAAGAGCTTGACAATTTGCCCCAGAGTAAAGCAACTGGAAAGGCAAAAGGGGGAATCATTGGAGATTCAGGAGCAGGGGACTGGAGGGATTGGATATTTTCTTTCAGGGTATCTCTTCGGCAGGTAGCAGAGGATGGATCAGAGAGAGTAGAGATCTGAAGTAGGGAGACCAATTAGGAGGCCATTGCAAGAGTCCAGGTGAGAGATGAAGAGGACCTGAATGAGGGTAGCTTTCATGTAAGTGGAGAAAAAGGAATGATTGTGAACAATGTTATGGAGATGAAATGGATATAATTTGGCTACCAATGGGATACATGGTGTGAGAGTGAGTAGTTGGCTATGACATGAAGGTTAGGAATCTGAGTGACTGGAAAGAACAGAAATAGGTAAGTTAGGACCACAAAACCATATATTTAGAGCTAGAAAGGACCTTAAAGGCCATCCAGTCCAACTCTCTCATGATATAGTTGAAGAAACAAAGGTTAGGTAATCTGCCCAAGGTCATAGAGATGTAAGTGAAGGGAAGGGTTTGGAACAAAAGTAACAAGTAATGGGCAAACCAAGTGTAAGTTGAGTTATGAAGGAAGTAAATATGTCAATTGTACTTGAGCTTGTTAGGGTGGATAATTTGGGAACAGGTACCAGTACGACAGGTCAGCTCCTTCAACAGAAGACTTATAGAACTGACAACGTATTTCAAGATGTGCCTCCATGATGATTTGCCTCCCATACTCCCTAACTGGAGATCTAAGGCTCTGGTCTGGGGACCTCCCAGTGACCAACACCACAAGATTCTTTCCCCAAGTATCTTTTGCTCTTTGACAAAAGTACTTGATTCAGTCCCTTAAATTATCTCCCACTTAAAAAAAATAAAGTCAATGCTCATATTTGCATCTCCAGCATTTAGCACAGTACCTGACATACAGTAAGTAGTTTTTAAAAAGTTTTTCTTTCATTTAATTTCTTTCAATCACTCATTCATGTGTGGACACAGCATCTCTTTCTTTGTGATTTTTGTCCATCATCTCTGTAAATCTTCTGTGGAAGATCTGTCAAACACTAGAAGCCTTCCTCTGATTCTATGAAGATTGTGTAGGTGGCACTGTACTGCCTGAGCTGTCCATCTGTTGTCTTTCAGTTCCATTCTGTAAATGGCCCCCATCCTTTTCCAGTCATATATAATTTTGGTGATATCCTAATTCAGACACTTGTTAGTTGTGTAATCCTGGACAAGTTACTTCCCTGAGCTTCAGTTTCTTCATCTGTAAAGTAGAAATAACACTTCCCTCACAGGGATATAGTGGAACTCAAATAAGACAAGTATGCAAACCTTAAAAGACAATATAAATGTTAGATCTTTCATCATCATCATCATCATTTTCACTTTTATGCCACTTCTCAGATGCAAGTTAAGATTGATAACTTGCTATAGCCTGTTTATACTCACCATGTGCTTTTCACTGTCGTTTGGGTCCTCTGAAATTTGGGTTCATATTGTTTCATGATTCATAGGCATATAGTCTCATAGAAGAATGGTAGCATTAGAGCTGGATTTTTGCAACATTGAGCTACATAAAATCATAGAAAACACAATGCTATTTCCTAAATGTGATAAAGCTTGGTTTCCTCCTATTTATCTCTGATACTAGTTTTTAGTGGAGTCCTTATAAGTTAGGGAGCTGGGTGGTGCAGTGGATAGAGTACCTGGCCTGGAGTCAGGAAGACTCATCTTCCTGAGTTTAAATCTGGCCTCAGACCCTTACTAGTTATGTGCCTCTGGGCAAGTCACTCAGCCCTGTTTGCCTGTTCTTTCATCTATAAAAATGAGCTGGAGAAGGAGATGGCAAACCACTCCATTATCTTTGCCAAGAAACCCCCAAGTGGGATCATATATGACTGAAAATGATTGAAAAACAATAACCATATTAGTTACCTAAGATCTGTGAAGTGATAGAATGATTTCAGAGACTTCCTATTCAATTGTATGCCATAAAGGGGCCAATCTGTCTTGTTTTTCCCAGTGTGAATAACTATCATGATTTTTTAAAATAGATTCTCCCTTTTATCTCTTAATAATAGTAGCTAGCATATATATATACATATATATATAAAACACTTTAAGATTTGCAAAGTACTTTACAAATATTATATAATCTGATTCTTGAAACAATCCTGGCATCTGGGTGTTTTTATATTCCCACATTGCAGATGAAGAAGCTGAGGCAGGCAATGGTTAAATGGCTTTCCCAGAATCATAGAGCTAGTAAACATCTGAAGTTGGTTTTGAACTCAAGTCTTCCTGACTCTAAGGCCATTGTGCCACCTCATTGCTTTTGTATTGCCTAGCTTCTTTCAAGGCTCATCTTCTCTAAAAAATGTTTCCTGATCCCCTTTGTTATTAGTGCTCCTTTCCCCCTTCAAATTATCTATGTGTGTATAAATATATCCATATATTATATACATACCTATATGTATATATGTGTGTATGAAGGTATAAGGGATACGGTTTACACCTTTTAAGTTAGTGCAAATCCTCCTCCATGATGTCAGGGAGCATTTGCTTTGTGGAGCACATGTCTTCCTGTGTCAGATTTCTTTGGATATTAACTCTTCAGTGAAACAGTAAAGCAATAATAACAATATGGATGATAATTGTCAACATGCCTATGTAGTTCTGTATCACAAAGTATATGAAACTCTCCACATAGAAAGTAGAAGAAGTAAACCATTTATTCAGACACCAGAGAACCATATCTCATAACCAAATGCTCAGCTCCCACAGCCAGTCAGTCCACTTCATCATAACAGCAAGGAACCCAAAACATTCAATACAGAAAATCACAACGCAGAGCCTCAACATCCCAAAACCTCTCCAACCCCCTGCTGGGGTCTTCCCCAAACAAACTCACAGTATGGCTAAGTCAGCCTGTTCAGGTCTAACAATCATGAGGGCAGCCCTTGGTAGCCACCAGCAGCCATATTCTCTCTCTCTCTCCCTCTCTCTCCCTCTCTCTCTCTCTTTCTCTCTTTCTCTCTCTCCCTCTCCCTCTCTCTGTCTGTCTGTCTGTCTCTCAGCATTTTCTGTGACATAACTTCCTTTTCCTGTCAGGAAACTCCTCCCACCATGTAACTTAGACTTCCTGTGACATAAGCAGGTCACACAGCCTATTAATGGGTGGGAAAGATCTCCAAATTGATTTTGAGTCAGTCAAGCCTGACTCCAAGCCCTCAACTGTGGTGGAAATGATACTGGGTTCTAGAAGGCTCTGCAGGAAGAATATGGTAGATGTTCAAGAATGGGCCTGCATGTAGACTGAACATTGGTCAGTGAAGAACCAGACTAGCTGACCTGGAGAAGCTGGTCATCAAGTTGGCTGCAGAAGCCAAGAGAGCTGGACTTGGGTCAAAGGACTTGGATCTAAGTCTTTGTTCACATCAAAGTCATGAACATGACTTTGGGCAAATCCCTTCCCTCTCCCTGGCCTTTAGTTTCCTCATTAAAGAAGGCAGGATGGTGCGGTAGAAAGAACACTAGATATGGAGTCAGAAGAATAAGGTTCAAATCTGGGATGTACCATTTATTACCTGCATGACCTTGGTCAGGTCACTTAACTTGCTACTTTCCCCTCTCCGGATCTCAGTTTCTCCCCTGTAAGATAAGAGGATTGAACTGGATGGCCTCTGAGATCCTTTCTACATCAAAATCTTTAAACCTAAGACATACTTTTTGACCACAGCAACTGAAGAAAATGGCTGACTAAGCCAGAGCAATAAGGCTTTGTGTGGTGACTGGATCTCTGATTATATTAGTAAGAGGAATTTGCAGGAATGGAACCTCCCTCTGCCAATGGGGATGCTGATTGAGGAGTGGGGACTTCCAGAACCAGGATCAAGCAGTAGTAACAAGTGGGGACAGTGACCCTACTCTTGCTCAACATTTAATAAGCTGAGCTGGAGAGACCTGCAGGTTCAGGATCAACAGGAAAAGAGGGAAAGTGAAGGAAGATATTGAAAGCAAAAGTTAAAGTCAAGTCAATGAGTATTTATTAAGTGCCCACTCTGGGCAGGACATGGTGGCCCTTGCCTATAATCCTTGCCCAGGATTGGAGAAAAACATAAATTTAAATTAAGAAGGAGAACCGAATCTCTGCCTGAATATTACAGATTCTCCTGCCTGAGGCCTCTGGCTATCGTGATTGTACTAATGTGTTGTCTTCTAACAAATCATGAAACTGCAGAAAAGAGAACCAAGTGGATGGGAGGGGCTATTAGATTATCCTCAGGCTTAAACTGACTCAACATCCACAAAGAAAGATGCTGAGGATCAAATGAAATAATATTTGTAAAGCACTTTGTACATAGAGGATCAGAGAAGGAAGGAACCTTGGTTTTAATCTGTGCTAACCTTATCATTTTACAGATGAAGAAACTGAGGCCCAAAGTGACTGGGCCAAAGTCATAGAGGCAGTAAGAGGTAGAAGAAGGTATTAAACTCCAAAGTCTGGGCTCTCTCCACAATAGCACATGGCCTCCCTACTGTCAGTGTTATTGTTACAGGTAGTAATGATGTCAGTCATGATCAGAGATCAGAGGGAAAAATTTTCCAAATACACTGCTAGGCGGTAGGAAGCAGTTTGCTTCCTGTGTCAGGCTCTATTTGAAGTGATAATTCCATTCACCAATTCGTCCTTTCTCATCCAGTTTTTAAATGTGTTTGCACGAGCTTTATCCATAATGATTCTCCCCTTGAGTGTTTGAATACCTCTGGCAGGCTGAGGAAAGAGGTTTTCATGTTTATCAAAGAACCACTGCAGGGACAGAAATATGTCCTGGGGCCACAAATTTCTTTGCAAGACTGTCTTTCATGGGGGTAATACCAAATAATGCAAGATAATTCTATCAAAAGATTAATTAAAACACTGTGGACTTTTCCTAATCTTCCTGTGGATCCCCTGTGTCAAATCTCATTTGTTCTCCTCTGATTAGTTTTGTCCCTATTTCTCTCTCACCTTCTCTTTCTCTTCTCTTTCTCTTCCTCTCTCTCTGTATCTGTATCTCTGTGTGTATGTGCGTCTCTCTCGGTGTCTCTGTCTCTCTGTCTCTGTGTGTGTCTGTCTGTCTCTCTGTCTCATCATCGTCATCATCATCATCATCATCATCATCATCATCATCATGTTATGCTTTAGGGACTGGAGCAAAAAGCGTGCTGGAAGTCCTAAAGAAGGCTGAAGTCATCAGCAAGGTACTGGACTGAGAAAAGCCTACTACACTTGAAGCAAAGGTTGGTCTCCAGGTCAGGATTAAATTGCAAAAAAGAAAGCTGAGCTGAGCTGAAGGAGACTCAAAGAATTAAAATCAGAGGATTAAATCTTGTTCTGGATTGGAGTGCCCCTCCAGTGACTTTTCTTCCAAATTGCTTGGGAAATGGGCTCAGAAAAAGGATGTTTTCTCTATTTTGAGCATAAACTAAAGAACTCTGCCTCTATTTTCTCCCACCTTCAATCTATCACAGACAGGCTGTCAGACTAATCTTTACCAATAGATTAGTTCATGCCATACCTCTGCTTAATAACCTGCAAAGGTTCCCCCTTGAATCCTGAATAATCTTCTCTGCCTAACACTCAGTCCTTGCCATTATCTTTCCACATCCATTTCCAACCTAATGAATGAATGAGTGAGTGAATAAATGAATGAAAATCATTCATTAAGCACTTTGCTAGTATAAGACACTGTGCTTAGTTTTGGGAATAAAAGTAGAGAGAGAGAGAGAGAGAGAGAGAGAGAGAGAGAGAGAGAGAGAAGCAATCCTTGCCTTCAGGGAGCTTACATTCTAACTGGGGAAGAGATCCCATATAAGGGAGTGGTGGCCTGGGAAATACGGTAGAAAGTAGGGCTGGGAGAGAGTATTTGCACCAGCAGAAGGCAGATGGCCTGGGCGCATAGCTGGATGAAATATGGAGGTGAAGCATCTCATTTCCTTTTCCCCAGATAACAATCTTAATGCCCTCTAGGAAATAGTTCCATGAGATCAGAGACCATGTCTAATCTGAACTTTTTATCTCTAGCAATACCCAATGATCTATACAAAATAGATGCTTGATTTCTGTTTATGTTTGTGTTCACATTCATCAAATTGGATTGAAAGAATGGAAATTGTTCAATTCATCTCCATGTTAGTTCCAAGCAGCAGCAGGGTGATGTAATGGAAGGCACGAGTAATTGAACCAAGACACCTGGATTCTATTTCCGTTTATGCCCCATGATGCAGAGCAAGCCATATGGCTGCCCTTACCCTCAGTTTCCTCCTTTTTAAAATGAGGTGATTGAATTAGGTGATCTCCAAGTTTTCTTTCAACTCATAATTCCATGAATCAGCTTCCTTAATTAACAGCTTGCTCAATTTAATGCTTCAACAAACATTTATTAAGCAGCTGTTGAGTGCAATGTATTTTGCTAGGTATGGGGGATGTAGAGACAAAGCAAAACTTCCTGTCTTCAAGGACCTTTCTCAGGAACGAGGAGGAGAAGGTGGGGAGGAGAAAGGAGATACAAAATGTAGATGTGAAAGTATGTACAAAATAATGAAGGATAATTCTGAGAAGAACTGGGGAATCAGGAAAGGGCTGGTCTAAGAGGGGACCTCGGAGTTGGACTTTGAAGCACCCTAGGGAGTCTATGAGGTATAGGTTAGAAGAAGAGCATTCTAAAAGTGGGGGAGAGGGAGTAATGTGTCCAAAGACAGTTGAACTGTGTTTCCAGTGAAGCCAGATCGTTAAACACAGTATCATAGAGTTCAGAAGCTGGAAAAGACCTTATAGTCCATTCCACCCATCACCCTCATTTTACAGGTATGGAAACTGAGACTCAGAAAGGTTGCATCTTCCCAGTCCTCTTCCTGTCTGTTCTTAATTCCATTTCTGGGATCTCCATCCACTTTCCTTATATCCCTATCCTAGATCTATAACATTATTTATATTCAAGCAGAAATTAAATTTGGCCAAAGACGGGTCCTAAGTTCTTATTTCATCCCCAAACCAATTGTCCTTTCTTTCTATTATGTTTCCTTCTTGGAAGAAAACATTGCAGATTTCACTGTACCTTGTGTGTCTTTGGAACATGGCCACTCCATGAGAAATTACTTCAGACTCTGAGTAGTTACCTGCCCAGTGGTAAGCAGTAATTGCCTAAATAAATGGCATATTAAATACAAAAACCAATACTAAAAGAAGGCTCCAGTATAATTCAAATGAGAATTTAATTACAGACTCAAACTGCAGCAAAGAATGAACCAGAGCAAAAAGATAATTAACAGTCTAACAGGATGAGGCAAAGATATAGATTTGGAGAGATGGTATTCAGCTTGCTTGCAGAGGATATGCACAAAAGAGAAGCTCCAGTGAAAGAGATGGCTAAAGATAATGACAGTATAACCTTCTGCTTGGTCCAGTGGAAAAGTACCAGAGTGAGAGCTGGCAAACCAGGCTGTTAATGCTGGTTCTGGAAATCTGGGTTCAAATCCCACTTGGACACTTACTGGCTGTGTGATCCTGGAAAAGTTACATATCCTCTCTGTGCCTGTTTCCTAATCTGTAAAATGGGGACAATAATAGCATCTGTTAAGAGTCATTTGGGATAATACAGAAAGTGCTTAGTAGACCTTATTTAAATGAGAGCTACTATTTATTATTTACCTCTCCAGACCTCAGAGGTGGGACTTGATGATCTCTAAGGTTTCTTCTAGTTCTAAAATTCTATGATTTCACAGACATCATGAAATTCTCCACGCTTCCCTCTGTTTGCTCCCCTCTTCAAAAAAAATAGGTACCACTTACCAAGACACATATGACCATAGCAGTTAGAGAAGATACTGGAAAAACTGAGCCATGGGCCCTTTTTTTCTGGAGCATGCCATAAGACATGGGGAAAAAGAGCTCTCAGCTAGGCTTAAAGAACAGTAAGGGGAAAGAGTATTGGCTTTGGACTCCAAGGATCTGGATTTGAATTCTAGCCCTGCCAGCTCCTGTTACTGTCTCTATGGGCACATCCCTTAGCTGCTCTAGATTTCAGCCTCATTGTCTGTTAAGCAAAGGGTTTAAACTAGATGGAGGGTGGGGGAACTAAGGTCCTCTCTGTCTCTAAATCTACGATCCTCTAAATAGCATCGGGAAGACTAAAGCTCCAAATGAACTACGGCTTGTGAAAAATTCTAAAGACGACAACAAAAAAGGTAGTGTTGGGTTTGTGTTGCTTCATTTTATTTTTAGCAATCTTAAAGAAAGAAAAGCAAGGCTAGATGAGGCCTGCTGCTTGAAACAGATGGTGTCATTTTAGTGGACCACAGAGAGAAGAGCAAGCGGAACTACTCAGCTCCTGGTTTATTCCCCTCTTCTTAGTGAAGGAGAGTGATCTTTTAAGCGAGGAAGAAAGGGTAGGAAACATAAGACTAAAAGGAGTGGAAGCTTAAGATAATCGAGGCCATCCTAAGAGTGTGCCCAGCTATCCTAACTGGGTTCGAGTCTCTTAGTTAGAACAACATCTCAAGGTACTGAGACAACTTGCAGATATAAGCATCGACTGTTGGTGTTGATCAGCTATGGGAACAAGGAATGGAAAAGCAGGAGAGGGTATTCATGGCATATCCCAAGTCATTTGCAAGACTAACAAATATTGTCCTAAATTTTAAAAAAATAAATAAGGTAGATTCTGGAAACTCTAGGTTAATGTTAATCCCCAGCAAAATCCAAAAATGGGTTTTTTTAAACTGGTGGACTCAATATAAATGTAAACTCCTGCTCTTGGGCTAAAAAAAACCTAAATGAACTGAAATCAACTGAACGTAATAGGGGAGACATCAGTAGACCACAGTTCATCTAGAAAACATCTAGTTTTATTTGGATATAAGTTTAATACAAGTTAACAACATGGAGTAAGATATTGGGAATAAAGGGCAAAACATCAGATCAAGCAACATAGGTTCGAATTCTACCTATGACATTAACCAACTGTGTAGCATAGACAAGCTATTTAAACTGACTCAGTTTTCTCACCTGCAAAATAGGGATAAATTAAGATTCGTAAATCTATGACTTCTAAGGAAATATTAGTTGTTAATATTAGTTTAGTAATTTTTCACTCATGTCCAATACTTTGTGACTCCATTTGGGGTTTTCTTGGCAACGATCCTGTAGGGCTTTGCCATTTCCTTCTCCAGCTCATTTTACAGAAGAAGATACTGAGGCAAATAGGGTTAAGTGACTTGCCCAGGGTCACACAGCTAGTAAGTATCTGAGGTGATATTTTAACTCAGGAAGATGAATCTTTCCTACTCCAGGTCCAGCATGCTACCTACTATACCACCTATTATTAGATAACTTCCCAAATTGTTAAGAGTTCCTTAGCTTTCATTAATACACAAATGTGGTATCTAGTGTAAGGGAAGTTCTTGCCCTGCTCAGGCCATACCTGAAGTACTGTGTTCAGCTCTGCAGACAATCTCTCTCTTAACGCTGCTTCAGATGAGAACAGCTTTTCTTAGCTGATGAATGGCACCACTGACTCACATTGAATTTGTGACGCACTAAAACCTCCAATCTTTTTTCAGAGTAACTGCTATATAACTCTTACCTATCTTGCATTTATTGAATTGATTTTTTGAACCTAAGCCTGAGTATTTACATTTGTACCTGTTAGATTTCAATTTATTAGATTCAGCCCTGTGTTCTAGCCTGTCAAGATCTTTTCAGAATCTCACTCTGAAATCCAGTCTATTTGTTATTTCTCCTAGCTTGGCGTCATCTGAAATTTTTATAAACATGTTGTATATACCTTTATTCAAGTCTTTTATTTAAAAAAAAATTACACAGAGAATGTGTTCGAGTGGACCTAGGCAACTCTTCTCTGAACTCTTCTTCACCCGAGATATATTCTGCCTTGCCAAGTGAGAAAATTAGCCTGATTTCAAATACATATCCATTCCACCTGTTTACCTCTTGTTCTGGAAATGATAATTAAATCAACACAACCATTGCTTTTGAGAGGCAGTATAATATGTTGGACTTGGAGCCAGGAAAATTGAATTCAAATCTGACACAGATACTTCCTAGCTATGTGACCCTGAGCAAGTTACTTAATTTTGCCATGCCTCAATTTCTTTATCTGTAAAATACAGATAATAATGGTATCAGCCTCAAAGAGCATTTGTGAGAATCAAATGAAATATTCTATGTAACGTAATTTGCAAATCTGAAAACATTACATAAATGTTAGTCATAATCTACTATTCTGGAAAGGGCATGGCAGTTGACTGATTTATTGCTCCACTCACCTAACCTTGATTTCCCAAACAAGCCATTCCCTATCTGTATGTGTTTTTTTCCATATATGTATATATATATACATATATATATATGTATATATATATATATATACTCTCCCTGAGGGCAGGGATTATTTTGCCTTCATGTTTGTATCCCCGGTGCTTACCATGGCACCTAACACACAGAAAGTGCTTAATAAATGCTTTTTCATCATTCATTTATTCATTCAACATCACAGGACCAAGTATAGAACCCTCAAACAATTTATTAGAGATCTCTTTCCAATGTGACATTGAACCATTTAAAGACTACTCTTTAGGTCCAGCCATTCAACCAAATGAGATAACACGTAGAGCTCTTCACAAATCTGAGAGCGTTACAAAAATGCTGACTTATTATTATTAATCAGCTCCAAATCCACTTAACTATACTATCATCTAATCCACGTCTTGTTACCTTTTCCACAAGAGGGCAGAAACAACTTTGTCAAACATTTTGTTAAAATCTAAGTAAACTATAGCTCTGATCTCCTAGCCTCATAACTCTATCAAAAAGGGGAATAGGTTACCATTCCTGGCCTGACCTGTCCTTGATGTAATAACTACTTCCTCTCCTAGACATTTATTAACCATGCCTTTAATAGTGTTCTAGAGCTGCTACAAGTGTAACCACTTGGTGGTGCTGTGGAAAAGGGTTAGCTGTATAAGGCACTGGTGAAGGCAAAATAAGAAGAGAGGTCTTCCCTCCTTATCCTTAACTGTTCTTCAGATGTGGGTGGAGCTGCTCTTTCCCAGTTCTTCCTTTTTCTCTTCCCAGTCACTCCCCTCATTCCACTGGTACAACAGCAGTCATCCCTTTCACCAGTCTACGATGATGTGGTTATACAGTTTCTCTAGAAAATCTCATTTTAGCCCAAGGGCCCAAAGTCTTTGAAACATTTGCACAAGTTAATAAATCAAACAAATCATTGACATTTTCTCCTATATGACTCAATCTGCGGTTTATACTTTTTTGGTAGAGCATTTTTCGATAGCAGGGTGAGACTTGTCTTTTCATCTCAGTATCAATCCCAGGCATCCATTGGATCACTCCTTTGTAGTCCGATTAAGAAATAAGACAATACACAGATCAAAGCAGGTAATATTTATTTTATTTTTGTCTAGAAAAATCAAACTTTAAACCACCATTTAAATAAAAAAAATTCAAATAACAGAGAAGCTTTAAGGTAAATCTATCATCTGATGCAGAGGAAAGGAGAGGGAAAAGAGGGTTAAAGTACATCACCTTTCTCAGTCCTTTTGTGGGAGTGGGGGGTGAGGCAATTCAATAATAGCTCAACACTTTGAATAAGGCAGAGGCTAGTGGGGCCATCAGCAAACAAACATTCTGTCTGTAATCTCTTCACTCATCTAGATGGTCTAGATTAATAAACTGATGGAGAAAATGTCAACAATGCAGATTAAACTTAAAAGTATTTCATGAGTACATGGGAGGGGGGAGCTGGCTGTTAACACATTTACTAGCACATGGTTGGAGAGATGCCACTGATTATCGAAATCAAGCTAACCAGCCTGTATTTTGTAGATTCCACTGTCTTCCCTTTTTTTGAAAACTAGTGTAACATTTGTCTCTCTTGCCACAGAGCACAAGATCATAGATACAGACCTGGAAGGGACCTTAAATATCAAGGTATAGACCTGGAAGGGACCTTAGAAATCAATCAATCTTACTCTCTCAATTTATTTAATGAAGAAACTGAGGCCCAGAATAGTTTACACAGGAAAGAAGGTTCTCCAGGTAGGAAGTGAGAGAAGCAGGATTTGAATCCAGGTTCTCTAACCCCAAATCAAGTACCCTTTTCAGAGTGCCACACTGCTTCCTCTGGTACCTAGCTCATGCTCCGTAATCTTTTCAAAGATCACTGATAATATCCCAACAATCGTGTCTGTCAGCTCTTTCAGTACCCTTCTGTGCAATTCATCAAGGCCTCATAACTTGAGCTCATCAAGGGCAGCTGAATATTTATTTACTCTCCTTGCTTACCTTGGGCATCAATTGCCTATTTGCCATTTTTTTGTTCTTTTCAGCACAAAGATCATTCTCCTTGACAGAGGAAACAGAAATCAAATAAAAACTGAACAGCTTGCCTCTCTCAGTGGTAGATTATTGTCATTCCATCCACAGTAGTGTTAGCCCTCCTTTGATCTTCTTTTTCCCCAATATAGCTTTTTAAACCTTAAAATTTTTTTTTGTTGTTTTTAGATTTCTTTGACATTCTGAACTCATCGTGAGCTTTAGTACTGCTAACACTATTCTTATAGGACCACTCCATGCTTTTGAATTCATCTTCTAGTACATGCCCTAGCTTCCATCTTCCATACATGTCTTTTCTTTCTAAAATTACCACACATTTACTTTTTCTCCCTCCCTCTTCCCCCCACCATTGGAGAAATAAAATAAAAACTTTTACCTATTCTTTCAAATCTAAATGTGATTGGTGAAGTCCCTTTGCATCCACATTAGTTCCTTGAGACAACTATCTCTCTTCATCTCTTTATCGGAATTGCTTCTCTTTGTGTCTTCAGAAACTCGGTCTTGAGAGCTTTCCATCCCTCCTGGGCTGGTTGCTCCAATTAAATCTTAGCCAGCGGTAATCTCCTAAGGATTGTTTTGCAAGTAGGAGGAATATTCTAACTAAGTAACCAGTGGCACAAGTCAGGTTAAAGAGAAGTTGAAACCTGAAAATGTTGGACCACCTGATCCACAGTACAGGTGCCATGCCATCAGCTAGTTTACCACCCATGTCCCATTCAAAACAGCTAACATCATAGAACAAAGCAAAGATTTAGACCTTCAGTGGTTATCTGCAGACCAGTACTCTCATAAAGACATTTCCAAAGTGGGTTCCCATTTCACACACTGTCAATGTTAAGTTTTTTGGTCTCTTAGAAAATGCTTTCTGAAACCTGGAAAGACTTGCATGAACTGATACTGAGTGAAGTGAGAAGAACCAGGAGAACATCATACACAGTAACAGCAACATTGTTCAATGACCAATTCGATAATCTTAGCTTTTCTCAGCAATAGAATTATCTAAGACAGTTCCAAAAGACTCATAAAGGAAAATGCTATCCACATCCAGAGAAAGAACAATGGAGTCTGAATGCAGATCAAAACATACTATTTTCTCTCTTTTTTTTCCTTTCTCATAGTTTTTCCCTTTTGTTCTGGTTCTTCTTTCACAACATAGCTAATGTTTAAATATATTTAATATGATTGTATATGCGTAGCCTATATCAGATTGCATGCCATCTTGGGAAGGGGGGAGGGGAGGAAGGGGGAAAATTTGGAACTCAAAATCTTATAAAAGTGAATGTTGAAAGCTAAAAATAAAAAAATAAGAAAATACCTTCCGATTCTTGTCTGAGGGGCCCATGTTGCCTTTCCATTTGTTTGAGTTTTGTGTATATCTGGGGTCCAGGAAATCAGTACCTCTTCCAGAATGAACTATGCAGTCAAGCAGTGTCATGACACTGTCAAAACTTTTGATAAGGGCTGTAGGTATTCCTTCATCCAACAGAAAGAGGAAAGTTGAGGGAAGGAAAAAGGAGAGGGTAGAGAGTAATCAGCATGGCATGAGCTTGAGCAGATTGCTGAAGGAGTTTGTCTTCAAGGTCAAGTTTGAGTGTTTATCTTGTTCTTAGACACCCCCTAGTGGCATTTAAAGCCCTCTACAATCTGGCTTCCATTTACCTTTCTTTCCTTTTTCCTTCCTCCCTTTCTTTCTTTCTTCTTTCTTCCCTTCTTTCTTTCTTCCCTTCTTTCTTTCTCTTTCTTTCTTTCTTCCCTTCTGTCTTCCCTTCTTTCTTTCTCTTTCTTTCTTTCTTTCTCCCGTTCTCTTTTTTTAAAAAAATTCCAGCTCGTAGAACAATGTCTGACACATAATAGGTGCTTAATAAATCCTTGTTAACTTGACTTAATTTTCCGATTTTATTACATAATACTCCCCTTAATTAACTTCATATTTCAGTCATACTGCTCCACTAATTGCTTCCCAAATTCAAAATTCCATCTCCTATCTCCTTGCTCTTGTTCAATCTGTCCCCCTTCTCTGGAATATACTTCCTTCTCACGTCTGCCTCAAAGACTCCCTGGAACCTTCAAAGCTCATGTCAGGTGCTTTCTCCTTCACAAAGCTTTTCTTGATGACCCTCGAATTCTCTCTGCCCTTGAATTACAAATTGATTTATCCATGTGCGTATTGTATCAGGCAATATGATTTAAGCTTCTGAGACTATTGTGTTTCTGGTTTTTATTACCAATTCCTATCACATTGCCTTACACATACAAGGTACATGTTTGCAATTGCAATAATATGGAAATTCCTCCCCCAAAGCAGATTCTAAGCCTTCTATCACTTAGCAAATCAGACTTAGAGTATTGCTTAGGCTCAGAAAGGTTATGTAGCAAGCGTGGCCACAAAGTTTAGTAAGTATCAGAAATGGGATTGGAACGACTTCTTTCTTATTCCAAATTCAACACTGTTTATGATAACATACTACCTACATACTTTACACATAACAGGTGCTTAATAAATGACAGCTGGGTTGAATTAAATTCTTTACAACATTAAAGAATGTAGTAGAGTAGAAAGCACCCAACTTGAAGTCAAAGGACCTGGGCTGAAATCCTGCCTTCCTGTGTCATTTACATTTCCTCATTTATAAAAAGATGATGTTGGACTAGATGGCCTCTGAGCTGACCAACTCCAGATCTATGATCCTATGACCCGAATGCAGGAACAAGGAAGAGATGACTGTAGCTTTCAAGCCTCATAAACTAAAGTGTCCTCCACTGTTTAGTCAATATTAACAAATGATTGGGAAACCACTGGAGTGACGTGGAAAAAAGCACTCAACTCATCCCCATGACTTTGGGCAAGTCATTCAGCCTCTTTCATCCCAGATTCATCCTCTGAAAGGGGGCACAATAATACCTCTCCTGGTCATCCCATAGGCTCATTGGGAAGCCTTAAGATAACAACGTATGCTATCCAAATAAGGTTTTATAAAGCCAGATGTGACTATTCTCTGTACCAGGGAAGTTCATGAAAAATCCAAAGCCTTACTGTGACAATTCCAGATAAGCCCGGTCTCTCTATTGTACATGGCAAAGAATGTCTGTTTTGTTTTCTTTAAGAGAGAAAAACTGGGGTGGGGGGAATCAGGATATATTTTATTCACATTTTGGTAATGTGAAATGAAGCAGCCAGGGGTGAGCCAAGTATATAATAGTGGCCATAAAACTTGACCTTTAACTAGAGCAGAGTTATCTGTTCCTGGTACCCAAGAGACCCAGGAAACAGCAACCTCTCCATAGTGAAAGGAGCTGATAAAAGAAACCCACATGGACACTCAAAGGTGCCATTGTCCTGAATTTCCTTAGTGTTTCTCCTCCACAGTGGGATAACCCAGGAATTGATTTTTAAACTTGAGCTCTGCCGCCCCCAGGCTTCCCACACTACTTTTGGGACTCCTACCACCTGCTGCCCTCCCACAAGCCATAGGTTCTTTACATTACACCCTGCTGCTTTCCTGGTACTAGAATGATGAAGTCATTTTTCAAACCAAACAGAATTTATGGACTTAATGATTATTTTTCAAATCAATATACAAACTGGAACTCATTAGATACAAGAAATGAGATAAGAGGTATCAGGGATGTTATTAGAGAGATGAATAAAGGGGAGGTGGCGGAAGGTAGAAACAGTAAGTCACATGATATAAATAAGTGATCTGATGGGCAGTGTCACTGGTATCTACCCAGTACTGATGTGTCTATAAGAAGGCCCTAGCACATTGAATGGACACCTATGGAGGATTTACAGGAAGACATGCACATGAATAACCACATGGTAAGATGTGAATGAATAGAAATCTGTATCATTGGAGGGGAACATCCAAACTGATGAAATCATAGAACCATTGAAATATGTCTTTTCAAAGCTACTGCAACAAATTCTATTCTCCCTAAATGAGGCCATATCTCTTTACCCAGCACACACACATTTAACAAGGACTACAATTCAATTGTAAAAATGCATAAAAAGTACCTTTTATGTCCCACTGTCCTTGATGTTAGAGACACAAGAATAAAAACAAAATGTTCTCTGCTCTCATAGAAGTTATCAATTTATTAAGGAAAAGGTGAGTGACCAT
Source organism: Phalanger gymnotis (assembly GCA_028646595.1). Lineage (NCBI taxonomy): Eukaryota > Metazoa > Chordata > Mammalia > Diprotodontia > Phalangeridae > Phalanger > Phalanger gymnotis. The sequence continues at coordinate 30,830,826 of CM053626.1, forward strand.
GTACCCTTTTTATTTTACTACTTAGTAAATGGAAAATCACTCTGAGGCCTAGAGTTTAGAGCTTCACTAGACCTTGGAGATCTGTTAGTCCTAGCCTCTTACTTTACGGATGAAGGAAGTGAGGCCCAAGGAGAGAAAAAGACTCACCCATGATTACACAGACAACAATGAGGAGGGAGCTGAAGCCCAAGAAGAGGAAAAGATTCATCTAAGGTCATGCAGACAGTAAGGAGAGTTAGGTATCAGAACCAGGTTTCCTGATTCTAGATATACCAGACCAAAAGTTCTTAGGTGTGTGTGTGTGTGTGT
>CM053626.1:30831634-30882400 GCA_028646595.1 Phalanger gymnotis
AAAAAAAAAAAATGAGCAGAATAGAAAAACTGGAGTCTGCAATGGCAAGCCTCAATAAAGAGAAAGCAATAGATTGTCAATGCAAAATACACAGACCCTAGAAGAAGAGAAGCAAAAAGCAATGACACTAAAAAAAAAATGTGGTCCCTATGCAAACAAAACTTATTGATCTCAAAGACATCATGCACAGAGACAACCTAATGATCATAGATCTCCCAGAAGAACATGGCAAGGCAGAAAAGAAAACCTTAACACCATAATGAAGTAAATAATACGAGAGAATTGCCCAGAACTTTTAACATAGAAAATAAAATCTCAACTGAAAGAATTAAAAGATCATCTCAAAAAAAAAAAAAACAAGGCTGCAAACTCCAAGACAGATAGTGGTTAAATTTAACAATTCAATTCAGAAACAAGAAATTCTGTAAGCCATCAGGAGAAAGACCTACAAACACAAAGGAAAAGGCATCCAAATAAATCAAGACTATCTTCAACCACTAAAAAAGAAGGAAGGAATGGAATATGTTCCAAAGATTGGATCCAGGATGACATATCCTGCAATTCTAAGTATAACTACACAGGATCAAAGATGGACATTCAATGATACAGAAGAATTTTAAAGTGTTAGAAAGAAAACTAGAATTGAAGAAAATATTTGCCTCTTGAATATCTCAAACACAGTGTGGCCAAGAAATGGTTGATATGGTGTTTGCTGCCCAACAACTCCAAGAGAAATGCCAGCATTCATTGATCTGACCAAGGCCTATGATACTGTCAGTTGTGAGGGCTTATGGAAAATTATGGCAAATTTGGGTTGCCTGGAGAAGTTCATTGATATTGCACATTCCATGATGACATGCTTGCACAGGTTTTTGACCTTGCCCAGTCACCAATGAAGTAAAGCAGAGCTGTGTGCTTACTCCCATGCTTTTTAGCATAATGTTTTCAGCAATGTTGTCAGACACCTTCAATGAGGACAAACATAGCATCAAGGTTAGCTACTGCACTGTAACCTGAGAAGGCTACAAGAAAAGACTAAAGCAGAGAGAGAGTTGGTGTGTGACTTTTTGTTCACACATGATTGTGCACTCAGTGCAGTCTCTGAAGCTGAGATGCAATTATGGATCAATTCTCTGCTGCTTGTGCTAATTTTAGCTTAACAATTAATACTAAGAAAACAGAGGCTCTCCAACAGGCAGCACTACACCACCCATATGTGAGACTATCAATTATAGTAGAGAATTTTTGAATTCCGTGGATTAGCTCACTTACCTTAGTAGTATACTTTTCAGGGATGTACATGTAGATGATGAGGTTGACTCATACATCACCAGGGCTAGCTCAGTGTTTGTGAGGCACCAAAGGAAGGTATGGGGGAGAAGAGGTACTAGGCTGCCTACCAAACTGAAGATCTACAGAGCCATTGTGCCAACCTCATTGTTGTATGCCCTTGAAACCTAGACAGTATATCAGTGCCGTACCAGGAAACTGAATGGCTTTTATTTGGATTGTCCTAGAAAGATTCTGAAGATCACCTCCCAAGATAAGGTACCAGACACTGCTAAGCATTCAGACTCTACTGAAGAGAGCACAACTCCAATGGTCTGGCCACGCTGTTTAAATGCCAAGAGTATGTTTGTCTAAAAGACTACCTTATGGAGAACTCGCACAAGGCAAGTGCTAACAAGGTCAGAAGAGGTATATAAGCTCTTTCTGAAGAACTTTGGAAATGATTGTGAGAGGAGACACTGGCACAAAACCATCCAGCATAGAAGGCATTGTGTTCTGTGAGCAAAGCAGAATTGAAGTAGCTCAAAGGAAACACAAGATGTATAAATTTAGAGATGTATCCCCTCTAAATGATCATATGGACTATTCGTGCCTGGCCTGTGAGCCTTCTGAGTTCATTAATGTCATTTTGGCCTTCCTTGAGGATGAAGGATAACAACCACTGCCACAACAACTATAGCTAACATTTATATAGCTCTTTGAAGTCTGCAAATAATGTACATATGGTATCTCACAAGACTTTACTTAGATCCCTATTAAATTTCGTCTCTAGAGGCAATGTGACCCAGTGAATAGAGAATCTCAGAGTCTTTGTTCAAGCTTTGCCTCTGGCACATAATGGTTCTGTTGACCTAGGCAAATCACTGGACTTCTCAGTGACCAAAGCAACTGTCTATAACTAATGTCACAGAACAGGTGCCAATGTGCATTGGTAGAGGCAGTTTCCTCATTCTCTTTGAATATGAGCTATGCCGATGAAAACACATCAGAATTAAATTTCATCTCATTGAATTTATCACAATGACTATGTCTTCCAGAATTACAATTGCCATCCTATCTATTAGTTAATCTTCTTTCCTACTTCTTAAGACATTGTTGATGCGAACTTCTTTTGCTTAGCTATGTGTTTGTTATAAGGGATTTGGTTTCTTTTTTCTTTTTACAGCAGAAAGGGGGAAAGTTTGAAGGGAGAAAAAAGTAAATGATTGATAGCAAATTTTTAAAAAGACTTATTTTGTTAGAGACTATGCCTTGGTCAAAACAACAATCCTTCATTTAGCCTTCAAGGCAATTTGAAAGATCTCAAGAGCAAGGACCATCAGCTCTCTATGGGTTGCACAAAGCCCCCAATACAGTGCATGCCCAATGCTCAAAGAGATGCTTTTGAATGAAAAAAAAAATTCAGAGGGGAAAGAATAGATCACATGCTTTGAGGTACATATATCCCCATTAATCAGAGTTGTCACTAGAAGTTTTGCAAAAACCAATTCAAATTCTGAACTACTCCTTGCAAAGAGTGCTTCTGCCAGGTGCCACACAGTTATTGATGAGTAGTCTCTGGGGAAGCCCCAATTGATGAGTCATCTGTACATGACAAGTCCATTTCTTTGAGTGCATGATCATCTCCTTTGTATATCCTTCACCTACTGTGTCTTGCTATCTGTCACTTCTACTAGGGCCATTTCTCAAATGCTTTCACCAGCTCTTTTTGTTCCATAAAGCCCTTATTGATGGAAAAGCTCCCCTGGCAGACAAAGCTATGTCTGCCCAGAACCTGCTGATGTTTTATTGCTTGGTTTTAGATGAGAGCTGTAAAATTCTCTGCTCCTTTTGAAGTCTTTACTTTCCAACCCAAACCTAGACACACACACACACACACACACACACACACACACACACACATATACACACATGACTGTGGAGTGTTTATAGATAGAAGGAACACCAGAGGTCATCTAGTCCAACTTTTTCATTTTATAAATGGGAAAGAGGGATGAAAAGTTCTTAAATTTAGAGCTGGAATGGAAGCTAGATGTCATCTAATCCAACTTTCTCTTTTTTACAAATGAAAAAAGTAAGACCCAGAGAGGAAAAAGGGACTTGCCCAAGATTACAAAGAAGTTGCAAGTAAGATGCTCAGGTTAAGTGGCAGAGCTGGAATTTGGACCTAGGTTCTCTGATTCCAAATCAGAGTGTCCTTTACATTGCATCAGAAGGCTCCTGCCCAAGATCACATAGGTTTTAGGTAGCAGAGCTGAGATTTGAACCTAGGTCCCTGACTCCAAATCCAACAGTCTTTTCAATGCACCCCACTTCTTTCTCTTCACTCTCTAGGAAGTCTTGCTGTTTGGCCCTATTGGACTATTAATTTAATAAAGGAAAATTGAATTCTGCCAATGACATGGGAAGGAGAGTTCAATAACTAAAGCTATGAATTCATAAAACATCTTGTGACAAAAAAAATGCCAAAATGAAGGTTTACAATGGTTAAATTAATTTAAAAATTAAGTTCAAATTGCCCCTTGAGGGGAAGTTCAAAGAGTATTGCTTTGATCTTCAGGAAGGGGCCACTTTTGAAAGTACAAAACCCTTATGAGGAAGGTGCTTTTAAAATGAGGTGGGAGCACAGAGGAGAGAATAAGGGATACTTTGTTGTCTTCTGCCTGGGTCCATGCTTCAGAACATTAGTGAAAGAGTGTGATTGTTCCACAACACAAACAGGCTTTATCTTTCACCTAAATGAATGAGGCTGCCTTCCCTGGCTCCCAAGCTAAAGGAAACTGTCCTTTGAAAAAATAATCCTGTCTCTGTAGTCCTTGATCTCTAGCTTTGACTGCAAACCTGGGATCATTTTCTCAGGATCACAAGACCTCAAAGTAGAAAGAGACCTCAGAGATTTCTAGCCCCATCTGGACCTTAGCAAGAATTTCCCAACAACATACCTGGAGTCATCTAACTTATGCTGAAAACCCTCCAGAGAGTGATCTCACCATCACTACCTTGAGGTGGCCCATTCAGCATTTGGACAGCTCTCACTGTTAGGAAATGTTTCCTCATACAAGCCTCAGTTTTCCTTTTTGCAGCTTCCACTTACTACTCCTACTTCTGTCGCCAAGCAGAACAAGACGACCGTCTTTCCACCTGACAATCTTTTAAATACTTGAAGGCATTTAGGCATGCATAGATTGCAGGGAGGGTATCCTGTTCACCTTTGCCCAGAAGGGAAGGGGAAAGGGAAGGATCAATATGAAGGTTCCCCCAGTATGTACCGTCACATCCCTCTTATGCCTCATATACCTTATGTAAAGGTAGCTTTCAAGTCCACCCTCCTCAAGTCTTCTCTTCTCAAAGTTAGAAATCTCAGTTACTTCACCCAACCCTCCAATGGTAGAAATGTAAGGCTTTTCACCATCCTTGCTACAAGTCTCTATGCATTCTCCATTTTATCAATATTCTACCTAAACAGTTGTGTATATAACTGACCATAATATTAAAGATATTTTCTGACAAGAGCAGAGCACCAAGAGACTAGCCCCTTCCTAGCCTCGTTTAATGCAGACTGAGATCTCATTGAGGCAGCGAGGTGGCTCAGTGAATACAGTAATGAACTTGGAGTCAAGAAGATGTGAGTTCAAATCTGGCCCCAGACATTTACTAGCTGTGTGATCCTGGGCAAGTCACTTAACTTATGTTTGCTTTAAGCCACTGGAGAAGGAAATGGCAAACCGCTCCAGTATTTTTGCCAAAAAATGGACAGTTTTAGTGTGGGTCATGAAGAGTCAGACATGACTAAACAGCAAAAAGATCTCATTGACTTTTTTGGCTTCCATATACACTCTTGACTCATACTGAACGGGAAGTCCATGAAGATCCTTATTTTTGGAGCAGTTGCTATCTATCCACACCTTCTCTGTCCTTTCCCCTCTGAAATGGATTCTTTGAACCAAAGTGAAAGATGTTACATTATGTCTAATAAATGTCATCATATTAGATTTGGTCAGTCTTTCTGGTCTGTCAAAATCCTTTTAGATCCTGCCCCTGTCTTCCAATGTGACAGACCAGGAAGAATGGTCGGAAGTTTCAGAGATGAGCTTAGGTGGTATGTCAAAAAGAACATCCAAATAATATAGAGCTCCATGAAAGTGTAATGGGCTGCTTCAGGATGTGGTGGGGTCTTCCTCCTTAGAAGTCTTCAAGCAGAGACTGGAGAACACTAATCATACATGTTGTAGTGAGGACTCCCTTTGAGGCGTGGATTGGATTAGATGATTCTCTGTGTGTGTGTATGTGTGTGTGTCTGTGTGTGTGTGTGTGTGTGTAAGAGAGAGAGAGGGAGAGAAAGAGAAAGAGAGAGGATAGTGGATGGGTAGCTGGGTATAGAGATTAGATAAGTAGACAGAGAGATGGACTGATGGATGGATGGACAGACAGACAGACAGGCACTAAGATAAGCCCAGGGGAAATAAATAAAAGCAAGGCCTTAAGGAGTTACATTCTAATGGGAGAAGAAAACATATAGATGGCACCTGGAAAATTGTTGAGGGTAAGAGGGACAAACACTAGATGTCTAGAAAGTGTGGATGAAGACTTGGAGTCCAAGGAGGTAAAACTAAAGTCCAGGGAGGGCTGCAGTCCAATTTTCTGGTAAGGAGAGATTGGATGGATCATGGCTAAAGATATCTGAGAAGTGTCTGGTTAGTATAAAAGAGGTCCTAACCTAGGTGGTAATTGTACATACATACATACACATACACATTTGAATTTGATATTCTTCATAACTATTGTTCGATGCCTGACCTCTTTCTCTGGCACTTTTCTGCAAGTGTCCAACTCTCATGTTGGGATGCTTCTATACTGGGAGGTATGGGGTGTTCAAAAGGGACTAGCATTTCTGGTAAGAGGGCTTGCCAAGCCCTTTTCAGGGCTGCTCCTCCACCTTTGGTGTCCATTTGTTACCCAACTTGTTACCAATGTAACACAATGTAACAGCCTCCAAGAGGCTGTGGCATGTATAGTGGCCAGATCCTGGTAAAACAATCTTGGCAGACAGGATAAACCAGGTTGAGGTTAACCAACAAGCCTCAAATCTATCAGTGAGTTGGGAGATGTCTACCCCAAGTATGTGAAAACTTCCATTGGTGGAGCAGACAGATGAGAACAATTTCTTTCAATGGCCATGAAGGTGGCTGATGCAAAAGCCACGGAGTGTTTAGAGTTTGGTCAGACATCAAAGATGCCAAGGTCATCCATTGCATCTTGGGCCATCACCATCCATCTTGACTTTTGTCTTGTCACTGGACTCTGATGGCTCTGGAAGAAAGAATGAAGCTGATGACTTTGTGCAACTCTGCCTCACTTAAATCTAATTCACATGCAAGTCAAGATATCACCCCATGATGTCATTGGTACTCTTAAAAATGAAAGACAAACAACAAAACACCCTTGAATTATTCCATCTGGGTCTTACTCTTACCAAAGATCCAAGTTATAGAGACTTCTATACATCTTAATCTCTATGATAATATGCTTGTCCTGAATCTGATGTCTTTATAACAAGAAACTCCAGCTTATTGGTAGCAAAGTGTGAAGATTCTATGCTCTATTCCACTGTGGTCCTTACCAATGAATTCAACACAAACTACCCAAGAGCGAGATGTTTTGGCCCCTACTTTAAAATATTAGTGCTAACAATGTTACAGTTCATGGTGAACAAGAGCTGTGAATAGTCGTGTCTATGACTCTCAATTTGTCTATCTCCCTACCCGCCACAACAGCCCATTAATATCTCTTTTCCAATCAGTTGAGAGGCATCTGGGAATACAAAGGTCAACATAAAAATGTGTGTGCCCCTATCTTGGGTCCTTTCTCTCTGCTAAGTGACTACCAAGTTGTGTACAAGGATCTCATGACCTCTGACTATAAAAGTCCTACAACCGTGAAGGAACAGAGTCCTCAGAAAGTGTGTCAAATAATCTGTTCCCTCTTCTCAGCATTAGTTTAACTAGGATTAACATCTCCTGAGAATTTGCTTCCTTTCAGGTTATATTGGAAGAATTCATTCTTTTTGGTTTAATCCTTTTTGAAAATTTTCCAAGCTCTCACCTCTCGTCTTAGAAAATGGTAGAGTCCCATTCTTAGGATACTGTCTAGAATCCTTCTTTGCTTCCTCAGACTTGTTTGGGTTACAATGAATAAATCAGACATTTATTATTTCAATGTGAAATGAGAAAAAAGTTGGGCTGTTTCAGTAACATAAACTGCCTCATTTTTGTCTATGAATTTGATTTACACTGTTGTTTCAGTGGTTTCTTCTATTTTTGTCCACTGGAAGAAGAATTTACTGATCCTATGAGCACCATGCAAAGAGATATTCACAGCCATGAATAGAGCAGAGTTCTTTGTTCTAGGCACTGCAGTACAGTGGAGAGAGTACATAGTTTCAAGATTTTGTGTCTGGAAAACCTAGATTCAAATCCCTCCTCTTACACTGAATAGCTGTATGACTCTGGGTAAGTCTTTTAATTTCTTCAAGCCTCCATTTTGCCATCTACAAAATGCACATAAACAATACCGGTAATATGCATGCCACAGAGTTATCATGAAGCTTAATGGAGATAATGTTGATAAAGTGCTTTGCAAAATTAAAAATGCCATAGAAATGATGGTTGTTATTATTGTGTAGACAATGGAAGGCTCTGTTGAACAACAAAAAAGAGTTTTACTCTTTCTTCACACAAAACTCTTTTCCACATCTATAAAGATGGCAAATCATTGGTTTCCTGCTTTGATAGGGGTGGTGCCCAAAACTAATTGAGGTCTTTTTGATTATCATTGAAGACCTAGGGTACAGGAAGAGGGCAGAGGTAAGCAGGTGATTTCCATAAACTGTTTTAATGAATTTGACATTTAAAAACTTTTCCCATAAATACTAGTGAGAAGCTGTGGCAGCAATGGGAGAGAATTCTGTCTTTGCCCCCAGTCAAAGCCCAGCAGAAGGCAAATGATGTATTTACCTCAGCCACCATCAAACCCAATCCATAACCAAAAGAGAATCCCCAACAAATAACCATCCAGCCCATTATATGCCAACACAGCCTAGTCCACAGCTCTTATTGGGCGTGGGGGGAGGCAATGACTAGGTGGTATTTAGTGCAGGGCCTGGAGTAAGAAAGACTCATCTTCCTGAGTTCAAATCTGGCTTCAGACACTTACTAGTTGTGTGACCTTAGGCAAGTCATCTAACCCTATTTGCCTCAGTTTCCTCATCTGTATAATGAGCTGGAGAAGGAAATGGCAAACCTGTTTAGTATCTTTGCCAAGAAAACCCCAAATGGGGTCACAAAGAGTCATACACTATGGAAACATGACTTAGCAACACCACCATTTTTAGGAAATTTTTCCTGCCCTTAATTAAGCTTAAATCTCTCTGCAGCTTCTTTTCATTGCTCCTGGTTCTACCCTATGGGACCAAAAAAATTGTCTAAACCCTCTTCTACATGCTGGCCTTTCAAGTGCTTTCTACTTATGTGAATTTGGGTAAGTCACTTAACCTCCTTGATCACCAGGTTCGTCATCTGTAGATAGTTGAGGGATGACTATGTTGAAATGAAGTTATTTTGTGGGTCTGCATCTTTAAAAATATAGCTCATTGAGGCCCACCAGTTCATTTAACTTTAATAGTCAGCCAAAAAAGATACAGTTAACATGGAACAGGGACATTTACTGAGACAGCATAGTATGAACAACAGTAACAAAAGATGACCCCCATAAATGTGAGAGAATTCGACAAAGCATCAGTGGAAAGAATGGACACACATATCGAGTGTACTAGTAAAGATGTACACACATAGAGAACATGGGAACTAGTCCAAACAGCCCAGCTAAGTGGCATGATCAGCAGAGATGCTGTGCCCAGGGGCTGCATCCTGACTACAGGCAGTTAGAGATGCAATACTAGAGCTCACAAAATAGGGAAGGGAAGATATGGAGTCATCTGCATAGACATGGGAGCTGATGAAATCATGGGAAGAGATTGTAGAGAGAAAAGAGGATAGAGTCTGGGATGGAGCCCTGGTATATACCCATGCATAAAGGGGTCAAGGGGTGGGATATGGATGGTGATCCCACACAAGAACAAGAAAAGGATTAGTCTGAGAGGACTGTAATACAATAGTGTCCCAAAAACCCATGGAGGAGAGACTATCCAGGAGAAAAAGATGATTAACAATATCAAATGCTGCAGAGATGAAAAGAAGGAAGAGAACTGAGAAAATTTAGCAACAGAGAGGTCACTGGTGAACTTGGAGCAGGAAGTTTCAGTCAAGTGGTGCAGACTGAAGTCAGATTGCCAAGGATGGAGAAGTGAGTGGGAGGTGAGGCAGTCAAGACAAAGAGCACACACAGCTTATTCTAGGAGTTGGGCTGTGAAACGGAGGTAAGATTGAGGAAAATAGCTTGAGGAGAAAAATCAAATGAAAGGATTTTTTGGCTTTGGTTTGTCTTTTTTTAAGGATGGGGGAGAGGAGTAGGTTTCAAGAAAAAAGAGAATGAACCAGGAGATTGAGGGGGAGGGAGTATTAGGGAGAGAGAAGAAATCATCTAACAGCAAGCTGCTAGAGGAGATAGGAGTTTATGGAATCAAGAGAAAGTACACAACTTAAAAATCAGAGCATCACTTACCCTTATGTATAACTAGTTACATAAATATAGCAATATAACTATGATGTCTGTGTGTGAGAAAGCGGGGGTGAAGAGAGAGGGGGGAGAGAGAAAGTAGGGAGGGAGGAAGAGAGGGAAAGGGACAGGAGAAGGGAGTGAAAGAGAGAGACAGAGACAGAGAAAAGCTTTATATATGTTATGTCACTTGATCTTTACAACAACCTTTGTGGTTGGTTACCTCTGTAAGGAGTTTTCTCTCTCCTCATTCTTTTTCAGATTGTATTGGCAACACTTCTTTTTCTTACAGGCCTCCAAAAAGCTTGGTATCATGAAGTGACAGGAATGAACTAGGAAGAATAGCAGAAAAGAGGACCAGCAATTCCCAGGAGATATGCAAGAAGAGATCCAGCAAGAAACCAAGTCTGAGGACTCAGAAATCTATATTAAAAAGTACAAATCATGGTCATTAAACAGAGGAACTAAAGAGACTAATGTAAGCAGGCAAATTTGACCCCAGAGATATTACTAAGTCTTCGTAGGATGGGACTCATGACATGGATAAATGGGCAAGCAGAGTGGTATTGTATACTAAAAAATATACTCACATTTTTTTTTCTTTTTTCTTAAAGACCAGCCTTCTTCACCCCAAATCTCTCTGGATCTCACTGATTGGCCAATAATAGGTCCAGGCTAAGTCCCAACTTGGTTGTTGTTTGGGACCTAAATGACTTAGAATGAATGTAAATAGCAACTGTTCTGTTTTGGCCAGAAACCTTGAGTGTCTTCCTCTCCCAGATCTTTTTTTAAATTTTTTTAAAGAGGCCATTATTTGCCTCATTTCTTATTAAGACTTAATTACTGAATCAGCAACTCCATCAAACTGAGGATGGAGGCAACTCCATCAAACTGAGACCTGTTAAAGACCTTAGCCTGAAAAGTGCAAGTTCCCCCACCATATCCTGGGCCATCTCCAGTTTTCCCGATCTATATCTGGCCGCCGGTTCCAGGTGGCTCCGATGGAGCTGATGGAGCAATGGGACCCCTAACAAAGGGTCCTAGAACTCTTCCACAAATTTCAGGAAACAAGTTCCTGTTGTTTACCTAAGGCATCCAGCCCATCCCAGTCAATAATCCTTTTAACTGTCCTTTCGTTGTGGCCCCCACCCAGCCTAGCCCTTCACTCTCTGTTACCTCCAGACCACCCCAGGCTACTCGCCTCTCCTAGATCCCATCTAGATCTTCCCACAGTCATTTTCCCTATGAAAGTATCAGTCGAGTGAGTCAAATGTGCAGACTCACTAAAAATGTCACCTACCCAACTGGTATCATACTCACTACTTGGACTGCAAGAAGGGTTGAGTGGCTGAATTCTTTCAAGGCAGACTCCTGTCCTGTACCCTTGCATTCTGGAGTTCCCAGCACCCCTAGATCAAAACAGCTCCAGAGGAGAAAGTGAGGCTGGTGATTTCGCACAGCCCTTGCTCATTTAAATCCTATTCACTTGCACGTCATGGCATCGCCTCCCTGATGTCATGGTCCTCTTTGAGAACAAAGGACAAACAGCAGCAGCAGCATACTCACATAAAGAAATCCAATAATATGAAATAGGAAACATTATGGAGAGGGTTTAGGCGAGGATCACCAAAGATAGCAACAGAACTGATACTTTTGTAGGGGAATACTCCCCGACCACCTGGACAGAAGGAGGAATTAGATAAGGAATTTAGGAAACAGATCACAACTGTCACAGAAACATGAAAGCGAAGACACCTACTAGTACTCTCTCTCTCTGACAATAGCAAAGCAGATGATAAATTTGCCACTTACCTCAGTGACATTTCCATTCTTCAAAGAATGTACGAAGCATCAAGGAGAAGGGTTCTTCTTGATATAATTTTCATCAAGAAGGAACTAGAAATAGCAGGACTTTAGCATCAAGTCACCATTCCTTCAGAGATTACCTAATAGAGGAGAGGAAAGCATGGTGTATGCTTTATATACACGCTAATGTTACTATTTTTGTAGGGGAAGCTGCTCCAAGAAAGATATGAAGCTCTCAAGTATGAAATTATAAAGACACAAATAGAAATGACTTTGATGAAGAGAAGAAAGGGGGGGGTTTCCTAAAGAGACCAATATAGATGTGAATGAAGCTCATTAGCAAATTCAAATTAACATATATATACATTTATTGTGTATTTACATATATATACACAAATACATACATATATGTATGTATCTATGTGTGTGTATATAAAATATATATTAATATACATATTATATACACACACACATGTCAAGGTCAAATGACTGAATTGGAATAACATTAATCTATTAGAATCTTCTCAGGAAACACTAAAGCCCAAAATGAGCTAAGGCTATTAATAAATGTTAAAGGCAACAAAGTGGGAGCTATTTGAACTTAAATTTGAAGTAAAAAAAAAATCCAAGAAGGGATTGGTCTCTCTGTCTCTGTCTCATGTATATATTATTTGTATATATTTATGTGTGTATATGTATATACATATACACACACATATACATATATCTTATGGGATAATAACAATGGATGCTGGATAAAAACAGAACTACTCAATTCTTGTCTTGCTTCATTTTTTCTCATTCAAGGAAAATGATATTTGGATTGGAAAGAATAAAAGAAAAATTCCTTACTAGGATTAGAACCACAAGATAAGTTAGTAGGCAGCCAAGTGGCGTGTAGCAGCCCTCAGTGAGTATGTCAAATCTGAGCTGAGTACAGGTGAGGGCAGATGTAATTGCTGAGCCATTAGTGGCATCCAAAATACCTTGGATATGGAAGAGGTACCACAGTTCCAATTTTCAAAACAGAGAAGAGGATGAAGCCTGAAAACAGCAGACATAGAAGGTGCTTTCTATTGTTGGAAAAAATCTGAAATACACTATCAAAAGAACAGTTTATGAGTCCTTAGAGAGGCAGTGATCTTCAGTTTTACACTAAAGCCCAGTGTAACCCATGATTGAGAACTTCCATGCTCTGAACTCACACAGACTAGATTTGATCTTGGGAGACACCACCAAAAGTCAGAGAAGCAAAGATTCAGAGCTAGAAGGGAGCTAACATGTCATCTAGTCTAACTTTCTTGTTTTATAGATGAGGAAACTGAGGCCCAGGCAGGTTACAAGATTTGCCCGGGGTCTAGAAAATGTCTGAGGCAGAATTTGAACACAGGTCTTCCGGATGCTAAATCCAGAGCTTTATCCACTATGCTGCTTCTCAGTAACTAACTCTTTTGCTTACATTGCCACTTCACAAAGTTTAATTTGGGAAATCTCAGACTGTAGCTCATGCTTTAGTGTCCACAAATGTGAACAACAGGGTTCCCAGCTCCTGTAGAAGCACATAAGGTATCAAATGCATTTACCAAGTACCAGGACACATTTATTTCACTCCATAGAAAATATGGAAGACACAAAGGATTCTCGGAACAATAACAAGAGGGAGAAAAAAAATTAACAAATAACAGACTCATGACAGCCTATCAAGCAAATCAAGAAAAATCTCTTTTCTCTCTCGAGGTGCCTATTTTCCACAGGATCCTAAAGATCCTGAAGTCATATTTAGTACCAGCCCATGGCTTCAACTCCCTTCAGAAAGGAAATTAGCTTGGGCTGCTAGACAAAACACTCAGACATTTTCAGTGAGTCCGCTCTTTAACCCCACAGAGATCCTTAGGGATATTCAACCTAATGACACTACGCCGAAGACTTAGACTAAACCTGAAGGGAAATACCCTGGAGACTTACAGGTAATGCCGCAACATTCAAGTGAGTATCTCTTTCGTCTCACAGAGATCCTCTAAGGATGGAGGAATTCCTCCAGAAGGAAACCTACATGAGCCTGCTATACTGGCAACCTATTTCCGCTTGGCCCTTCAACATTTGAATCATTCACTCTAAGAGTCTTGATTCTTTGTTCCTCCAAATGATGGCTTTGGGCCTTTGCCACTGATACAACCAGTAACAGGATCCAGTGAATGGTCCTCTTCTCCTACCAAGAGCCATGCTACTCAGGAAATTCTCTTTCTGGATAAAGGTAGGCTTCTTGAACCTGGGGTTACTCACAAGGCAACATCCAAGGCTGGCATTGCCTGCACCAGACTCTTTCTTTGTATAGAATGCCATATCCTAGGACTCTCAAATTCAGACTGTTGGAGAGGAAAAACTCAGGAATTCACATAGACTCTTCTCACTCTGAAATCTTGGTGTCCAATAACTTAGAGCATCCAAGCCACATGGGGGTACACATGCTTACCTTTGCCAAGCACTTCCCTAAAGCTGACATTAACAGTTCCTAGCAAGAAAGAATTTTCACCTACACCTACTGCATTCTCAGAATCCAAATGGAAGAAAGGTATAAAAGGATAAAGCACAGAGCAGGTCTTTTTTATGTCACACAAAGGATGTCTTCTCCCATAATAGTCTATCATCCCAAGAGTCTGCTAACCAAGTCATCTTAAAGGTAGCCCAGATCATTGAGACTTAATCATATGTTCTTACTCCTCTCAATAGGATTCAAATGGGCATGTCCATAGCTTCCACAGGGAGCTATTTTTGAAAGTCCCAAAGATTTGCCAGCCTATTAACTCATCGAGCTAATCAGAGAACTTGTTTTACCAATCACTCTACTGATGTATCTTCATCAGAACAGGACATGTCAGATTAAGTTTGCCTCTTTTTTTAAGCAGTATAACTGAATTGGTAGACCAAGTAAACTATGTAGACATTGTACGCTTAGATTTCAGCAATACATTTGACAAAGTTTTACATGTTATCTCAGCAGATAAGATAGAGAGATATAGGCTAAATGATAATATAGTTGGACATGTTTAGAAGGGGTTGGATTGGACTGAAAGAATAGTCATTAATGAATCAATAATGATTTTGAGAAAGGTCTTTAATGAAGTGCCCCAGGAATCTTTCTATGTTCTTTCCATGAACAGTTCCATGCTATTCAATGACTTGAATGAAAATATAGAAGGCTTGCTGATTAAATATAAAAGCTTCACAAAGTGAGAAGGGAAACCTAAAACTGGATCAGAGAATCTCGATCCAAAGGAACTTCAACAGACTAAAAATGATGGATTGAATCAAATGAGAGGAAATTTAAAATGTATAAATGAAAAATCTCACATTTGGATTTTTTTTTAAAAAAAAAGATAGGAGAGTAGGGACCAACTCTGTTGGTAACTAAAAGATTTCATAGTTTTAGTGGACTACCCTCTATTAGCCAAGAGTGCTATATGGTATCCAGAAAAACTCCCGTGATGCCTGGCTACATTTAGGCAGACATAGGATCCAAAATGAGAGAGGTGATGGTCCCAGAATACACTACCTTGGACAGACCACTTTGAGATTATTATATTCCCTTCTTGGCATCACATTTTGTTGAAGATGTTAATAAACTGGAAAACATTCAGAAGGCATTCAGGTTTTCTTTAGCTAGAAGTGGTTAAAGAAATCAATGCCATTTAGCCTGGGGAAGCAAAGATTCAGGTGACATCATGAAAGTCTCTAAGAATGGCAGTAATCTCATATTTGAAAGAATCTTGGATTTGGAGTTAGAAGATCTAGTTTTGAATCCTGACTCTGTCTCTCGTTTTCTGTATTTTTCTTTTCCAAGCCATTAGTCTCTGGAATTATTTCTCCATCTGAAAAATGAGAAATTTAATGAGACTTTAATGATCTCTAAATTCTGTGAAATTCTAATTCTTTGCCTTTTTATGCATCCCAGAGCTTAGCACAGTGCCTGGAACAAAGTAAGTACTTAATAATAATAAATGCTTATTTACTGATTAATTGATTGTTTAATTACTTATTATACTTGACCCCAAAAGACAAAACAAACAAGAAGGGGCCATTGCAAAAAGGCAGATTTAGGCTGGTGTATGGAAAAGTCAGACATTACAGAAATAACTGAACAACAACAAATGGAAAATATTCCCAACATTTACAGCTATCCCAAAGTGGAATGGTCTGCCTCAGGAAATAGTTATATCCTTCATTGAATGTTTTAAAGCAAGAGCTGGATAACCAATTTTTGAGTATGTTGGAGAGTAGATTTCTGTTTAGATATAGATTGAACCAGATGGTCTCTGAATTCCCTTCCAGCTCTGAGATTCCTTGATTCTGTGATTCTGGTGGTATTTGCCAATTTAGTTGGTGAATAAATCTTTATTGAATCAAACTGAGTCGAGTTGAATAACAGTATTCACATTGAGTTGAAGCCGTAAGTCAATCAACAAGATTTTATGAAGTGTCACTGTGGAATAGTGCCAGGCACTGTGCTAGAGGCCCGGGGTATGAAGATTAAAAAAAAGAAAAAGTCACTGCCCTCAAAGAGCCTACATTCTTTCAGTAGAAAAGGAAGAGAACTGTATATTTGGAAAAGAACAGGATATTCATTCTTCGCAGTGATCAGCAATTCCAGCATGGTGGCATCCATTGGGATGAGCTCTCAGTCTATGCTCATGTTTCTGCAGAGGACTGCTAGGACAACTAAAGCCCCAGGACTGTCTGTCTTCAAGACCTCTGTTGCTCATCCTTCATCATGGCAGCTCTTTGCATTAGATAGGCTCACGGTCGTTTGCATAATATTTATAGTCAATTTTCTTAGCCAATTATGTAAATGGATTTTTCTCCAAACACAGCTTGGAGAAAACAGGTCATTCCCATCTTCAGCCTGGATCCTGCTGTCTTTATTTAATCTTGACAGAAACTTATTGCAAGCTATTTGTAGAACTGTAGCTAGAATTCCTGTGAATTCTTTCATGGGGGAGGGAGAGGGACTTGGAGGTAGAAGCTCCAGACTGTGGTCGGGACCAAGGAGAGGGAGATGTCAACATAAGCTTCTGAAAGACATAGTCCAGAAGAAAAATAAAACTTGGTAATGGCTTCTCTCTGGGCCTTGTTCAAACAGATTGCAAGTATAGGCTCCAGATTTGATGATTTTAAGTCAACAAGACAGATGGCACAAAAAAGAAATCTTCTTTTATGGGTAATAACAGCAGTGGTGTCTGGCTTCAATGGGTAATAGCATGCAGACACTTAATAAGGCTACAAAATGCATTGATGAGCCCAGCTTGCTAGGTGTCTCAGTTTCTTACAGCGATATGCCCAGATCAGTAGCAATGGCAGCCTCTTTGGGAGTAAGGAGTCCATCAGATCTAAAAACCTATTCCTTACCACATTTAGCCCGATTGGCTAGTGGATAGGATTCTATTGCCAAATCTGGGATGCTACCAATAGAGTAATGACTAAGGGCTGTGCATGTACCTTGAATTTCTCACTGTGCTAAATAAACAGACTGGCCTGTGACTAGCATCCCACATATCAATTAATCAATCAATTAACATTTATTAAGCACTTACTATTTGCCACCATGTTAGTCACCAGGGTTACAAAAACAAAAAATCTCTGTCATCAATGAGCTTTCAGGGAAACCAAGTACTAAATATATACAAAGTAGATATAAGTGTAGTGACAGGGTATGTGATTCCATCGATGGATGAAATGCCCAGTGAGGAAACTCCCTATTTTAATTCAGGTTGGGATCCAGTCTACAACTTATTCTTTTAGAGAGTTGTCTCTAAGACCATAGACAAAATTTTAAAAATCAGAATAAATCACATTTTTAAGTGCTTCAAGATTGTTAAGCGTCTGAAGCAGGATTCGAAATTAGGTGTTTTTGGCTTCAAGTCCAGCCCTTTATCCACCATACCACCCACCTGCCTGAAATTACAGATGTGGCGATTAAAAAGGTTCAAGAGACATAATTTCTGGGTAATTTAATCATTTTATTAGTTAGGCCAGCACATTTATTAATAAAAGGATGGTGACTTGGCCTTCTCTCTTAAACCAAAGACAATCATGGTGAGTGGACTCACAGTGTTAATATCCTTCTAAGAGTAATTGTTCCCCAGGGTGGGAATCAACCCTAATTGATTAACAATTAATGAGAGAATGATATTACAATGTAGGACTGAGAGCGATATCACCCTTGGACAAAGAAATTATCTCTACACCCAGACCACCCCCAGCCTTGGGCACTCTATTGAAAGAATTTATGTCCCACCCAAGCCTAAACAGAAAACAATGGCTACTATACCTGGGTGGAGTCTGAACAAGAGAGTTAGTCTAGTCTCATTATCAGCAACGTCCTTTAAGATAATGAACTTTTTAAAATCATGACTTTAGAAAAAGGAGGAACTATGGTTCTCTCCAAATAATTGGTTATTAATAATCATTTCTCTCACAAGGTAATATGGATGGGGATCAGTAGAATCTGAAGGGATAGAGAAAGGTTTCATCTAGGAGGCTGTACTTGAGTGTAAAGACTACACCAGCATACAAATTTAAAATATCAGCATTTACACTCAACCTCTCATAGGAAAATCACTATCATGGCATATTGAGTAGAATTAGAAAGACCTGGGTTTGCCCATTGCCTAAGATGTTTACTTGCTGTGTAACAATGGCAAGTCCCTTAAAATCTCTGAGCCTCAGACAACTAAGATTTATCACCCAAGTTATGTCAGTGTTGAACTGATAGAATCACAGGTCCTTGAAGCATTGGCCAGTATTTCTGGACTAGAAGTTGAAGGCCCAGGTGTATAGGCAATCAAGATGGACTCTTAGTACTTATTCAACCAAGTGCCCTTGAAGAGTTTGACCTTTATTTTCTTGATTAAATTAGGAGTCTTTAATAACCTCCTTGCCTCAAGAAAAAACCTAGTTTATATGGGTTTGAGTGACATGTTTGTGACATCAGAGTCTTTTAGACCACGTGGTTTTAAGTCGCATTTTTTTGACACTTTTAGGTCACATAGGTGAGTCGCATGTGTGACTCACCTTTGACCCTGAACAAGATATATAAATCCAGGGACTGGCTTTCTCTTTTAGACCTCTGAACCACAGCAGGAGTGGTGAGTGACTCTGGGCCAGCCGTTGTTATGAGCTCCTTGGCTTTGGAGAAAACTCAGATGTTGATGCTTCTCTGGTAATTGTATATTGCGATTTTGTCAGATGGAAATCTGTCTGTTGATTCATGTTATTTATTCTGTTTTTATTTGCTCTGAAGCTCAGGGTGCTGGCTTTTCCCCCTGAGCTGAGTGAATGATATTTGTATGTTGGATTAAAGTAAGATCGTTAAGCCCTTAATCTTGCTTTCCTTAGTAAAGCGGATCAAAAGAACCTGGGCTTGCAGCGTTCTTGTTGTTGAGCTTGTGTTGGTTTTTCACCCCCACAGCAGCTGCTAGCCAGATTATTGCAACACCAGGTTAAAATGCCAGCTCAGAAATTTACTAGCAGTATAAGAAAATCCTATGTGCATCTCAAACTCCACATATCTAAAGCAGAACTAATTCTCCCCGCCCCCACCCACGCACACCACTCTTCTGAACTTATTTCTCTCAAGGATGCATCAACCTACTCTTTGCCCAGGTTCCAAACTCAGTGTCATCTGAAACCACTCTCACTCACCCCAAATGTCCAATCAATCACCAAACCTTGTTGATTTTACCATCACACCATTCATCGCCTTCTCACACACAGCCACTACCTCATCCCTACACTATTGAAGGAGTCTTCTCATTGGTCTGCCTGCCTCAAGACTCTTCCCACTCCAATCCATCATCTTCCACAGAGTTGCTAGAGTGATCTTCCAAGAACATGGATCTAACTGTACCAGTTTCCCGATCAATAAATGCCAGTAGCTACCTATTACCTTTAGGCATTTTAAATTTTTCACAACTTGGCCCCAGCCAACCTTCCTAGCTTTATGATGCATTACTGCCCTTTACACATTCTATGGTCCATCCGTACTGGCCCTCTTTCTGTTACATGAAACACTCCATCTCCCATCTCTATGCTTTTGCACAGGCTGTATCCCATGCCTGGAATGCGTATCTTCTTCATCTCTGCCCCTTAGATACTGTTTCCTTCAAAGCTCAACTAAAGCATCACCTTTACATAATACCTTTCCTTGTCTTTCTAGCTACTAGTGAGTTCCTCTTTCCACCTAAAAAATTATCTTGTATCAACGTATTTATTTTGCATATACATATATGATTTACCCTACAGAATGTGAGATCCTCAACGACAGGGAGTGTTTTATTTGTCTTTTTTATTACCAATGCCTAGGAAGCACATGCTTAATTCATTCTTGATTGATTAATTGATTTAAGTGAACTAATACCTCCATTTAATCAATTGCAGAATGGGAATAGTAATGTTTGCACTACTTACTTCAAAGACCATACTTCAGAAAGTCCTTTGCAATGTTTAATGGGCTATATAAATGGGAATCATTAATATTTATATTAGTTTCCATCTGACTGAAGTGAGACACCTTGCTAATCAAAATATGAGCTGGCTCCCCTCTATCAAGGGCAATGATGGAGGCAGAGGGAAAAGATAAAAATGTGGAGTTATGTCTTCAGCTACTTCATGCTTTTTATCTAATTTTTAAGAGACATATGTAAATTCATTTGAAAAACATCATGGAATATGACAAGCCATACCACGTTCCAAAGAAGTGAAAAACAGAGTTGTTAGAAAAGTCTACAGAAACCTGTGCATAGACTCAATTAAGCCAACCCATCCCAAGAGCACTGATCGGCAGATCTGGAAAGAAGACAAAAAATGGGCAGAAAACAAAATTGATTTGCCAACGTTGCTATGACGATCTAGTCTCGTCATCAGCAAGAGTGGGGCCACCAAATTTGGATTCTAACACCTGAGGATCTGACTGCTGCTTGAGAAAATAGAAATGGCCCTTAAGAAGATGAAGCTGGGAAAAAGCCCAAAGGACCAGACCCAGAACACATAGAAGAAATCCATGCCAGAGGGACACAATTTTGAAAACACTAAGATATTAATTTTCAATATTTTTCAACAAGGATAAAAATGCAAACGAATGGAATAAAACATTTATTAAGTTCTTGCTTTGTACCAAGCATTATGCCAAATAAAAAACATAAAAACAATCTCTGACCTTAAGGACCTTACATTTTAATACAAGGAGAAAATATAAATAAGAGAGTAATTGCCAGGACAGGAAACTGTGGTTTGGAAAGTTACAGGGTTGGTAAATGAACTGTAGAAAAGTGGAAAATTATTAGAAAACATATAGATTGTCATCATCAGTAACTACTGATCTATATACCTTTTTTCTCATCTCTAATCTAATTACTAATGTGGTGACATTAGTAACCCTTCATCGCGTAACACCCGCACTGGGGCTACTTCCACAACTCCCACTCACCTTGGTGAGCTAGGTCACCAAAGAGCAATTGTTATTTTATCCTTCAGGATTCTTGGGATAATCCTAAAGGGTAAGAGTTTCCTGTTCTGCTCATCATGAGTTCCTATCTGTTGTGCTCTACAGCAATTATCAGCCAGTCCCACAATTATATGCAGGGCTCATCAGGAAAGTGGGCTTAAGCTTGGAGAGAACATATGGCAAAGAAGTAGCTTATAGTTGCTCGTTACTGGAAATCCTTTTCTTTCTTCATGGAGTTTTCCTGAAGTTCCCCTTAGGAGAAGCTCTCTGATGAGTTCCAAGGGTTAGTGCCCTTGTAGACACAACACAAAGCTGGGTTTCCTTGATAAGTATAGTTTGTCTTCAGTGGGTCTTTCAGTTCCTAATGCAGACGCTGCTATTACTGATGCTGCAGGGACATCACTTTGGCCAACACTAATGGAAACTCTGATATTCAGACATTTTGAAGTACACAAGATATTCACCTAGTCAATGGAGGTTGGGGAGGACAGTGGAAAGTTCCCTCTGGGTTCAATCCTCCCACTCCACCCCCTGCCTTTGTATTTTTCTTCTACGAGGATAAAGTTCTGGCTGTAAAAAGCACTCCCATCCCAGAAACTCCCAAAGCAATTACAAGAATGTCATCTTCCAAAGTGACTTCTGTGCTATACTTAGACCCAAATGTGTCTCTGATTCTTTCAATCACAAAAATGTTTCTCATATGTCACCTGCTTCAATATAATGACCCAGATACTTCATCCCTCTGAAACTTATTAAGAATGTCCTTCCACCTAGCTTACAAGTTTGATCAATTTATTCAGTAGAAATACCTAGGATTTGTTTATACCCAATATATGCTTTTGGTTTATTGAGTAAATCAAGAAGTCTAGGACTTGTGTGTTTAACTGGGATGGGGTGGACTCCCAACTTTACAATGAGAAGTACCACAGACAGAATACTGTCATGAGAAGAAGCCAGGCTGAGGCCTATCACTACATCTGCTCACTGGGATGGTCACTATTATATCTTTAGGAAAATTATCTATACATGTATCAAAGGCAACCTTGGTGGGAGGTATATGAGATGGAAATAGGAAGAGTTTTTCAGATTTTCTGCAACCGCACACTATATTTCCACAGTCACACATAACCAAATGTTATGATAAGTGGAGGAGGAGGAGGAGGATGAAGAAGAAGAAGAAGAAGAGAAATTTTTCAAAGGCTCTCCTCCCAAAAGGTATCTCTCATGCACATGTCAATGTCATGTATATTTTTGATAAAAGGAGAAGAGGAGAGAATAAGCATTTGTATAGTTCCTACTATATGCTAGGCACTGTGCTAAGCACTTTACAAATACTGCTTCATTTTATCTTCAGAACATTCCTGAGAGGTAGATGTTGTTATTATCCTCATTTTACATTTAAGGAAACTAAGACAAACAGAGTTTAGTTGACTAGCCCAGGATCACACAGCTTACAAGTGTCTGAGACCAGATTTGAACTCAAGCCTCCCTGGCTCCAGGCCCAGAACTCTATTCAGTGGGCCATCTAGCTGCCTGAACTTTATCCAATAGTCACATGATTATAAATATCAAGGGAGGTATAAAATGGAGACATATGCATGGAATCAGTGTGCACCTCTATTATGGAATACTCACAGCTATGATTCCTCCTGTGAATTAGGTCCTCTAGATACCCTGTGAGGCATGCTCTGTTTGTTGTTTGAATTAAGTACCGGAATGCCACCAGACCCTTCTCAGTGAGATCTGAAGCTTCTTTAAAAAATATCAACCAAAAAACACATGCAAAAGGAATTAAAAACAAGCAAATGCATGAAGACTGACTATGAAATGAAATGCACCTGGCTAGACAGCCCACGAGCAAAGAGAGCTAGTGCAGATGGTCAATGTACTGAATGCAGAACTGACTAGGATGAACGTTGTAAGATTTCAGACTTAGAGCTATAGGTCATCATTTAGTCTAACCTTCTCATTTTGTAGATGAGACAGAAAAATTAAGTAACTTTCCCAGAGCTACTCAGCTGGTAAGTGTCTAAGGCAGGATTTGAATGCAGGCCCTTACTCCAAGTCCAGTTCCCTTTGGATGACACCATTTTGTAGCGTCTCCATAATTCCAACCTGTGCCTTACTTTAAAATCCCAGATTTTAATACAAATGGGTTAACAGTCTTTGAGTGTCCCAGGCAAGTAAGATAAATTGCATATGAGTGAAAATTTGTGCTGACGGAAGGAGTTTCCCATTCTAATGAAATTATAGGATCAAACCACTATATTTGGCTCCAAGTCATAGAATGCCATGAGCTCAGAAAAATTAAAATTGTCTATGTCCAAAAGGCAATGGAGAGCCAGTCACATGGTGACTTTAAGCAGGAAGTAACATAATGCCAAGGATGACTTGTATGAAAAAAGTGGCATAAAAGACTTCACCTGGAAGAGCAAGATCATAAAAGGTAAGTCAGTTATGAAGTGAGAGTGAGGGCTAAACCATTGGCAGCCCAGCTGCTGTCCCAATATTCATATCATTTTAGAAGATCCAAAAGAAGGCCCCTTTCTCCCTGAGGACTTCTGGGAAGATATGGACAAGAATCCAATCAGATAAGAAGGTACACATGGGTTGTGATCAGTACCCAGGATCATCATCGATGTAATCATAAGTTAATTCAAATATAATAATAAGCTGGCATTTCTATATCAATTAAAAGCTTACAGATCACTTTACAAATATTATCTCATTTGATCCTCACAATAACCCTAGTGGGTAGATGCAACTATTATCCCCATTTTACAGATGAGGAAACAGAGGTTAAAAGACTTGCCCAGGGTCACATGGTTCATATCAGAGATCAGATTTGAACTCAAATCTTCCTCATTGGCACAGCCCAATACTCTGTCCACTGTTCCACCCAGCTGTCTCAATATTGCCAGTACTGAAATCTATTCAAACACGAATGCATAAATAAATGACTTCCTGCTTCATAGTCCACGGTTCATAGATTTTGAGCTATAAGAGACAAAGACTTAAAAGATCTATTGTTTTAGGTTGGGATGTATATTCCCTCCACCAGTGCAAATCTCATCCCTTCTAGACTTTAGTCAATGGTCTTCATGAGTTGCTTTGCCAAAGAAATTCATTCCCTGGTAGTCAACCTTCTGGGAAAATGCTTCTCCACACTTACTATGTGGATCAATGGAAGCCCATCTTTGGGCTGATCCTCAAAGACTGCCCAGGAGAAGGCATCAGAAACAATGAAAAATTTGGTTCTATAGATCTATCACTTTCTACCTGTCCTTTAGAAATGACATCATTTTTCTGCAGAGTATCTGCCAGAGATGGCACTTGGCTAGCATTGATACTAAGGACCCAGGGTCAAACCATGATTCCAAAGGATGGATGATGAAGCATACTATGTACTGTTCATAGAGAGGGGATGGGCTCACAATGCAGAATTAGACACCCATTATTAGACACAGCAAATATGGCAACTTGTTGTGTTTGACTATGTATATTTGTCCCAGGGACTTTGTTTTTCTCTTCTTTTTTTCTACTTTGGTGGAGGGAAGGGAAGAATAGATAAGGATAGAGCTGCAAACAAAAAAGAAAAGACTTATTGAGACATCTTAATTTTTTCTTAATGGAAAGAAAAGACAAGAAGGAAGGCCAGAAGGAAGGTCAGACAATCGGGAGATGGCTTTGAAAGCTACAGGCTGATCTTATTATATACTTTAAAAGAAAAAACAACAATACAGAATAGAAAGAACTTCAGCTTCATGTAAAATTCTCTCCCCTCCCTGTATTATGCATAGGCAAATGCTCATTTATTTGGTGTTTGTTAAGTTCAGAACAAAAATTAAAATTAATTTTTTAAAGATCCTAAACACATGAGTAGGACTTTAGGGGAAGATTCATTGACTAAGATGAAATAAGTGAAAAAAGATATAATAAAAAGAGAGATATACACTCATCATTTTACAGGTTTGTTTACTTCTTGCCAAGCAAGCTTGTTTTCACTATTGTATTTATACTTCAAGCACTCAGCAAAGTGCCCAGCATATTGGAAGTGCTTAATATTTTTTTTTTATTCCTTTCATTCACTAATTCCATTCATCCAGGCTCTTTCACTTTTATCTTTCCATGAGACAGGGTCAAGATCTACCTGTCAAAAGATGCTACTTTCCCCTGCCCACAGGCTCTACAACCCACTTTGGCACTTAGCCAAGATGCTTTATAATCCTTTCTCATGTAGGTTCTTTGTCTTCTCAAACAGACTCCGCAAAGATAGGAACCCTCTATTCTAGCTCTTAGAGCACTCTGTGACGCTTCCCTACTCATAGCGCCAGGGCCATTGGTAAACAGTGAAATAGGCAATCAAACATTAGTTGACATTTCTCTTGACATATCTTTAACACCAATGGAGTACATGGGCTGAACTTCAACTATCCCTTGCCTTGAACAGTACTCATACTTTCTTCCTTTTTAATTATACATTTGTTGGATTAAATCTTTTCCTGTAGTACCCTTTGTACCTTATTTTGTATATATTGCAGCCTGCACATACTTCATACTGTAAGTGATATTCAGAACTGAACTATAGTAATTAATTTGAAATTATAGATTCCTGATTAAAATATGAGAAATGACTTACTTGCTTTTTTAAAACTAATTTTTATCGATCTCTTCTGTACTGGGAATTATGCTAGGCACTAAGACAATAACAAAGCATTCCCAAACCTTGAGGAGCTTGCATTATATGAGGGAAATGCAAAAGGTATGCAAATAAAGGGCAGAAAGGAATCTTAAAAATAATTTTATTGATTTTTTAAGCATCATTTTCATTTCCCACTGTATTCTTCCCTCCTCCCTGACCCAGAGATTCATTCCCTATTTTAAAAAGAAAGCAAGAAAAATCACTTCAACAAAACTAATCAACACATCACACAAGTCCAACAGTATATGCTGTTTTCTACACCCAGAGTCTGCCACCTCTACCAATAAGGGAGCAAAGTGTACTCTCATATCTCTTCTTCAAGGTTAAGTTTGATAATTATAATGCCACAGTATTTGGTGTCAATTTTTTCTTTTGCTTTTCATCAAATAAAAAATAAGTAGATCTCCAAGAGAAAAGATCCTTGGACCCATTACTCCTTTTGTGAGCTCCTTAAAATACAGGAGCTGCTTTTGGGATCATATATTTGGAGCTGGAATAGACCATAGAAACCATCTAGTCCAACTCCATTGTTTTATAGATGAGGAAATGGAATCACAGAGCTTTAGTGACTTGTCGAGAGTTGTACAGCTAAGGAATGTCTGAGGCAGGATCTGCACCCAGATCTTCCTGACTCCAAGACTAAGGCTTTATCGACCATGCTGCTTCAACACTATCAGTACCTATTTACTTATATGTGTGTTTTTTATACCCTGTTCCCAGTAGAACAGAAGCTCCTTGAGGGCAGAGATTATCTTGGTTTTATCTTTGAATCCCCAGTTCCTGGCAGGCAGTAAAAGCACTTAGTAAATGTCCATTGAATTGAACTGGACTATGGAGTCCAAGAGGGTAATTATGTAAGTCTCTCCTTGCAAGCCTGGGCTGGATTGTACATTCTCCAAGGAATTTACTACAAAAAATATAAAGAAAGGCAGAGACCACTGGGGAAGTTCTCTCTGCTTATTCTGAAAAGGAATGGGTTTTCAAACCCAGCAAGCTTCGCATCCCCTAGAATTTAAAACTGAACCAACCAACTCACATTACACAGCCAGAGGGAACACTCATCTGAATTATATTCAGACAAGTCTGACTAATAAATTTCCCCCCTCCTGACTTATCTCTGAATAAGAAGCATGGCAAAAGAATGTTCCAAGATTTAGAGTTGGAAGGCATCTCAAAAACCATCATATGTAAACCCCTCATTTTCCAGATCAGAAAATTCAGAAACAAAGAAATTAAATCATTTCCCAGGGTCCCCCAGCCAGCAAATGTATGAAGCAGGATTTGAACCCATGGCTTCCAGATTCTACTGCCCTTTCCACTATACCATGAAGAGACTCACATTCCTCAAGTTCTGCACATGCCCAGCAGCTGGCACATTGCCTAGCCCCCCTAGAGTGGGGGGGCAGGAAAGAGACAGGGAAGGTAGGGTGATGGAGAGAGAGAGACGGGGGAAGAAGCATCCATTCCTCTTTTTTCACAGTCACTTATTCAAGTTAGCGATGGCCTGTTTGCTGAGACATTACTGATTTTTGGAAACCTAGTAACTGTTATTTGCACTAAAGAAAAGGCAGACTGTGTCTATTGCATGGGCTCCGTGCCAACCCAAAGGGAAAGAGAACAAAAGGTCAGACTGCCCCCTCTTTGTAATTAAAATAAATCATAATTTCAAACCCACGATGCCAAAGAAAATATGTAGTGTTAATAATAATTTCACATTTAGATAGCGCTTTAAGTCTTCCAGAGTGTACAATATAAGTGATCTCCCTTGATTCCGACAAATCTCTGAGGCATTCTAGGAATGCTAAGAACTCTCTGAGTTCCTACATTCTGTAGACAGGGAAATTGGGGCTCAGAGAGGTTAGGCAATAGAACCAAGGGCACATTGCTGGTAAGTGTCATACTCGGGATTTGAACCCACCTCTTTCCATTGCCCCATGCCATCATCTATGCACAGATGTCAAAGTGCTACAATGTTCCAAATAGAAGATGAGATTGTTTTGAACCCAAGAAAACAAAGTTTTGGAACTACAAACCCTTCTACATTCATGTATTATATTTTTGGAGGTTGGGGCAGTTGTGAACAGGGATGTGGTATTTGTTGATTTGGGATCATAGGGAAAACCAGTGAATATAACTTAAATTAATTTAAATTAATTAAATTAAATTAAATAACTTCTGGTTTTTAAGAAATGTTGATGAAACAATAATAAAATACAATACAATGAGACTAAGTTGACATGTT
Organism: Phalanger gymnotis; assembly: GCA_028646595.1. NCBI lineage: Eukaryota > Metazoa > Chordata > Mammalia > Diprotodontia > Phalangeridae > Phalanger > Phalanger gymnotis. The sequence goes on from CM053626.1 coordinate 30,859,847, forward strand.
TATTAAATATCTGCTATGTGAAAGGCACAATGCTAGAAACTACGGTTAAAAAAAAGAAGGCATATGGGGAAAATGTTCTAACTCACTATTGATTAGAGAAATATGAATTAAAACAACTTTGAGGTACTACCTTACACTCATCAGCTTGCCTAATATGACAGAAAAGGAAAATGACAAATGTTGGAGGGGATGAGGGGAAATTGGGACACTAATGCATTGTTGGTGGAGTTGTGAACTGATCCAACCATTCTGGAAATAATTTGGAAATATGCCCAAAGGGTTATAAAATGTGCATACACTTTTATCTAGCAATACCACTACTAGCTCTATATCTCAAAGATATCAAAAGAACAAAAAAGGGGGGAAAGGACCTATACACACAAAAATATTTATAGCAACTTTGTGGTGGCAAAGAATTGGAAATAGAGGGAATGTCTATCAATTGGAGAATGGCAGAACAAGTTGGAATATATGATTGTGATGAAATATTATTTTGCTATTAGAAATGACAATCAGGATGGTTTCAGAAAAAACCTGGGAAGACTTATACAAACTGACACAAAATAAAGTGAGCAGAACCAGGAGAACATTGTGCACAATAACAGCAATATTGTAATAATGGTCAGCTCTGAAAGACTTAACTATTCTCAGCAATACAATGATCTGAGGGTCTCACAATGAAAAATGCTGTCCACCTCCAGAGAAAAAATTAATGGAGTCTGATTGCGAATTGAAGCATAATTTTTTCACTTTATTTTTCTTGCTTTTTGTTTTTGCAACATACTAATATGGGAATATGTTTTGCATGATTTCACATGTAAAACTGATATCACATTTCTTGCCTTCTCAATGGGTGGGAGAGGGGTGGAAGGAAAAGAATTTGGAACTCATTTTGCAAACGAACATTAAAAATAAATAATAATTTTTAAAAGGCAAGATCAAAGCAAGTCTTGCCCTCAAGGAGCTTTCTCTATGTCTTTACCTCCACTTCTTAGTTTCTCTTGCATCCTTCAGTACTCAGTTTAAATACTCTCTTCTGCAGGAGACCTTTCGCAGCCCTGCTCCCAACCCCTCCACTGCTAGTGCCTTCCCCTTTGAGGATGGCTACCTTGGACCTAACTGCGTATATATGATGTATACAGTACATCTGTTACTATAGTGTCATCTCCTTCATTAAAACATGAGCTCCTTGTGGACAAGGACGGTTTTACTCTGTATTCCCAGCATATAGCACAGAGCCTGGCACAAAGTAAGTGCTTAGCAGATGTTTATTGATGGACTGAATTCTTACAATCAGTAAAAGAAACATTTACTAAGCATGGTACCAACAGAGATTTCAAGTTTAGATAAGGTGTCTCCCAGCCCTCAGGGGGCATATAGTCTGATGGGGGGGGTACAACATAAACACAGATAACTTTAATACACAATACTACATAAGCACCTTGGACAGTGAAGAGAGCTAAGTGACTTTTGGAGTACTAAGAGATCACACAGGAAACCAGCAGCTACAGTGGAAGGCATTCTCCCCTAGAAGATGCCATTTTATTCTCCATCAATGCCTGTCTGGAGACACAGACAAGTGTTTTGACAAAGTTGTGATACACAAAGCTAGAGAAGTAATGCCAATGACCAGTGTGGGGAAATATTGCTGAATGGGTGTGAAGTAGCTAAAAAGATTAATATGCCCAAATGCCTGTTCAACTGCCAGCCTTGGATGGTGAAAAAGAGAAGGGCTCGAAATGGATTAGCTTTGGCGTGAAGAGTTTGCTAGCTCAACTATTTACAAACCATTTTATTTAGAAAAAAATCTCTTTCCAATTGGACAGTAGATTTATTCGTTCTGAATCAACACAAATGAACCATAACTAGGGTGGAATGACAAGAGTTCTGTCCCAAGGAGCTGAAATTGAGAAGGTATTATCAGCATTTGGAATCTTTTAGTCCTAAATGTGCTTAACTGATCTTAGCACCTGGTTAGTAAAAAGAATTTCCTCCAAATGAGTTCCTCCCTGATCCTTACCCCTCTCCTCTCATCTCTTCCCTCCCCCACCTACTGAAATTTCTTGTACTAGGGTCTCTCCTTAAGAGGTTCCTTCGGAGTTCTACTCCCCATTACTTCAACTAGGTGGAGCAGTGGATGAAACACTAGGCTTGGAGTCAGAAAGACCTGATTTCAAATCTTATCATAGATACTTCCTAGCTGTCTGACCCTGACAAAGTCATTTAACCATTCTGTGCCTCAGTTTCCCCAACTGTAAAATTCAACCTGATGGCCTCTAAGGTCCATTCCAACTCTAAATATGTGATCATGTAAATGGAATTTGTCTTTTAAACATTTTATTTGAAAGTCTTTTTCCATGCCATTTGCCCTGGATACCAAAATTATTACCAAATAGGATCAAAGATTTAGAACTAGGGTGGACTTCATTTAATCCAATCTTTTCATTTTACAAAGAAAGAGACTGAGGCACTGAACAGTTGAGTGACTTCCCCAATGTCACATAATAGCAAGTAAGATAGTTGCAATGTCCTAGTTATAACCCAGGTCCACAGACTCGAAGCCCAGCTCCCTCCCTGCTGCCCCACTCTGCCCTTGCTAGTTCTGACTCCACAATCAGACACCAAGGCTCATTTCATACACAGCTGTAATGGTGAGGAGGGGGAAAGGGTGGAGTGAGGAATCTGTCAATGTGAAACCACTAGATATTCCAAAAGGCGATCACAGATTTACAGATTCATAGAATGCTACCACCAGAGGGGACCTTATCTAGTATGATCTCCTCACTTTATGTAGACAAAGAAACTGAGGGCCCAAGATATTAAATGTTTGCCTAAAGTCACACAGCTAATGAGCTCCATCCCAGGGCAGCTTCCATGTCCCTCACCCTGAACCCAAGAGGATGCACCTGGGCAGCCTTTCCTCTCTGCATCAGCATTTGTTCTAGGCAGGCAGCTTCATTTGCTATAAGTCTGAGAAATCAGATTTATCAAGGTAATTCTCCTGGAGCATGATGACACATGATAGAAATAATGCCTTCTGAATTCAAACACCTGTGCCACTGTTCTCCTGATTAAATAGGAACAGGTTGAGTATACATAGGGTATACTTCCACATGGACTGAGCATGTGCTATGTATGAAGAGCAGAAACGTGAAGTCATTTGCCAAGGTCAGACAGCAAGTTAGCTCCAGAACCAGGACTATAAACTGGGTCTTGACTTCCATTTCAATATTTTCTCTGCAACCTTTCCATTCCCCCATTGCCAGTGCTGCCTTATATTTATTTTATATATGAAGCCCCTTTTTATATCTCCACAGAAACTTAAAGAACTTTAATATAGGCTCATGTTTTAGGGCTATTTGTAACAATAATAATGGCTACCATTTGTCTAGTGCTTTTGGGTTTGCAAAACAATTTATATGTTATCTGGTTTGATACTCACAATAACCCTGTGAGACAGGTATTATGGTCATCCCCATTTTACAGATGAGCAAGCTAAGGTTAAGTGATTTGCTCAGTCACACAGTTAAGAAATACCTGATGTAAGATTTGAATTTGGGGCTTCCTGATTCCAGCTCTTATCTACTTATACTATTTAGCTGCCTTTGCTATTATATGGTCCACCCTTTTATATTAAACAATAGCTCAGAATTCATTGAAAGTCAGTTTATCTTTATCTGGAGACAGAATTCACTTTTTAAAAAAAAACCATGGACAACAAATAAACAAGATTTTAATAGAGCAAGAAACTCCCAAAGGTAAGAAATGCCATTCCTCCACCCATCTTCAAAATGTCCTCACCTATCCTTTCTTCTCTCCAGTATTGGAGGTTAAAGTACCCTTCATAATGGGTCATGCCCAATCATAAGCTAGCCCTCCACCTTCCAATCCCATTCCCACCCATCTCTTCCATGATCTTGCTCCATCAACTAATCTTTCTATCTTGTGTATCCTTACTATCTCCATTTTGCCCAGTCTTTTCCCTTCAGCCCATGAGAATGTCCAGGTCTCCCCAATTCCCCCCAAAACATTCTCTTGATCCAAAAACATCCTCAAACTAAAGATCTAGCTCTCTCCACCCCTTTACTGCCAAACTCCCTGAAAAGTATTCCTTGCCTTTGCTTTTTTTTCCACCCTTGGGCTCCCCTGGTTCTCTCCCTGTCTCTCTGACTACTCCTTCTCTGTATCTTTTGCTGGCTCCTTATCCTTCTCTCGCCACTTGAATATAGGGGAGTGTTCCCCAAGAATCAGTTCTAGGCTCTTCTAGACTTCTTTTAACTAATTTCTCCTTCTGCAATCCCTCCTTTGGAGGGTCTTATGCCATAGTTTCTCTAAGCCTCTCTATGCAGGTAATTCCAAAATTCATATTTCTACCCTCAGCCACTACCCAGAATTCCAGTCCCAAATTCCCAATTGCCTCTTGGATATCTCTACCTAGATACAATTCAACTGAATTTAATAAGCATTTTCTAAGCACCACCTATATGCCAAGCATTGTGCCACACATTGAAGATTCAAAAGTCCCTGCCCTCAAAGAGCAGACATTCTGCTGAGGGTGGGGGGTAGGGGTGAGGGGCAGAGAACAATACATACAAAGTATGTTTTATATATATATATGTAATGTATACAAGATAAACGCAAAATAATTTTGTGGAAAGAGACAGCATTGATAAATAAGGGCATCATTAAGGCCTTGCCTAGGAAGCAGTACTTTAACTGATTATAGGGATCTAAGGATTTCAAGAGGTGGAAGTAAGGAGAGAATACATTCCAGAGATGAAGGAAGCAGGACAAAAGCATGGAGGCTAGAGATGGAATGTTGTCTATGAGGAAAACAGTATGTAGATCAGTAAGTTTGGAACAGAATACATCAGAATGAATATTATTAAATCATTCTAGAAAGATGAGTTAGGAACCAGATTATGAATGCTAAACAGAAGAGTATTTGTATTTTCTTCAAGCTTTATAAAGTGTTCTCCTCCCCAAAAGGCTTAGAGATATTTCAATCAATCGTCAAACATTGATTAAGTGATTACAAAGTGCCAGGCACTGTGCTACGTGCTGGGGTTACAAAAAATAAAATAAAAAGCAAAAATTGTCCCTCACCTCACAGAGCCTATGTACTAAGGAGACAATGTGTAAGTTAATAGACACATATAACATACATAGGATTACACAGTTAGAAAAGACTTTAGAGGTCTTTGAATCCACCCCCTTCATGTTACAGATGAGATAAATTCATAGATTTTCCACCCAAACTGAACTATTCCCAACTCCCTCAGTACACCCTGTGATTTCCCACCTCCATGTTTTTGCTCATATAATTTCCGGTGTATGGAATGCCTCCTACACAACATTTGTCTGCTGAAATCCTGCCCATTCTTCAATGCATATCTCAAATGTCATTCTCTCCAGCAGATCTTCCCTGATGCCTCTAGCCAGAAATGATCTTTTTCTCTCCTGTCCTGACCTAATGCCTTGCTTCTCATTCTTATACTTTTATCACATTCTCTTTTGTGTTGTGACTCTTTGTCTTGCCTGCTCCATGGGTAGATTGAATTTTTTGATATCCTACACTCCAGTCAAACTGGACCACCCACCCTTCCCTGAATGCAGTCCATGCTTTCCCTCTTTCAGTCTTTGTGTGGACTACTCCCTGTGCCTAGAATCCCTCCCCCCATCATCCTACCCTGTTCAGATCTGAGCAATTCTCCAAAGCCAGATGGTGCTTATGATAATAAACACACATCAGCCAACTGGCCTAGAGAACTGAGTGATGCATCAGCAACTTTTAGGACTGCAAAAGGGAAAATAGAGTTCTGAATGACACCCCCTGTTGTCTCCATTTTTTTATTTGAACAAGGTGTAGAAGGGCTGGGGGGAGAGGGGAAGATGGTCAGGATAGAAGCTCCATTGAATAAGATGCCATACTCGGGCTAAAATTCTTCTTTGCTTCTCATTTTGGCCCACCATTTGAGCATGTCACCTGCTATATCCCTCAGATAAGGCCTCAGTGCCATCCATCCCCAATGTAGCCAAAGACAAGCATCCATGATACTTTGGCAAAAAAATTAAAGACCTTGAATTTGGCTCAACAGACAACTAAATTATGACAGCAGATCCAGCAGCACCAGGATCTAGCAATTTCAGGGCAATTATTCTGGGCTTGGGGACACTAAATATCATGTTACAAAAAAAACAAATGGACAATGAAACTCTATGGAGCCACTGCAGGAGAAAGAGAAGGAAACAAGTTCTCCTGAGCAATCTGAATTTACAAAGGAATCTGACGATGGGACCTAAAGTATGTATTTCTCATTGATTGCTCGGTGTGTAACTGATATAATAGATGAGTATTATCATCACTAATGAGGTTGGAAATGTGGATTTAGGGTTTTTTAAGCCTTGTTGATATCTTTTGTTTTTTTAAATCCTGGTCAGACCCCAATATTCACTCTCTTCCCTCAGCCGTCGAAACCTTCCTTGTAAAAAGGAAAAACAATTAAGCAAAAATTGAACAATTTTTAAAAAGCTCAACATGACAAAAGAGGAAAAAATATAAATGTTGGAGAAGGTGCGGGAAATTGGAACACTAATGCATTGCTGGTGGAGTTATGAACTGATCTAGTCATTCTGGAGAGCAATTTGGAACTATTCCCAAAGGGCTATAAAAATGTACATACCTTTTGACCCAGCAATACCATTTCTAGGGCTGTATCCCAAAGAGATAATAAAAATGGGAAAAAGACTAACATGTACAAAAATATTTATAGCAGCTCTCTTTGTGGTGGACAAGAACTGGAAATCAAGAGGATGCCCATCAATTGGGGAATGGCTGAACAAATTGTGGTATATGAATGTAATGGAATACTATTGAACTATAAGAAACGATGAGCAGGCGGACTTCAGAAAAACCTGGAAAGACTTATATGAACTGATGCTGAGTGAGAGGAGCAGAACTAGGAGAACATGATACACAGTAACAGTCACATTGTATAATGACTGACTTTGATAGACTTAGCTCTTCTCAGCAATGCAAGGACCTAAAACAACTCTGAAAGACTCATGATGGAAAATGCCATCTACATCCGGAGAAAGAAATATGGAGTCCAAATGAACATTGAAGCATACTACTTGCTCTCTTTTTTGTTTTGTTTTGTTTTTCTTTCTCTTGGTTCCTCCCATTCATTCTAATTCTTCTATACAACATGATTAATGTGAAAATGTTTGATAAGAATGTATATGTAGAGCCTATATCAGATTGTACACCATCTTAAGGAGGGGAAAATGGAGGGAGGTGGAGAAAATTTAAAAACTTATGGAAATGAATGTTGAAAACAAAATTAATTTTAATACATTTATTTTCTTATTTTTAGTTTACAATATTCTGTCCCACAAGTTTTGAGGTTCCAAATTTTCTCTTCCTCCCTCTCCTCTTCCCTAACCCCCAAGATGGCATGTAGTCCAGTGTAGGTTCTATATTTACCTTCACATTGAACTTATTTACATAATAGTGCAGTTGTAAAGAGTAATTATAACCAATGGAATGAATCATGACGAAAGAGAAATGAAACCAAAAGAGAAGGAAAAAAAAGGAGAGCAAATAGTTTGCCTCAGTTTGCATTCAGACTCCACAATTCTTTCTCTGAATGTGCACAGCTTTTTCCATCATGAGTCTTTTGGGGCTGTCTTTGAACCTTGCACTGATGACAGAAGTCAAGTCTATCAAAGCTAGTCCTTACAGAAATCATGTGTCTATAATAATGTATATTGATCTCCTGGTTCTGCTCCCCTCACTCAGCATTAGTTCATATAAGTCATTCCAGATTATAATGAAGTCCATCTGCTCCTCTTTCTCATAGCACAATAGTATCCCATTACGTTCATGTACCACAACTTGTTTAGCCATTTCCCAATTGATGAGCATCCCCTTGATTTCCAATTCTTTGCCACCACAAAAAGAGCTGCTATAAATATTTTTGTACATACTGGTCCATTTCCCACTTATGTGATCTCCTTGGGATACAGACCCAGAAGTGGTATTGCTAGGTCAATGAGTATGCGCATTTTTATAGCCCTATGGGCATAGTTCCTAATTGCACTCCAGAATGGCTGGATCAGTTCACAACTCCACCAACAATGTAGCAATGTTCCAATTTTCCCACATCTTCTCCAACATTTATCATGTCCTGTTTTGTCATGTTAGCCAATCTGACAGAAGAGATGTGGTACCTAAGAGTTGTTTTGATTTGCCTTTCTCTAATCAATAGTGATATGGTGCATTTTTCATGTGACTATAGATATCTTTGATTTCTTCCTCTGGAAACTGCCTGTTCATATCCCTTGACCATTTCTCAATCGGGGAATGACTTGTATTCCTATATATAATATTTAAAAACTCCTCAGACAACATATACAACATCTTTAATTTTTTTTTATTTTTTGGAAGCAATCTGGGTTAAATGACCTGCCCAGGGTCACATAGCTATTAAATGTCTGAGGCCTGATTTGAACTCCAGTCCTCCTGACTCTAGCACTGGTATTCTATCCACTGCACCACCTAGCTGCCCCTTTTAAAATTTTTATTTGATTTTTTTTCATACACAACATCCTGAACCTAGTGTCCTCTTCTTCTTTACCGAGAAAGTGTGTTTCCTCATCAATTTTCGAGGACCAAGATTGGTCATTGCAATCAGTGAAAAGTCTATGGCCTTTGGGGCTTCTTTTTATTTACTTTATTGCAGCTGTACATATTGTCCTAATCTGTTTTCCTCATTCTGCATCAGTTCGGGTCCTTCTATGCTTCCCTTAATTCAATTCAGTTCAACAAGCATTTATTAAGCACCTACTATGTGTCAGACTAAGTGGTGTGGACACCAACATAAAGATGAAACAGTCCTTGCCTTCCAGAAATTTATACAGAGTATCCCAAAAGTCTTCATCAGGATTTCTACCTTAAAACCTCACTAAGACTTTTGGAGTACCCTAAAGTCTACTGAATTGGATTTTTTAAGTGTAAAAGGAGAAAGGAAGGGGACATTGGCTTCAAAGGAGATGGGGAAGGACTTACACCAAAGGGGAAAAACAAAGGTTTATTTGGCAGCAGTTTGTATTATATCCATAGGTTCTCTTGGGAGACTAATTTGGGCCTCCAGTCCTCTGTAAGGGAAATTATGACTTCTTCCATTCTCTTGGCCTTGAGAATGGTCTGGTTCTGGCTCAGCTCTAGGGCTATAGGTTCAGGTCGGCTGAATGACCCTGGTCCCAGGAGGGCCCTTCAAATCCAAAATATGAAGCTGCTCAATGGAAGAATAGCTAAGGTCTGACACTGTGCAAGTGGATCATCCATGCTGTTGACTTGCTAAGTGTATGACCTTGGGCAAGTCACCTTCTCTGAGGCTCAATTTCTTCATCCCAAAATGAAAGTAACAATACCTCTAATATTTCCCTAATAGGGTTGTTGAGAGGATCAAATCGGACAACGTATATTATATAAAGTGTTTTGTGTACCTTAAAGCAATATAGAAATATCAATTGCTATCAGATGGCTGGGTGGCACAGTGGATAGAGCACTGGGGCTGGAAACAAGAATACCTGAATTCAAATCTCGCCTCAATTACTTACTAGCTGCATGGTCTATGCATGTCATTAAACATGCGTGCCATTTCCTCATTTGGCAAACAAGAATAATAATTGCACCTGCCCTTCAGAGTTGTTGAGAGGATCGAATGACATAATACTTGAAAAGTGCTTTGCAACCCTTAAAGTGCTGTATAAATGCTAGCTCTTATCATCATCACCATCATCATCATTATTAAATGCCACATTTCCCAAACTAAAGTATATTAAAAATCAAAGTATTTCTTGATCATTTTAGGGGGTAATGTTTAATACCAGCCCCAAAAGATCAGACACAAAAGAACTGTATATCTACTACTGTATGGCTTCTCAAGCCTCAGTGTGGCCCCAGACCTGGTTTGATTTCTCCAGGGCTTTCTGAAGTGGTGGTGAGATAGAATCTTTCATGCTATTTCTAGGCCATGGCATGTTCTTTTCCCCTAAATAGCTCGCTCAGTGGGGGATTCTTCTGAGATCATAATACCCCATCAATTGACATCATGCAAGATTTTCCAACTGTCTTCATGCAGTTTGAAGCTTTAGCAAGGCCTAGAAAAATTTGCATAATGCCTCACTCTCCCTGATTTCTTTGCAGCCTTTGACACTGTTGATTACACTTCCCTCCTAGATACTCTCTTCTCTCTAGGTCTCAGGACACCATTCTCTCCTGGTTTTCCTCTTACCTGTCTGACTGCTCCTCTATCTCCTGTCCTGAATCCTCCTTCGGATTATGCCCTCCAAACATAAGTGCCTCAGGGCTCTGTCCTGGTCCCTCTTCTCTCCAGTTCCCACGGATTTAATTACCACCTCAATATTAATGATTCTCAAATCTACCTTTCCTGCCCCAATTTCTCTGCTCACCTTTAATCTTGCATCTCTGGGTTCCTTTCAGACATCTTCAATTGGATGTCTAGTAGACATCTTAAACTCAGTATGTTCAAAACAGAACTCATTATCTTCCTCCCTCCTACCTTCCCTATTACTATAGAAGGTAACAATGCCTTCCAAGTCCCTCAGGCTTGAAATTTGGGAGCCATCCTAGATTCTTCACTATCTCTCACCCGCCATAACCAAGCTGTTGCCAATTTCACTTTGGCAACATCTCTCCTCTGACACTGCCTCCACTCTGGTGCAGCCCCTCATTATTTCATGCCTTGATTGCTCCAATAGCCTACTGATGGGTCTGACTTCTTCATGTTTCTCCCTGCTCCAACTCCATTCAATTACTGTAGTGATTTTCCTTCAGTGCCATTCTGATTATGTCACTCCTCTATTCAATAAACTCTAGCGGCCTCCTATTGGCTCTGGGAGTGAATACAAAATTTTGTCAGGCATTCAAAGCCTTTCATGACCTAGTTCCCTCCTACTTTTCCAGCCTTCTTACACATTACTCCCAGATACATACTGTTCTGTCCAGAAACACTGGCGACCTGGCTATTCCATGAAGAAAACCCTCCATCTCTTAGCTCTGGATATTCTCTCTGGCTGTCCTCCAGGCCCAAAATTCTCTCCCTCCTCTGCTCTAACTACCGACTTCTCTGGCTTCCTTAAGTTCCAGCAAAAATCCCACCATCTACAGGACATCTTCCTCAACCCCTTTTAATTCCAGTGACTTCCTTCTGTTAATTATTTCTTGTTTATTCTGTACAGAGCTTGCTTTGCGTGTATATTTTTACCTTGTCTCCCCCATTAAATTATATACTTCTTGAGGGAAGGAACTGACTTTTGCCTCTTTCTATCCTCAGCATTTAGCACAATGCCTGACACATCATAAGTACTTAATACATTTTTATTGATTGATTGAAAAAATGAAAAGTTAGAGAGACTTGCCATAGATAAGGGATGGTTTTTTCATTTGGACTTTTCATTAAACATCTTCTAAGACATTAAAGAATGTTCTAGGTAAATATATGTCCTTTGGATTTATGTCTTGCTTGAGGTTAATGCTCAACAATTTTTAAGTTATCGTTATAATTTGACATGGTATAGAGTCTTATATACTTATCATGTCTGGCTTAGTAAAAGCTTGCCTGTTTTGCTGCCTCTGTGAAGATCTCAAGGGCTGATATCTGCTGGGAGGAGCAAAAACTGAGATCATGGCACTAACTGGGATTCCTCTGATATCCTATTGATGTCTTGGAGACAAGGACCCATGCAAAAGCAAAAGAGAAAGGAGCTGTGTGTATAATTGCTTTCTCTCATTTGGACCTCTACGAATAGAGACATGGAGCACTGGCTGGAAAGCTCACATGAGCTGGGACACCACGGTCTATGAGAATTGCATGCTACTATATCTTCTAGTTGCCATTGGACTAATAAACCAGAGATTTCTCCAGGTGTTGTTCCTGAGAGAGGGAGTGAAAGCCACTGCCCCATTTCCTAATGAATTGAGGGCCTACATGTTTGGTGCTCTAGAACTTGCCTGTCCACATGGAAAATTTGGCAGAGTAGCAAACAGGACAAGATGACTCTCTCCATATGGATTAAAGAAAGTTTTTCATAGGTAATGGGAGGATTGGGAGAGATTAGGTTTGCCCCTGGTATCCCCACATATAAATTTTGGATGGACTAGTCTTCTTCAGAAAGAGTACTGATAACTACATGAGAGGTAGCCACCACATGAAACAGAAAGATACACTTCCAAGGAGATACCAGTGAAAAGGTGTAGGTAGAAAAGCAATGAGTGAGAGGGCTGAAGGGATTCCCTCAATCTGTGAACATCCTCATCTACTAGCAAGTGGGTGGGAGGGGAAAGGAGAGTCTCAGATACAGAAAGAGAAAGAAATCTAAAAGGTAGTACCAACAGAATACTCAAGAGAAGATGTTCCCCTTCCCTCCCTCATTCCAAGTTGGCCTGTTTCTCCCTTGGAGGGCTTATCATTTCTTCTTTCTTAGAGCCAACTAGGTGGCTAGATCACTGGGCCTAGAGTCAAGAAGTCCTGAATTTGGCCTCAGGCATGCACTAGCTATGTGACCCTGGACAAGTCACTTAACCTCTTCTGCCTTAGTTCCCTCAACTGTAAAAAAGGTAATACTAATACCAGCTTCATCAAAGGGTTGTTGTGAAAATCAAATACATAATGTTTATAAAATACAAAGCATATGCAAAACACTTAATAAACACTTGTTTCCTTCCTTCCTCTGGTCTAATAGTTTTTTATTCACTTTATCTCATTAACCTCTTTCTATTTACACTCTCGTAAATTAACTTTGAGCTGGCTAGTGAACAAGAGCACAGAACAACTAAAAAGTATTGTGATATTCCCAGAGAGAAGAAATCATTCCTCTGCTGCCTCCTACACATCTCCTGTCAGAGTTTCGATGAGTCTCTCACTCTTCCTAGACTGACTAGTTGGCTCAACCTTTATCCATACCATTAGCATTGATCATGCAACAGCAATTAATGGCCACTAATGCCTCTATATAACAATGGAAATAAGTGGTAGTGAAAAAAACAAAAGAGGCATGGGGGTGGTGGGAGAGGGGAACAATCCGTGGGTAGACACAAGCAGCATACCAACTGAAATAGAGAAATGGCTACTCTAACTCCCTCCTCACCTGGAAAGAGATCATGGCAGTTGAGTCCTTATCCAACTCAGAGTCATAGAATAGGGTTTTTGTTTTTAAGGAGACTTGGGGTCATTCACCAAAACTGGGTTCGAGTGCCACCATTCTCATTGGTCAAACCCTCTCTAAGCCCAAAATCAAAAATATTGCTAATAGTAGCCTCAGCTGCAACCTTCTCTCAAAGTAGTATAAATCAGGGGCTACACCTATTCTTGCCACCTCTCAATTACTTACAAAGCAATAAAAATTATTTAGCTATATTAATGACATATTCATTATACCTTTTATATGTAGCATACTAGTCTGGATATCTCCTTTTCCCTCATCACTCCGTACCTTATATTATACTTTTTATGTACATGTTGGATCCCCCTAGTAGAATAGAGACTCCTTGAACATACGGCTTCATCATTGGTGTCTTTGTATCTCCAGCACCTGCAACTATTTGTATTATGGTAGGTACTCCAAAAATGCTTATTTAATAGGACTGAATTAAATTTGGGAAGATATAATAAGAGACTTGTCCATTGTAAAGAAAGTTGGACTGCACAATCTCTAACATACTTGTAAACTTTTATGGTCTGCGAAAATAGCTAGTTCTATATTTCCACTCATACAAACATGTTTCCATCCCCATAAAAAGTCATGATAATAGCTTGGATAGTTAGACGATCAGTAGCTACTGAAACATGAGGAACAGGATACAGAGCAAACCCTACAGGGGAGAAAGGAGGTTGGTGAAGGGAAATAGATTAAGGTTCATGCTCAGCTGAGAGTAGCATTAGATAAACTTCTAATAAGCACTTATTGGAGGACTTTGATGATGTTCACCATTTTTTGGAAGTGAATCCCCAATGCAGTAAACAAGGACGAGGTCTTGCATGGAGCAGATGGTTGGGCAGATGGTAGATTGTTCCTTTTCCTTTCTGGAGTCTCATTTTTATAAAATATATGTGGTACACAATACTTCTAGGTCTGGTTTGAATTCTTGAGTCTTAAACAGCAGATATTTCTGATGCTGATAATGCTTTCTTATCCCCAGCTCAAAGCATGTACACATGTGGTCCAAAGCTGTCCACTCCACCATTATCTTCACAACCACAACCTACCTAGAGGCATTGTGGTATAATGGAAAAAGCACTGGTCAGAGAGCTGAGAGGCTTCTAGTCCTGGCTCTAAGACCGACAGCTCTTCCACCTTGTTAAATAATTCAACTTCTCTGGACTTACAATCATCATTGGTAAAATAAGTACTGAATTAGACAAATTCTAAATTAAATTCGAACACTAGGTATCAATTACTATCTGAGTTCTAGTCAAATTGGCTAAAATTAACTTTTTTAAAAATAATGACCAAAAAAGTCTGTGGGGGAGAAAGCAAGTAGCTAGAAGGAATAGGAGGAAATACCTGCTTCCTCCAATAACAATAGCTCACATTTGTGTAATGCTTTAAGAGATATAAAGTGATTTACAGACATTATTTAATTTGATCCTTACAATAACACCATTAAATAAATAGCATTATTTTCATTTTATACATGAGACAACTGTTGGAATTTAATGGGCTTTACTAGGGTCACAAAGCTAAACTCTGAAGTGGGATTAGAATTCAGTTCTTCCTTGAGGTAGCCAAGTGGCATGATACATAGTCTTGGAGTCAGGAAATTCTGAGGTCAAATCCTGCCGTTGAAACTTACTAGGTGTCTGACCTGGGGCAAGTCTTTTAACCTCTCTCAAGTCTCAGTTTCCTCATCTGTAAAACAGGGATAATAAGTAATGCCTACTTCACAGGGTTGTTAGGAGGATAAACTGAGTAACATATAGAGAGCACTCCAAAAACCTATAAATGCTACTTCTGATAAGGAATAGGCCAACGGAAAAATAGTCTTAAAATACCATGAGATCATTACTATTTCACAGTGTCATTGGTTTGGATCATAGATTTGGAGTTTAAAAGGATCTTGGAAGCCATTTATTCCAATCCCCTAATTTTATAGAAATTAGGCAACTAAGACTTAGGGAAAAATAATCTCTGTGACTTTGGTAACAATGGTAAACAAAGACTAGAATCAAGATCGCCAAGGAAAGTCACAAGTCTTACGTAGCAGTAACTACTGACAAACTCAATGTGGGAAGAGTCAATCAATTCCCATGAATTTCACAGGATCCTATAGAATCTTGTGTTTAAAGATGTATCTGATCTACTGGGTGATTCCTTAAGGAAAACTTTGGAAAGAAATCTTCAAGAGCTTCTTGAGACAAACATCTAAGAGACAGAGCAAGGATAGCCTCTTTTAACATGTGCCCTGATCTATAAAAATTATAACCTCTTCCATTTCCAGGTAACTGTGTAGGTGTCAGCAGTGACCTAAATAAAGATCTCATTTAAAGTGTGGCACAATTGAAAGAGGGCTGGATTTGGAGTCAGAGAATCTGGGTTCAAATTGCAGCTCTGCCACTTACTACTTGTGTAAGTCTTTACTTCTCTGGGTCTCCATTTCTTTCTTTGCAAAATGAAGGAGTACGTTTGATTACCTCTGCTGTTCCTTCTAGTTCTAAGCTTAAATTTGATGATCCTTATTTTCCTCGGAGCACAAAAATTAATGAAAAGTAAATGGGCTGACTTTTCTTGAGGGTACTCATATTTATGCAGCAACATGCTTTTTGCTCTTTAACCAGATACCATCTCTTTAGTCCAATTTGTGAAGTAAAATTTAAAAATAAGCAAATACAGAACCATGACTCAAGACTATGCTCAAGACAACACAGAATAGAAAATACTGAAGTCAGCATCTTGTTCTACTGTTTACTATCCGTGTAACCTTGGGAAAGTCTATTCACTTCTGTGGGCCTCAGATTTCGTCATCTGTAGAACAATGGGATGTTTGACATGGCCTATAATATCCCTTCCAACCCTAGATCTGGGATCTTATGATCTCTTTCTTGGGAATCCTAGGAGTTCTGATCCTTAGGGTCATAAACCAAGTAAGGAAAGGAGCTGAGAGAGTTAAACTGGATGAGGCTGATACATAAGGGAGAGGGGAGGAGAGGAGAGGAGAGGAGATGAGAGGAGAGCAGAGGGGAGGGGGAGAGAGAGAGAGAGAGAGAGAGAGAGAGAGAGAGAATGCCCACTTTGGTCAGGAAGGTAGGAGAAGAAGCACATGAGTTCAATGTCAGGGACCCAAATGATGAGAGCATGTCAAGCATAAGGTAATGCAAAGATTACAAAAAGGAAAAGAAGAATGAGGACCAAAGAAAGACCACTAAGTTCAACAGGTCATTGGTAACCCTGGAGAGAGATATTTTAATAGAGTGGTAGAGAAAGAAGCTAGGTAACAAAGGATGAAGAAGTGATTAGATTACTAAAAAGTGGAGGCAGCAATTGTGGACTATACTTTCTAGATATTAGGCAGTGAAAGGAAGGAGAAAAACGATCTATTATTTCTAGGCAAGGAGGAGATTCAAGGGAAAGGATTTTTAAGGACAGGAGAGACCTGAATACGTTTGCAGACAGAGAAGAAGGGGGCAATTAAGAGGCAAAGATAAAAGACCTGAGATAAAAGGCCACGATGAGTGAATGAAGATCCCAGAAGAAGTAGGAGGGCAGGGGACCTAGGACATAGCTGGAGGAGTTATCCTTGGAAGGATAAGGGCCACCTGCCCATCAGACAAAAGGGAAGGGAGATGATTAGGTAAAGATACAGAGAATTTTTTGAGGAATAGGGAAGAGGTATGGATGCTCCCAAATCTCTCATTGGTAAAAAAAAAAATCATTTGCCATGAGTCTGGGAGCAATAACTCTAGTTAATCCAATACTGAGATATAAAAGATTCAGAAATGTCACTATGAAGATTGGGATGGGGGTGAATGAGATGAATATAAGATGGAAATGGGGAGCCAGTGGAAACTATTATGGTGCAATGGGAAGAGGCATCAGATCTGAGTTAGAGTCCCAGTTCTGCTTTTTAGCTATGTGACCTTCGATGGGTCTCTTAAACGCTCCAATCTTGTTTCCACAACTGTCAAATGTGTAAGGAGATAATAATACTTGAAAAATCCATTTCACAGGGTTGTTATGAGTTAAAGTAGGCAAGGTATTTATGTAAATGCAAACATAAGGTACTAAATAAATGTCAGCAGCTGTGAATAGAAAGCCTACAATATCTTTAAAGAGATGCCTTCCTTTGTACAGTACAATCTTTTATTGGCCTCAGTTTCTTCTTCTGTAAAATGAGCATGATAATAGCACCTGCCTACTTGGTTTTTGTGAGGATCAAATAAGATGGTAATTATAAAGCATTTAGCATCATGTTGGCCCATAGTAAGTGCTATTTAAATGTTAGCAAGCAGTAGTAGTATAGACACATATATTTGGAGTGTAAAATGCCTATTTACAAGGCCAATGGCCAATATTTTCTAAAGAAGCTAATTCTGTGTGCAAAATGGCTGGCTTGGGAAGTCAGGAAAGCAGCCAAAAATAGACTGCTTCTCTACAACAAAGGAATATCTGAGTTATTTTCCCCTTTCAGGGACTTAGCAAACAGCACCCTTTTGTGTGAGAGACATTAGATGGTTTGCAAAGCTTTGTCTCTTCTAGTGTCTGAATAAAACCTAGGCCAAAGCAGGAAATGAAGGGGAGATGTGGACTCTGAGCTTCTGGGAGAGCAAATTATATTTCAAACTAGGAAGTAAAAATGATATTCAAGAAAATTAAGTTCTCTTTCAATCACAGGAAAAAGGATGAAAAGCAGCTGATGCATGATTTGACTTGGTCTTCCATTTGTTAGCCTGATTTTCAAGCCTGTGGTAGATGGATAACCAAAGCTAAGGCATTCAACTAAATTAAAAGAAGCCAGAGGATAAAAACAACTCTCCTAGTAATTAGCTTTAAGGTTAAAAGAATAACCTGAGACTATAGGACATGAAAGAGGAAACAACAGGAAGCTGAACTACAAACTAATTAGGCCATTAATCTTCTAACATTGGGGAAAAAAATAGATGTACACAATAGATAGAAGTAATCTATCTCTCCAGCTTGGCATTGCTAATGGTTTCTATTCCATAATGATGTCAAAATTCAATCTCTTTGACATTGGATTCATTTCTTTCATGTTATCAAAGTGCTGACCTCTACGATCATACTCCCTAAAGATTCTCAAAAAGAATTTGCAAATTTCCTCTTATTGTGTTTCCCCAAACCATTTGAAATTATGGTTAACACACATAGGTGATATATATAGATATAGATACACATATACATATACATATACATATATAGATATATAGATATACATACAGATATGTATATATATACATATATGTATGCATGCATGTATATATCACTTTATTTGAGAAATAGAGTGACATAATTGATTGGTTCTAAATTTGGAATAGCAAGATTTGAGTTCATACCCTGCCTCAGTCTCTCAATACCATTGATGACATTGTACAAATCACTTAACCACACTGTGCCTCAGTTTTCTCATCTATAAAATGAGAGGCCTCTAATGTCCCTTATAGCTTTCAATCCATGATTCTTATAACAACCCTACAAATCATGAACATCATGACTCTCATTTACAGAAGAAGACATTGATTATCAAACAGGTCATGTGGTTTCTCCAAAGTCACACAGCTAACTGGCAGTTAACTAACCTCTAAGGGGGAAGAGGTAGGATTCCAATTCAAGTCCTCCCACTCCTGATCTAGATAACATTCTACTCCACCACCAGATGCCTGAGCAGAAATAATTCAAGATTTCTTGGTAGGTAAGGACTCTAGGCCAGTGGTGCATGGAAAGATTGGCTTTAGTTTAGAAGAGGCCCCAAGAAACAGGGCAATTTTGTTACTACCTTGTCAGATTCCATGTACATGCTTTTAAAAAAAGCATACTTAACGGACTTCAGTTTTCTATATGACCTTATTCTTTGTCTATTCCCAGGATCACAGATCTACAGCTGGAAGGGACCTCAAAGGCCATCTAGGCCAATTCTATCATTTTAGAGATAAGGAAATTGAGGTCAAGTCAGGTAAAGTGACTTGTCCAAGATGGCACTAGTTGTAAATGCCAGTGATGAGAGTTGAATCAAAATCATCCGGGTCCACAGTCAATCAAGTCAACAACACAACTTTAATGAATCCTGGGAAGACTTATATGAACTGATAAACAGCTGCTGGCATTTATTTAGTATTTTATGTTTTCATTTACATAAATATCCTACATACTTTAACTCACAATAACCCTGTGAAGTGGATTTTTCAAGTGTTATTACCTCCCTACACATTTGACAGTTGTGAAAACAAGATAGGAATGTTTAAGAGACTCAAAAAAGGTCACATAGCTAAAACGCAAAACAGCTATTCTAAACTGATAGAGCCAAGTCCGCAGGACTAGAACAGTTTATACAATAACAATAACATTGTAAAGACAAAGAATTTTGAAAGACTTAAGAATCAATGTAGTGACCGACCAAAGGACTGATGATAAAGAATGCTACTCACCTCTTGAAAGACAGTTGATGGATTCATGATACAGAAAAAGACAAACAATTTGGACACAGCCAATGTGGCAGGTTGTTTTTCTTGATGACGTGATCAGTTACAATGGTCTTGCCTTTATTTTTCCATTGGGGGGGGGTTGGAAAAAAATGTCTGCTAATTGAATTTTTTTAAAAATCATTTATTAAATAGCGCCTGAAGCATGGTGATTGGTATTATGCTCTCTATTTCATAAGATCTGAATTCTTTCTAATTTAATTCCTAACAGTAGTAAAGATTTATCCATTGGTAGTTCAAACTGTACTAACAACAAATCTCAGCTGAAACTTTCAATGCCAACTCAGCTCATTGGCACAATATTGGTCCAAGTAACAAAGAACCTTATAGGTCCAGAAATAAATGCTGACTTGGCTCTTACTGCAATGAAACTTCTGGCTATTGTCTAAAAATTTCTGTCCATTACACTTATTTGTCTTGTTGACGCTTGGCAATGGTTTATGTGTCGAGATCATGTGTTTCATTAGTTGGCTAGGGAAAATCTTATTCTCCCTAGACACATTTATCTTGTTTTTTCCTATCACTTTTCAGCTTCATGCTCAAAGCTTCTTTTTCTGCTGTCTAGATGAATGAAAATGAGTCCAGTATGCACTGAGGTGAATAATGCCTGAGATAAATGATAATTCAATGCCTTAGATGACTGTAAAATTCCATTGTTTGTGCTCTATTCTATCATAAAGCATTTTAGGGAAATGTATGGCAAACAGTTTAAAAGAACTCCAATCTTTTATCACTTTAAAAAAAAATAGAAGGCCATGTAAGCAAAAAAAAAAAGACTAATGTGGAGTCAGGGGCTGAAAATTGTTTTGCAAAGTTGGCCAGACAGTTGCTGCCAAAGATTTTTATAGCAATATAGCTATTAAAGGTAGAATGCGAATCTTTGGATGATAATTCTTAAACCCACTTTAGGTTAGGACATCACTAACATTACAAAAGAAAAATTCTGCTTCATTTTCATTAATTACTATTAAGACACTATTTGCATATGGTGGATTTAATCCAATCAATACTGATCACTTAACTTTGGGGAAAAAGAACACTTTAATTAGAAATTGGTCCCTAATAATAACTTCTAGAAGCATTCATTCTTCTACTCATTCATTCAATGATCACCTTTCATTTTTTCTATCTTTTCTTCTCACATTATCTGAATTTCCCAATATATCTCCTTTCTTCTCCATCTAGAAAACCATTCCTTATGACAAAGAATTTAAAAAAAAAAACAGGAAAAGAATTCAGCACACTAACCAACAGATCAGCCAAGCCTCACATTATGTGATGTTCCACATCTTTCAATAAGCACTTATTGTCTGCCATATCTTAGGCCTTTTATTAGTCACAGAAACCCTTATAAAATTAGCTAAACTTTTAAGTCTTACATTAATGAAAATGATAATTAGAAATGGGCAGTCTTGATTTCCTGAGTTAAAAAATATCCCCTAAGAGCCCTCAGACCATTTTTTCCAATAGACCAACAGTGATTTATACTCTTCGGTTGTTGCCTAATATATGTTGCTTCCAATCAGACCCTCAGTCTTTTCCTTCAGCCCTGCTTTTCTTTCTTTCTTCTCTACTTCAGTTATGGCAGAACCAATCTCTATCACTTACACTCAAAACATCAGTCGGTTTTGATGCCTGCCACTCCCTCACCTTTCACAAAATCATCTCTGAGTCGTAAATAGGATTTTAGTACTTGAGACAATGGCTCAGGTGGAGGTGAAGCCGGGAGTCAAAATAGGAAAAGTCTTGGAAAAGAAGCAGGGTGAGGCCAGCCCAGGAAGAAATTTACCTGAGATATGGAAAGGCCCCATTGAATTTTAGAGAACACTGGACTTCACCTTCACAAACCACAGCGGGCCCTCCTGTGAAGTAATTCATGGTTATGTCCCCTATAGAATTTTTTCTGTTCCCCTACAGCACAAGCAATGACTGAAAATCGTTCTCCTCCCCCATCTCTTAACTCCCTAAGGAGGTAGGTAAGGAAAGACATGGCAGCTGTCTCCATTAACCCTGGGATGAGGGGAGGTTATTCATCAGACAGGATAAACAGTTAGTCCTATGACCTCGGAAAAGAAATAAGTATGATCTGGAAGAATCAGTCTCTCAATTTGTACCCCTACAACCTCATTACCCTCAGCACCCCCTCACTGTACTCCAGATTCCTTTGACCACCTTATGGTGTGCTATGGTAATCCCCCTTTTTACTGAGGTCTTTAGGTATATTGCTAATATTTTTTAGAAGCTTTTCTTAGAATTTTTACTTT
The DNA here is from genome assembly GCA_028646595.1 of Phalanger gymnotis. Taxonomy (NCBI): domain Eukaryota; kingdom Metazoa; phylum Chordata; class Mammalia; order Diprotodontia; family Phalangeridae; genus Phalanger; species Phalanger gymnotis. The sequence goes on from CM053626.1 coordinate 30,881,850, forward strand.
TGTTTAGATGTTGGGAACAGGGCAGTGTAGTTTTAGTAGCAAAAACCTGTCTTGCCTGGGGCTTGCCAGGAGCAAAGGCAAAAAGTGCTTTACAGTGATGATGGGTTTCATACTTTGGACAGCTCCCCTCACCAACCTAGCTCATGAGGTAAATGGACTTGCAAACTATGCAGCAGAACCTTGAGGAACTTGACTTCAATATGGATAGATGGGAGGCAGAGCCAAGATGGCGGCTGGAAAGCAGGGACTAGCATGAGCTCCCTGCCAAGTCCCTCCAAAAACCCATAAAAAATGGCTCTGAACCAATTCTAGAACCACAGAACCCACAAAATAGCATAGGGAAGCAGGGCTCTAGCCCAGGACAGCCTGGAGAGTCTCTGGGTAAGGTCTATCCTGCACAGAGATGGGAGCGGAGGGGAGCAGAGCAGAGCGGAGCCCAGTGTGGACGGAGCAGACCAACCAGCTGCGGAGCGTGCCCTAGCACCCTGAATCAGTGAGCTGTGGCAGTTACCAGACTTCTCAACCCACAAACACCAAGGACAACAGAGTAG
>CM053626.1:30882900-30911364 GCA_028646595.1 Phalanger gymnotis
GAAAGAAAGGGAAAAGGGGATGGGAGGGGAGTGGGGTGACAGAAGGAAGGGCTGACTGGAGAACAAGACAACCAGAATATACACCATCTTGGAGTGGGGGGAGGGTAGAAATGGGGAGAAAATTTGTAATTCAAACTCCTGTGAAAATCAACCCCGAAAACTAAATATATTAAATAATAAAAAAATTTAAAAAATATGGATAGATGAGAATTCTGATTTTAACATAAATTTTCTGAGATTTTGCCTCCAAAAAGCTTTGCTCTGATATTTATGTATAAAAAGAATTTAAAAAAGAATTTTTTAAATAGGCTGTTAGAAGAGAGTAGTAGAAAAAATAGTGTTAAGGATATTCATACAGAAGTTGGGGTCAAACAGCAGGAAAAGATACCAATGAGTTTTTGCAAGTGACTTGAGAACATGGAGGCCAAGTCGCTTGGCGACCTGACTATTTCTACACGTGATGCCAGTAAATAAATCGTGACCACCTCAAGCAGGAGTACCTACTTCATAGGAGGGTCGCCTGTGGTATGGTTCCAGTGTTCTCTAGAATTCATTGGGCCTTTCCACATCTCAGGTGAATTTCTTCCTGAGCTGGCCCCACCCTGCTTCTCTTCCAAGACTTTCCCCATTTTGACTCCCCAGGTTCACCTCCACCTAAGCCATTGTCTCAAGTACTAAAATCCTATTTACAATTCAAGGATGATTTTGTGAAATTATGGTGCCTACGACAAAGCTCTGATTGTTCTATCCTAGGTCCACCTCTGCCAAGTGCTGTTGATTCTACTTCTACAATATTTCTCCAATTGGTTCCCTTCTTTCTACTTCTATCGTTGCCCCCTAGACCAAGGACCCTTCTTACCTCTCACTTGTTCTATAGCAATAGCCTGCTAACCAAGGGCATGCTAGTAAACAAAGCACAACACAGTTTGAAGTTTACTTTGCACCATTGACATCTTCTCTATCACTTTCTTAAGTCTTGACATTCATCAAAACAATAAATCAAGTCCTGATTCACAGCATTTGCTGATTTCCAATTTAAAAATATTATAGTGAAAATTTAACAATCATTCCTACTATTAACCCACTTTATCATCCTTACCATTGATGTCTTCCTTAAATATATCCAACATTTTCTTACCTCTATACCTTTGCACAATTGGTCCATACTATGGAATGGACTCCCTCTCTTTTTCCATCTGCTGAATACTACCCATTCCCAAAGTTAAATTGTCACCTCCTCCATGTAGTCTTATTTTAACTACTCAGTCAGATAAAAATTTTTCCTTCCTCTAAACTTGCATAGCCCTTTCTTGGAACCTCTCTCAGGTACTCCTATGTTAGGCTGCAGTTATTTGTCTGGGCATGTGTGTGTTGGGTATGCACTTGGTATGAAGTGAACCTTTAATATCTAATGTCTTTGGTTCCTGGTCCTAGCTCAGCCATTTACACGCTGTGTGAATTTGGATAAATCACTTGACCTCTCTGAGCTTCATTTTCCACAAGTGTAAAGTAAGGAGATTGACTTAGATGGTCTCTGAGGCCCCTTCTAGATCTCTGAGTCTATAATGAGGGAAAAATACATCAGTTAACACCAATAATTTTGGCAATCTGTGATGACAGAAGGAAGAAAATGCCCCTGAATAGTCTCCCTAATTTTCCACACCTGGGTTTTTATGTAGGCAAAACCCAAGGTCCTCTCTTTTATGCTGAGTAGAAAAGGTGGCCTAATTGATTAGGAATTGAAAGTGTTTAGTACATGAATGTTTTATCTAGAAGCTTTGCTTACATTACTAAGATTCATTGAATTCTGTGGCCATCCCTGATATACCCAGTGGGCCTGCTCTCATTTGCAATGGGCTTCCCTTTCACCAATGAAACTGACAACCCCACCATAGCTAAGTGGTCGATTTCACAAGTCACTGTGACCAAAAGACAAAATTCCATTAACTGGTAGCCAATCCCCTGGTGACAAACTTGCCAAACTTCTCTCGGCTGGATTTTAGCCACGAATACCCAGTCTGTCACTGACTCTGTACCTGAAGTCTTTCCAGGCTGGGAAGACCTGCCAGGGCTAGGACTGCTTTGGCAACATTCAAGAGCCCAGGGTCACATCCAAGTCCCAGTGAGACACCATAGTAGCACATCAGATAAATACATAGATTATACCTGGTAACAATATAGCCTTTCATAGCTCATGATAATATAAATGGGATCACAGAATCCTAGTTGTGGGGCTAGAAGTTGTAGGGCTCAGAGAAAATTTGATTCGACTTCACCACAGGTGAAGAACAGAGGCCCAAAGAGGTCAAGCAACTTACACAAGATCATATAGGTAATTTAGAGCAAAATCAGAATTTGAATCCAGATCTTCTGACTCCAAATACAGTGTTCCTTCTACTCCCCACCTCTCACCTCTAATTTTACAGATAAATAATCTTGATCCCACAGAGGTTAGGGAATTCAGCTAAGTTCACACAGGTCACGAATGCCACAGATGGTATTTTAACCTCTAATGCCAGTACTCTTTCTGTCGTATTATATAGGCTATGGTAATCCCTAAAATGCATGGTTGTATTTTTCATAGTCAACTATACACAACTATATTGTCTCTTGAGTCAAGGACTTGCAGTTCCCTTATTCATAGCAGGGGCTGTTGAGCAGCACCATAAAGTCACTTCTTGCATGTTTAGGGAAGCAGCCTGGGACCTAAGAATGCAGGAATGTGGAAGGGTTCAGTGACTTCAAGGGTTTATATTCTAGGTGGATGCTTAAGTGAGATCAAAGAGGCAGAAACCAGGATATTCTAGAAGAGAAGTGGTGTGATACTGGAGGGCAAAAGACATAGGACCCCTGAACATTAGAGGTGAGCTTGCTTTCAAGGTGGGGTTTGGAACTTAGTGAGAAAACCATGGGAATCACTTCATAGTGAGTGGGACATAATGATAATGCTGGGGAGGGGTGGACCAATCTGGTGGCTGATACCCTTAAGGAAGCAGCCGTGAGGTTGTGTCAGCATTGGAGTTTGCCTTCCAACTTAGCTATGTCTTACCTAGATGACCTCACTTTACCTCTCTGATGCTTAATTTCCTCATCCATAAGACAAAGGTGTCGGCCTAAATGAAGTCCTCTCTAGCCCTAAATCTATTACATTGCCACTTCTCTATGTAAAGTGCATCGGCACAGAGTGAGTTGTGATGAAAGACTATCAATGATTCAACATGCATTTATTAGGCACCTACTACGTACCAAATTCTGAGCAGCAGAGTGATTTCTGAGATCCTTCTAGTTTTTTCTAGCTTTGGAAAATGGAGATTGGGAAGAAGGCGGGTGTGACCGAAAACAATGAATATCATTACAGTCATGGGTTAGGAGAGGCTGCATATTTCTGGTCTTGATTTTGGAGCCAGAAAGAGACAGTTCAAGTCCAATCTTTGATACATGCTGATTTGTGATTATGGGGAAATCATAAATCAAGATAGTAACTAGCATTTTTGCATTTATACAGTGCTTTAAGGTTTATAACACACTTTATATTTTATCTTAGTTGATTTTTACAATAACTCTGTGAAGTAGCTGTTATTGTTATCCTCATTTTACAGATGAGGCTGAAAGAGATTAAATGATGCATACAAGGTCATAAAGCTGCTTTCTGAAGCAGTATTAAAAGTCAGGTGTTCCCAGAGTCACCCAGCTAAAGTAATAAGCGTCTAAGAAAGAATGGATATTTTCAGATGTTCCTGACTCAAAGTTGAGGACTTTATCCACTTTGCTCAGTTGCCATGATCATAGGAGTGTAGACCTAAAGCTGGAAGGGACCAAAATGGTCAATGTAGCCTAACATCTTTTTATAAATAATACAGAGGACATGTAAGGAGTAGGGTTTTAACCCAAGTTCTCAGGTTCTAGAGACACTGTCTGTGTTACCATTATGCCATCTAACTTCCTCACACCCTGAGCAACTATGATTTTTTTAAAGTCTTAAAGCACTACATAAATGTTAGTTACTTTCATCATTTTATTATTTTCATTCAATTTTTTAAAATTTTTAAATTTCTAATTTTTATTATTTTCAAATTTCACTGGAAGTGCCCAAGATACCAAGCATGGAGATAACTAAAAGATAATGCCAGCAAAGGATTCTGGTTAATGAATCTGCTGCACATAGCAGTTAGATCAAAGGAAGCAAGGTAGAAACAATAATATGGAGGATACTTCTCACTGTCAAAAGTTCTGGCCTTTATCACTGAAAAGGGAACATAAAGTGGATAGCACAGCCTGGAAGGGGGTGGGTGGCTTGACTTCTTATGTGCTGGAAGGGAGATGAATGGACCAAAACCACATAAAATTACCTTGTCTGTATGTTTGCTGTGTCTAGGTTTGACATAGCAAATTTGAAAATTTTGATTTCTATCCAATGTGATAATGTATCAACTGAGTCCCAAATACTACCTTTTGCAGGTCTAAGAAGCATTATGCCACAAGCCATCACTGCAGCAATCTCATTCTGGAATACCCTGTGACCATGAGTGGACCCTAATGTTCTCCTCTGTAAAATGAGATGACTTCTGTGTTCCTGTGTGGCTCCCAATCTAATTCCATGATCTCCTACAAAATGAGAGGATTGGGCTAGATGACCTCTAACATCCCATCTCTAAATCTAGTCTTTTTAGAATGTGATGAAGAGACCATTTATGTCCCTTTCAACCTTTCTCCAAGTCATCAACTAAGCCAGGATCACAGAAGCTCAGAGTTGAAAGGAATCTCAGAGACATGTAGTCCAACCAATCCCTGAACAGGAATCCAGTCTATGCTATAACTGACAATGAACTTTCCCTGTGAAGGAGAAGCCACTACCCTCATTCCCCTTTAGGACAACTAAAATTGTTAGGAAGTTTTTCCTGACATTGAAACTAGATCTACTTCTCTGAAACTTCCAAATGCAGCCTCTAGTTCTGTCCTTTGGGGCAAAACAGAACAAGTCTAATCTGTCTTTCAAAGGGCAGTTCTTCAACCACATGAAGGCAACTAGCATGACCCCCTGTGCCTTCACTTTATCAGGTTAAATAATCCCAGTTCCACCGACTGATGCTCACAGAGCACAGACTTAAGGACTTTCACCATCCTGCTTTCCCTTCTCTAGATGCTATCCAGCCCATCAGTGTCCTTCCTAAAATGTGGTGCCCCAAACTGAACACAATATTCCAATCTAGACATTAAAGGGGCACAAGAAGGTCGGGGCTGGCAGGGAGAGGTTGTTAAGGCTTTTCTGAGTTAATCACAAATGATAAGAGGCTTCATTTTCTATTTTGTCTTTTTTGAAGATTCCAACTAATTAGACATTTTTAGAAAAAGTCTCAATTGGCCCACTTAGGCATTCATGAATGCGTCACAGGGACCCAGGATGGAAAGTCTCCAAAAGTGGAATGAAATAAACTAAATGAAATTGAGCTCAATTATGCATTAAGATGGGCTCATGAATGCATAGTTCAAAAACATCACTAAATTATGCAGGGGATTGAGTTATTTTGCTGCTTCATTGTCAAATCCAAGATGTCTCGGGGATCCCGCAGGCAGGAACTTGTTAATAAATAGAGAAGAGAAGACAGGCTTCATTATTTTTGACATTGGTTATATTTCCCTTTTTATCCAGCCTAATTAAAGTTTAATGCACACAAACCTTGAAAAGTTTTGTCTGGTGACATGTATTTGATAGCTTCATTTTCAACTACATTTGCATTTACTCAGTACCATAGTGGCTAGAGCCCAGAGGTCTAGGGGTATTCGACATTGATTCAACCCATCATTTTGTAAATGCTTCAATCAATTAATCAGAAATATTTATTAAGCTTACTGTGTGCAGGGCACTGTTCTAGACACTGGGGAGAAAAAGGCCAAAACAAAAGAGTCCCTGCCCTCATGGGACTAATATTCTATCAGGTGAACTGATGTGTACATAACAAAGCATATATAGAATAAACAGAAATGAACAAATGCAAAATAATAAGGTCATTTAGGAGGGAATATATGTGTTTGTATATTTCCCTAGAATGTGACTTTCTCAAGTGAAGGGACTGGTTTGGGAGTTTTGTCATTATGTTACCAATACATAATAATAAAAGCTAGCATTTGTATAAGGTTTATAAAGTACTTTCATATACCAGCTCATTTGATCCTCACAACACCAGGAGATAGGTGCTATTACTATTCCTATTTTCCAGATGGAAACTGAGGCCATTAGAGGTTAAGTGGCTTACCCAAGGTCACACAGCTATTAAGGACCTGAAACAGGATTGGAACTCATGAAGGTACAGTGCTCTCTTCACTTTCTACTCCACCCCTGTAGCACAACACTAACATTGAGGAGAGATAGAGAAGAGGATCAGGAAAATCTTCATGTAGAAGATGGTTCTAGGCCACATCCTGACATAAGATTTTATGGGGCAGAAGGGAAAAGGGAGTGATTCCAGGTGTGAGAGATTCCAGCACACCACAAAGGTAAGAGATGGGACATGAAGTACACTGTGACAAGACTAAAGAGAAGAACAGCAACCATGTCTCAGACCTCTTTGGATCTCTGCCCCTCACCCCAGCACTCAAGATAGTGTCCTACAAACAGTGGTGCCCAAGAACTATAATGATAGTAGTTCACCTTTGCATATCACTTTAAAGTTTGTAAAGATACATACTATTCCATTTGATCTCCACAACAATCCTGGGAGTCAGGCACTATTGTTACTATTTTCATTTTACACAGGCTGAGAGGAAGATACCCAAGATGAGTTCATGTCATTGAAGGATCAGCTGTAGGAAGTGAGATGTTTAGACTGGAGGAGAAAAGTTACTTTAGGAAAGAGTCATTTTAGCTGTCTTCAAACATATGAAGGCACATCACATCGAAGAGGGAAGAAATAGCTGTACTTGGAAGAAGTTGTAGAAGCTGGTTGTATATAAAAGTTTGAAGTTAGGGGAAACTCTTCAATAATTAAAGATGTCCCAATTGCAAAGGGCTGCTTATAGGAGAGGTCTTTAAGTAGAGACCGCATCATCACTTGTTAGAGATCATGAAATGGAGACACTTTCCAAGTACAAATGGCACTAGGTAGATCACATTTACCTTGGAGGTTCTTGGACTTTATAAATGACTGCCATGAGGACTAAAATCAAGTTTTCTTTGAAAAAAATTCGCTATTGACTGTCTTTTTGTAAAGATCTATTTTCTTCGAGAAATTCAGTCAACAAACTGCAATTTCCTGCTCATGCCTGATATCTTAGGCCATGTTGTCCTCCAATTCATGTTGTCGGTATTTGCTGCAGCCGGCTGCAGTAAGTATGCAGAACTGAAGTCCTCTGGGAGCTGCAAGGAAACCAGATGTGATTTTCCAAGGAGCAAAACACTGAATAAATAAAATTACCAAAGTATTCGCTGCCCTTGCTCCAGGTGTCATTCTATGATTTCTCCATTCAAGGTCCCCCTCCTTTTTTTCCCCTCTGAAAGAGCTTGAAAGCATTTTGGCCACCTCTGTTAGAAGCCTGCCACGATTTTGATGTTACAAAACCCAAAAGAATTAGAAAAAAATGAGGGACTGCCATTTCTATGAACTGGATAATCCATTTAAAAAGACACAGGATTTAGTTTTCACTCCCAAGGCTACCAGGACTTGGGTTGGGAACAGTAACTGCCACTTCAATCACTAACTGGTTTTGAGACCCTGGGCAAGCCCTCAACTTCTCTTGGACTCAATTTACCCATCTTTTAAATTAGAATAATAATAATCATAATCTACCTCCCAGGGTTGCTGCATCAAATGAAATAATTTGTATAAGGAGCTTAGCAAATGATATATAAATAGGTAGATGTGTGTGTGTGAGCTACTGCTGTTATATAGTAAAGGAGAGCCCCATTCAGTTATGGCTTAGGTTCCTTGGGCTCTGAGGGCCCTTCCAACTCTGAGAGTCCAGGATTATATACAAAATATCCAGGATTTTGTAAGCATGAAGAAATCTCAGTAGGGAAACTCCTTCTAAGTGCACTAAGTCTGATTGAAATCCACCTTTGACCTACTGAGAAGTCCTAGCAAGTTGCCCGAACCTGCCCAGGGTCAAAAAGCTTTTGACAGCCCCAAGTAGAATTTGAACCTAAGCCTTTCTGAACATATCTCATCCAGAATCTCATGCCAGCTCTCTCATCTTGAGCCTTTTAAGATCCATTAAATACTGTCCTTGCTATAGTTTTCTGCGTTAGGAAGCATTGTTATAAGTATTGTTATTCCCATGTTACAAAAGAGGCAGCCTCAGCTTAGCAAGCTCCAAGGACTTGCTTAGTTATTGTTAGAATCATTTGGGGCCAGAATTCCGACCCAGTTCCCTTGGCTCCAAATTCAATGCTCTTTCCATTATGCCACGCTGCCTCGCCCAAATAAAACCAACAGAAGGGTCAGAAAAGGTTAAAGGTTAAAGGACCTGGGTCCGAATTCTGCCTCCAATGCTTTGTACTTAATTAACTTTGGAAAAGTCACTTCACTCCTTTGGGCCTCCATTTCCTTGTCTATGAAATGAGGGACTCCAGCTAGGCAGCCTCACAAGATCCCTACCAGCTCTAGATATACAATTCTAAGATAGCTAAAGGGATGATAGAGGGATATAGATAAATGACAAATAAGTTGATAGATGAAAGAGAAGTGAAGAGGAGAGGAGGGGAAGAGAGGGGAAGGGAGGAGAGGGGAGGAGAAAGGGAAGAGAGGGGAGGGGAAAGGGAGGGAGAGTAGGAGGAGAGAGAGAGAGAGAGAGAGAGAGAGAGAGAATTTATTAAGCACTTACTTTGTATGAGGCACTATGAGAACAGTGAATCTTTTGCCTGCTCTAACTCAATAATAGGTACCCAATCCACTTTGTCAATAGCATAAAAGCAAACCCTGAATTTTTTGACATGGAATCACAGGATCATTGACTTAGAGCTGACAGAAATCTTAGAGTTAAATTAACCCAATTCCTTCATCTTGAAGATGAGAAAATTGAGTCACAAAGAAGTAAAGTGACTCGCTCAAGGTCACACAGATAGCAAATGATAGGAAATGAGTTCAGGGTCCCCCAGACCCTGGCTTGAGAAAGCCATTGACAATCAATGCTTCCACGTGCTCTCTTTGGACTCTCTTCTAAACTCTCTTCGATATGGCTCCTAACCTCAATATTCAACTAAAATTCGCTGCAAAGTTACCACTAATCTCTTACTTGGGAAAGCTAATGTCTTTTTCTCAATCTCCATTCTTCTTGACCTGCAGCATTTGCCACCTCTTCCTTCTGAATGTTCCCCTTCTCTGGGCTTTCATGACTCTATTCATTCCTTTTCCTGTCTGATTGTTCCTTTTCAGTCTCTTCTGATGGGTCTTTAGCCATGTCATAACAACAGTTTGGTTCCAGGCCTTCTTCTCTATTCTCTCTCATTTGGTGACCTCTCCAGTTCCCATTTTTAGAAGACGATTCCCAGATATATTTAACTGGCCTCAGTTTTTCACCTGGGCTCCAGTCCTGCATCACCAACTGCCTGTTAGACCTTAGAATGAGGTCTCATAGACATCTCAAACTCAACATGTTCAAAGCATAACTCACTACCTTTTCCCTAATATCTTCTCTTCTACCTCCTCCCCTACTATTAAGGGCACCACCATCCTTCCAGTAACCCAGGTTCACAAAATTGGCATCACCCTCAACTTTCTTTTACTCACTTCACCTATCCAATGAGTTGCCAAATCATGTAGTTTCTTTCTCTACACTTCTCATATATATCCTCTCCTCTCCACTCGCAAAGTCACAACCCTAGTACTGTAATTCAACACCTCATTACCTCTTACCTGCATTGTGGCAAGGGCCTTCTAATCACTCTCCCTCCTTCTTTTTTTTCTGGTGTAATCCATCCTCCACCCCCTGCCAAAGAGATTTTCCTAAAGTATAGGAGTGACCATATCATCTCCTTACTCAATAAACTCCAATGGCTTCTTATTACCTCTGAGATCAAGTATAAAGTTCTTTCTTTGGTATTTAAAGCTTCTCAACCTGGTCCCTTCCTACCTTTCCAATCTTCTTACATCCTACTCCTCTATGTAATCGGTGATACAACTATACTAACCTCCTTGCTGTTCCTCACAAATAACAATCCATTCTCCAAGCCTTTACTCTTCCCCCTAACATCAGACTCCAAGAATTTCTGGCTTCTTTTAAGACTCATGTTAAGTGCCACCTCTTCAGGGAGACATTTCCAAGTCCTCCCTCCCACCTACAACCACCAGCTGCTAGTGTCATCCTCTCTAAAGTTACCTTCCATTACTCTACATTTACCTTTATGCTCTAATTTATATAAATTGTTTCTCCCATTAGAATCTAAGCTACTTGAGGGCAAGATCTTTTCTTTCTCTTTCTTTGTATACTCAGCACATAGCACACTCTCTTGGTACATAATAAGTGATTAATAAATGCTTATTGATTGCTTGTTGAATTTTCAGAGAAGATAATGTACAGATACAAAACAGCTACTGGGATACTTTGAAATGTGATAGAAATGACTCTATATCAAATGGCATTATTTGTTTTCTCCCCAGAGACTCAGACACCAAAGTTCAGCATCAAGATCTCTTGATAAAAAGAATAAGAAGATGTGAGAGCATGAGACACAGAAATCAGAGCTCATACCAACCACTGTCATAAAACAGTGTTCACTGTGCTAATAAAAAGTAATCACCTATTTTATGTTTGAATGAATTTATTTTTTAATACCTTAAGTATCATTTAATACAAAGTCTTAATTAAAGAGATGAGAAAATTGGGGCCCAGCAAAGTGACTTGAAGTGACTTCCTAAGACGACATGGTTGGTAGGTGGCAGTGATGACACTAGGACCCTAGTCCTTGGACTCCAGCAGTTGAGTATGCTTCCCTGAATACAGCCTTATCACTATATCTTTCAAAAACAATGTGGGCCATTAAGATGCTTTGTCATGTTTAAATAATATGATGTAATGTAAAGAGTTCTAGACAGAGTCAAGGACTAAAGGTTCTAGTCCCATCTTGGTCACTAATTGGTCCTTAAGCCGATCTGGGGAAAAAAGCAAAAAGAAAGACTTAGTCTCAACGGTTTCTGAGGTCCCTTATAGTTCAGGGCCATTAAGATGCTTTGTCATGCTTAAATATTATGATGTGATGTAAAGAGTTCTAGAATGAGTCAAGGACTAAAGGTTCTAGTCCCATCTTGGTCACTAATTTTGTGACAGTCACTAATTGGTCTTTAGGCTGATCTGGGAAAAAAGCAAAAAGAAAGACTTAGTCTCAATAATTTCTGAGGTCCCTTATAGTTCTGGGCCATTAAGGTTGTTGACTGACTGACTGGTTTATCTAAATACAAGCCACTGTTTTTTTAAGAAATATCATGAATGAAAAGATCCAGGTTCATGAATCACTTTGATAAACCAGGATTTCCTCTGGATGGCTGATATCTCCACCAGTCATGTCATATCTCCTCTATTTTTCTGCAAATGCTCTAAGGAAGATTTCATTTAGCTGAATATGATGCCAAGATCGTTGCTAACTTGCTTTCTCCTCAACTGCTTTTTTCTGTTTTGTGAGACAACAATGCTTTCAGCACTCTATCTTCTTCCCATCAGATATTTCAAAGGAACTTGTACCCTTAAGCCAATGTTATTCTTGGCTGCCATTTCGCAGACTATGTTGCTGCTCTCTGGACATCTTCATGCCATGCCACCTGCCTCCCATCTTGCCCTTCAGCTTCTGCCTCTTGACCATTAACAGTTCTCCATTACAATGGAGAACCCAGACCCATTATAATGCCGTTCTACAGCCACCTTCTTGCCATGCCATCATCCTCATGCCCTTTGTCCTCCCTATCCTCTCACCACCACTAGCTTTGGGAACACAGTCATATCAACACTACCACTCCAGAAAATAACATGTTAATCAATTTCCCTATGAGTCCCCTCCCCATGCCTAGGGTTTTACAATTCAAAACACCCCTTCGAGGCCCCCATTGCCTCATATGTATTGTTTTCCCATGTTATAATTTAAGTTCTTTGGAAACAGAGACTATCTTTCTTTTTGAATTTATATCTCCAGTGCTTAGCACAATGCTTGGCACATAGCAAATACTTAATTGTCTTTTCCATTTCCATTCATCTGTTCATTCAATTGCTGGCAAGGAGACTAAGTTTATAGGCTAGAACAATGTGGGGGTCTTTTTGGCTTTTGCATTGTAATAACTTCTTTGTACTGGTTAAATTTCTTTAAGAAATAGTGTTCAATTTGCTGTCTATTTTTGTCTATTCCCATTTTTCAGAGTTGACAACTAATTTAAATAAGCTACTGTAAAAGGCATATGGTGCTCTCTCATCTTTATCCTTTCTTCTAACTTGGTATTTGCTTTCATCTTTGCTTTAACCAGTTGACGATTTGACTGCGCACAGATAGTTGATTCTGAAATCCCTGGCGTCTATAGATATTTCTTTTCTGTTAAAATACAGTCATTTTTTTTATTTTTAAGATGTTATTTTAATACTCCCCATGCCCAATACCTTCAAATTCTTTCCTTGAAGGAAAGATATCAATCAATCAATCAAAGACCACATACTAAATGCTTGCTATGTGACAGGGACTGTGCTAAGGATGCAAAGAAAAAGCCAAAATAGTTCCTGCCTTCAAGGACCTTATACTCTAACATATAAACCATGATGCTTGTGAGTAGACTAAATATGATCCCAAATCATATTCTTCGATTTTCTCCTATAACCATTTTTATGTGGAAGTCATCAAGTAACATGGTCCTGATAATTCGAAGGATCATTTCAATTTCTTCATAGTAATATCTACATTTCTTCATCATCTTCAATGGATATTGGCATGTGAGGAGCAGTTACTTTCATGGTATCATGTTTGCTTAAGTTAAATGCAAGATTAGGTGGCCAAAGACCTATGAATTAGTGATATTATTCAGCCACAGAGTCAGCACAGACGTGGATTGAAGTCCTTCTGATACTTATAACCTGTGACTTCTGAGCAAATCACTTGAGCTCTCATTGACTCAAAGCAATTCCAAGTCTATAAGTTGTAGAAGAGGTGATAGTCTGAATTAGTTGAAGCTGTTTCCTCACTGGGAGCTCCCTGTGCTAGTGAAATCATAGGTCCAGTTCTAAATAATAATAATAACAATAAGAATAATAATGTCTTTGGGCACGGTATGCAATAATTTTTGCCAATATACTTGTGAAACCTGTGAACCATCCTTCCATTTAGCTATAATATTTTACATCTTTTAATTCATTTCTTGTTTTCCAATTCAACATTTATATTGATAAGATCAACATAGATGTTATTCAGTTCTTAAAAGACTGCATCACTTCATTGGTTGATAAACTAAGTTTGCATGCTAAAGGTACAAAGAATTTAATTGATATTTGCAGTTGAATGACTGTGTGACTCTTAGAACCTCTGCTCCCTTTACTCTGCGGGACCACCAGAAACCAAAGGAAGGAGAATATGGGGTATTGTAGATATTGGAGGAAGAAGAGCTGAATTTCCATCTTGGCTCAGTCACTTATTAGCTGAGTGGTTTTAGTCATCCCTTTACTTCTCTGAACCTCAGTTTTTCTATCTGTAAGATGAAAGTTGCACTGGGGTAGACAGATGATCTCCAAGACTTACACCTCTGAAAATCCATGATTTGATGCATCCACATAGGGGACATTTTGAATTGTTGTCCTTTTCATAGATTGCCATGGTCAAAGAAAGAGAACCCATCACTCTATGCCCAATCTTATTCATAATGAGTTTCTCCCAGAAGCACAGACTTTCTGAGTTAGAAGAGAGCTCTGTGGATTTCTAGTCTAGACCATAACCAAAACAAGTAGCACCTCTACAATATACCTAGCAAGTTGTCTTTAAGCTTCTGCTAAAAGCCCTCCATTGAGGGGGAACTCACTCCTTCCTGCTCCTAAAGAAATCCATTTCACTCTAGAAGAGCTCTCATTGTGAGACATTTTTTCCTGACCTCAAACCTAAATTTTCTTATCTCAATTGCCATCCTTGCTTAATTAAGTCTAGTTGTTGAAAAACAATCAGCTGTCACCAGGACCATTTTTGAAGCTTGCCACTACCCTGGTACAATACCCCATCACCTCATGCCTGGACTACTGTAGTTGCTTTCTATTTTATATCCCTGCCTCAAGTCTCACTCAGCTATCAATGATCTTTCTAAAACATTTCTGACCATGTCACCACCACCACCACCCCACTCAATAAATTCCAGCTGCTCCCTATTACCTCCAGGACCCAGTGTTCTTATACCTTGCTTCCCTCCACATACTCTACAATCCAGTGTCATTAACAGCCTTGCTATTCTTCACACAGCACTCTGTCTCCTGACTCCATCCCTTTTCACTGACTGTCCCCTGTGCCTGGTACTTTCTGCTTCCTCATCTCCACTGCCTGGTTTCCTTGGCTTCCTTCAAGTCTCTGCTAAAATCTCACCTTCTACAAGAAGCCTGTCCTATCTGCCTTAATGTTAGAGCCTTCCCTCCAAGATTATTTTGAATTTATTCTGTATGTACCTTGTTTATAGCTAGTTGTTTGCCTATTGACCCCCACCCATTAGACTCTGTGATCCTTGAAAGCAGAGACTGTTTTTGCCCCTTTTTGTATCCCTAACCTTCAGTACAGTGCCTGGCACATTACAGATACTTAATAAATGTTTGTTGACTTAATTTGCCTTCTCAGTTCAGTAGAACCTACCTAAACTTGTGTTTCAATGAGAATTTTTCTAATACCTCTACTCCACAAAGTAATGTCAGAGGAACATGTTTGGGAGACTTTCATACCTAAGACCAAACTGAAGCTGAATTGGCACATTTGGGTCATCAGAGAATAGGTGATGGATAATTCCTTTGTAATACAATTTGATAGATTACCATATGTCACTGTCATCTACCAGCCAGATATCTAATAATAGCTTCCAAAAGAAATACACATGGGAATGTCTGGCAAATCAAATATGATGTCTTGACAGTAGGTAATATGCATTGGCCCGACCATGACATACAGCTAGAAGGACACCCACCAAGTTCATCCATCTCCAGAAAGCTAAGGGAGACAAACATTTAAAATTAAAGCCCCCCTGAAGTGCATTTGTAAATGGAATTTCTAATAAACATGAAGTTATCCAACAAAATAATTCAAATTAGGCAACTAGATGACCTCTATCCCTCTTCGACCCTTAGTTTCCTCATCTTAAAAAAGGAAGGTGTTAGGCCAGACAACCTCAAAGGTTCCTCGTGGCCCTAAATCTATGATCTTATTGTTTCTCCAACTCTGGAAATTCTATTCTATTCTGTGATTCTGCTGATGGGGTGATGGGACCTAGACCCCTAAAGGAAAAGACCCAGTCCCAGATCACTTAATAGTCCTTTCACAGTGGCTCTTACCCTACACCAGGCCACTTAACTCCTTTCACTGTCACACCTGGCCCACCCTAGGTCAAAAGCCGCTTTGAAAGGACTGCCAGGTATATAGGTGGACTGGGATGGGCCAGATGCTTCAGGTGAAATGCCAGTGATATGGGCTGCTGAAATGTGTGGGAAAATTCAGAGACGGGGTTGCTTTCAAAGACATGGTCTTTTCCTTTTAGGGGTCTAGGTCACATCACCCCATCATTATGAACCTAAGGGGGAAGCTTTTAAACAAATAAATTAGGAGTGGATTTTTGGTAAATACCATTACAAATTCAAGAAATGTCAAATGTTCTATTAAAAAATTTAAAATGTTCTAGTTGTCATTTCTATCTACAAATAACAGCAGTATCTTGGCACTAACAGTTAAGAGAAAATTTTCAGCTACAGAGTCCTCTTTTATGCATATTATAGTGAGTTTCTACTAATTTATTCTCATGGAATCATTAGGGGGAAACATTAGATAAGATCTAGTTCACTCTGTTTAAGCAAGACCAAAACAGATTAAATGACTTGCCCAAGGTCACAGGGTTGAAGACCTGGAACTAGATCCCAGGCTTTCTGACTCCCTCCTATGTGGCTATTCCCTTTTTATAGCTTGTTTTCTTGTCATCAGTTTGGCTTTATTTCACACAACATGCAACTCTCATTTAACTTGAGAGAAGGAAATGCAGAACCAACATCTGTAAATATTTAGTGTTTTGAGGAAAAGAAATGTGTTAATTCACAAGTGCTTTTCATTAGGGTAGTAATTACCTTAATAACTACATGTTCCTCCAGGCTCAGTGGCCCTTGGCCTTACCAGGAAGACTGAAGCTGGGCGATCACTGAGAGTTCAGAGATATAGTAGGGCTAAAGTCAATGAGGTGTCCACACAAAATCTAGCATCAATATGCTGAACCCCTGGGAGTCGGGGGAAGGGAATGCCATCAGCCTATTTAATTAGGGGTGAACCAGACCAGGCTGGAAAGCTCTAAGAGCTTTCAGAGCTCTAAGAGAAATAATTATTTCTCTCTTGTATTAATAACCATTTACCATTGGGGAGATCCAGAATTTTTTTCCCTTCCTATTTCTCTATTCTCTACTAGGTCAAATCAACATCTGAAGGACATTGCTGATAATGAGATTGGATTAACTTTCTCTTCAATCTTGCTCAGACCCCAACTAAGTAGGGAAGCCCATTGTGTTCTATTCGGGCTTTGATCCAGTAAATCCTTTGTCTAGATTATCAGGGCTGAAGGTGGTTTGGGAGTAAAAGTAAAAACCACCCCCTCATTAGACTATGTCCATCTTAATTATAATATTCATTCTTCTTATTAATTGCTAACCTGTCAAAATTAATTGCCATCCATCAAGAACACCTACTTTTCCAAGGGTATATACATGTCAGTAAGCCACCAAGATGCATCTTTGGTTCACAAGAGATGGCCAAATAACCATGCTTTTGTTAATTACTTGCTATCCATAATTAATAAAATGATTAATTACCCAGAAATTATATCTCAAACTTTTAATTCATCACAGCCACCATGTTGACCAGTAGTGAGATCAGGCCTATGAGTGGCCAGTACACTTCCAGCCTGGGCAGGATAGAAAGATGTTGGCTCCAAAAAACAAACAAGCAAACAAATCTGCACATCCCTTTGTCAAAGATTGGGAAAACAGGCATTCATATCACATCTTAAGGTTTACATATTTTATAGACATTTGGCCCTCACAACAGCCTTGTGAGTCATTACTATTATCCTCAATTTTGCAGATAAGGCAATTGCGGTTGAGAGAGGCTAAGTAATTTGCCCAAGGTCACACAGTACATAGAAGAGCCAAGCTTCAAATCTTAGTTTTTTCTAACTGCAATTATAGCACTCTATATTGTACCACACTGCATCTCTAAGTTAGCAGGCAGATGTTAATTCTTATTATTGGGTCTCTGCTCAACCTTTGTACTTAAACTGTGTCTGAAATGTCATTCTTTAGATTTTCCCTTCAGAGAAGAGTTTAATGAGTCAAATAAGAAATATTTAAGTACCTACTACATGCTAGGTGTAGGGATACAAATATAAAGAATTAAAGTCCCTTTTATCAAGAAGATTACATCGCATCAGAAGAGACAACATATGTGTGTATATGTACTTGCAGAATAAATATAAAGAGAACAAATGCAAGGTTGTTAGATACAAAGCTATTAGGAGTAAGTGCACTGTCAGTCTTGGGAAATAGTATAGGTAGTGCCTGAGATACATCTTGAGGTAATGAAGAATTCTATGAAGTGAAAGTGAAGAGGGAATTCATTCCAGTCAAGAGAGAAGTTGAGCATCCTTGGACCATGGAGTATAGGAGAGAAAGTCATGTACTATAAGGCAGAAAGATAAATTGGTGTTAGATTGTAAAATACTCAAAAAGCTAAACAAAGGATTTTATATTTGATTCTAGAGACAATAGAGAGCCATTGGTATCTGCTGAGTAAAGGATTGGCATGGCCAGATGTTTGCTTACAGAATATCACTTTGAGAAGGGAACACAGAAAAGTAGAGTAGCTTTGGAAATTATGTGTAGTATTTATTACATAGTTTTCAAAAAAAAGTAAATAGGGTGAAATGAAAATTCATGATTTATATTGTATCCTCTTTTTATGTTGAGCTGTGTACATGGAAATGGCTTTTTTGTCTTTTTTTTGTTTAAATTCAAAATGAATTAAAAAATTTTAATAAAGAAAATTACTTTGACAGTTGTGGAAAGAGACATAAAACAGACTCTTTTAAAATGGACTCTTTTAAGAGTCCATTGCAATTGTTAGGACAGGTGATGAAGGCCAGAACTAACATAGCAGCTGTATATGATAAACTTTTTTGATTTGAGAGATATTGTAAAGATAGAAGCAGCAAGATTTGGCAACTTACATATGTGGAATTAACAGGAGAGAGGAGAATGGAAAACTGGTGATGCCTTATAAAGAAAGAGAGGAGTAGTCTGATGAAGAGGTGGCGGGGGGGAGGAATATAAAGAGATGTTTTTGGATATGTGGAATTTGACAAATCTGGTATATCTAGCTTGAGATGGTCAATAAGCAGTTGATGATATGGGACTAAAGCTCAATGACGAGACTCAGGCTGGTTCTATCGGTCTGTGAATCATTTTCATGGAGATGGTAATGAAACCTATGAGAAGTGATGAAGTAACCGAGAGTGGAGAGAGAGAAGAGAAGGCTTAGGACAGACCCTTAAGGAATACCCACCATTAGGGGCATGGTGTGGATGATAAGCCTATATAGGAATAGAGAAGAAGCAGACCCTTACAACGGGAACCAGGAGAGAATGGTGTAATGAAATTCAGAGAGGAGAGCATATGCTGAAGAAGGTTGTAAATTAATCAACAAATGTTATTAAATACTCACTAGGTACCAGGCTCTGTATTATATGCTGAGAATAATAATATATAAATAGCATCTACTACGTGCCATGCACTCTGCTAAGTGCTTTATAAATAGTTTATTATTTGATCTTTACAACTCTGAAAGACAGATGCTAATATCATCTCCATTTTACAGCAGAGGAAAGTGAAGCAAACACCAGTTAAGTGACTTGCCCAGGGTCACACATCTACTAAATGTCTGAGTCCAAATTTGAACTCAGGTCTTGCTGACTCCGTGCACAATGCTCTACCCACCGTACTACCTAGCAAGCACAAGGAATGAAGCAATCCCCAATTGTAAGGAATTTACAACAAGTACATAGCAAAATATATACAGCACAAATATAAAGATAATAGATACACGTACATACAATTGAATACAAGTAGTTTGGAGAAAAGGGCATCAGCATTTGGGATCCAGATGGGGAGAGGAATCAGGAAAGGCTTCATGCAGAAGATAGTGCTTAAACTGCCTCATAAAGGAAAAGAAGGCCCCTCTCTGAGGTGAATTTATGGAGAGAATTAACTGTAAGCATGTGGGTCAGCCAATGAAAGGCACTGAAATGGGAGATGGAGTGTCATGTGTAAGGAACTTAAAGAAGGCCAGTTTGATTAGATTGTGGAGTATGTAGAGTGGGAGGGAAGAGAAGAGATGTCCAATGAGGCTGGTATGTGCCAAAGTTGTATAGAACTTTAAAAGCTGATCAAAGGTATTTCTATTTTATCCTTGAGGCTATAAGAAGCCAATTGAGAAGATAAGTCCTGTGGTCTGTGTTCGAATAAAATCATTAGGGCAGCACTGAACTGGAATGTTGAGAGACTTGAGTCAAAAAACCAATGAAAAGGTTGTTGCAATAAATTCTCCAGGTGAGAGATGATGAAGGCCTGATATCTATGTGATTAGAGGGAAGGGGTCACATGTAGATAGGTTGTAAAGATGGAAACAGTAAAATTTGCAATGAATTTATGTATGTGTGGTGAGAATGAGGAATTTAGGATCATGCCATAGTTATGAACCTAGGATGCCTAAAGAATAGCCTTTGACAAAAATAGGGAAGTTTAGAAGAGATCACGGCTTAAGGAAGAGAAAGATAGTAAGTTCAGTTTGGAGCATGCTGAGTTCCAGATCTCTCTAAAGCTGAGTTTAAAATATCCAACAGATATTACCCATAATGAGATTACCTATAATGACTAGATTAGATATTACCTATAATGTGGGATGAAACCTCCAGAGAACAATTCAACTTAGGTATATAGATTTGTGAACCACATGCACAGAAATTATAGTTAAACTTATGGGAGCTAATGAGGTGACCAAGAAAATGTATAGATAATAAAAGAGGTTATGGTCTAGAACCTTGGAGAGCAGCCAGGTTTAGGAGACATGGTCAACACTTGAATGCAATGGAAGTCAAAAAGAATGAAGATCATGAAAAGACTATCAAAGTTGGCAATTAATAGATAATTTATGACTTCAGAGAAAGCATTTCAATAGAACAATAATGTCAGACCAGATGTTTGCTTGCAGAATATCACTTTAAGAAGGGAACACAGAAAAGTAGAGTAGCTTTGGAAATGATGTGTAGTATTTATTACTACACATCAGTGTAATGTAATGGTCAGAAGCCATATTGTTAAGGGATGAATCAGAAAAGAGGGAGCAAAAGCAATGAATATTGATCATTTCTTCTAGAAGTTTGTCTGAGAAACAAAAGAGGGAGTTAGGATGATAGCTTGAGAGGATGGAAGCATCTAGTGAAGAATGTTTAGAGATGCAAGAGACATGGGCAAGTTTGAAAGCTGTAGAAAAAGAAGTAGAGGCCAGGGAGAGTTTGAAGATTAGAGTGAGATGGGAGATGACTCAGGGGACAGTCTGCTGGAGGAAACAAGAGAGAAAGAGCTGCAAGTTATGTGAATAGATGTTGACTTTGGCTAGAAGGGTCAACTCATTGTCCCAGATTAGAGGAAAGGAGGAGAGAGTATTATAACCATGGTTTTTGAGATGAAGAAAAGAAAGGGAAGCTCATAATAAATGGCCTAATTTACTTATTAAAATAAGAGACCAGGTCATCAGCTGAGGTCAGAGAAGAGGGAGGCAGGAAGGTTGAGGGGAGAGGAAGACATCTGCAATAGCCCGAGAATGGCTAATTAAGGAGGAATAAAGGGATTGCCTGTGGCAATGAGGGCCCATCAATATGATTGCCTCTAGCTCCATTCAGACAAAAGCATGTAACTGGTGTTAACAATAAACATTCCTATTTTGACTGAAAGAAGGCTTGCAAGATTAAATTCATTTCAGGCAGACTTGCCTGGCACCCTTACATTTCAAGGTTCCTAGCACCCCAAATCACAACATTACTATGTGCTGGGCACTGTGCCAAGCACATTACAATTATAGCTCATTTTATCCTCGCAACAACTCTTGGAGGTAGGTGCTATTACTATTGCCATTTTACAAATGAGGAAACTGAGGCAAACAGAGCTCAAATGACTTGCACAGGGTCACATAGCTAGTAAGTGTCTGAGTCCAGACTCGAACTAAAGTTTTCCTTACACCAGCCTGGCATTCTATCCACTGTGCCTCTATGTAGGCTTCACACAAAGATCTTTCCTAAGGGAGCACCTACTACCTCTAAAAGCAGCTCAATCCACTTTGTCATAGCTCTAGTTTTAAAGAGTAATTTCCTTACATGAATTGAAATGGATGTCTGCAACTTCCACTTATTGCTTCCAGTTCCTAGTTCTGCCCTCTGAGGCCAAGCTGAGTAAACTTAATCCTCTTCCATTTGACAGTATTTGTGCCTTGGACCATGCCTAGAACATAGTAAGTACTCAATAAATGCTTGACTGAGAGTAGCTTATGTTTGATGATCCATAGCTCTTTAGAAGTAGATCAAAAGAGTAATTTTGTTGGCTTTAGATACCTTTTCCAAGAAACTAACCCTCCAACACTCAAAAAAAACCCTATTATATAGTTCTGGTTTTAGTTAGAAATAATTTGCCAAAATTTCTTACATTTTTTTCAAATAAAGTGATATTTTGGCAGCTTCTACTGATACGTCGATATGAAAAATGTCCATCCAGTTACTTAATTTCTGAGTCATCATTACTTGATGTTTTAGCATTTCAAAATAGGCTTATCATTTTTTTGTGTCAGCAATTAAAATATGGAAGGATTGGATGGCAATGTGGAAGTGTTCACCTAATCTGTGCCTACTGCACAATACAAGTAGAAAAAAAAATAATACAACTGAAAACAAAATGTAAAATTGCAAATGGTTATTTGATTTAAAAGCTTTAAAAAGATTCATGGTAAATGTAAAATATCCTAACACAGAGAATAATGAAAAAAGAGTTTTCAAAAATGAGGTTAAGATCATTTAAAATGAAATGTATTAGAGTGAGAAAAGAATGAAATGAAATGCTATCAAAAACATGATCTGTAGATGGAATTCTCCAGCTAAAGAAAAGAAGAAAACTCACAAAACTAGAATAAAAATGGACACGACCCTTAGGTCAGAGATTTTCATGACACAGGGGCCTTATGTGTACTTTGGGAAATTTTTCACTTTCATGAATCAGCCCCCACCCAGGAAACATATAGTGAAACTTATATTAGTGCAACTCCCAACCTAGAATTCCTAACTCAGGAAACATATAATGTAACATGTAGTGAAATATGTTAGTGCTACTCCTAGACCCATTCTTGCAAGAATGCAATTCAAAATATTATAGAAGAAAAAAAATTAACTAAGAAGAGGAGAAAAGAAAACAGAGAGCTTTTTATGAGCAGCCATTAGTCCTAAAGATGTAAATATATCCCCAGATTCATGAACAGTTCTGAACAGAGGAAAATCCCATGTTCATGTACTGTTTTGGCTTCATAATTCTTGCCATCTTGGGGAGGAATGAGTTGTGATTTTCTCTCTTCTTCTAATTAATTTTTTTTTTAATTTATGTTTTCTGTTTCTTACTTTGCCTTGATATCCCATCTATCTCCCCGCATTTCCTCCTCAAGTGTTATCCCATAGGACAAATAATATTTTTTAAAAGGGGGGGGAGAAAGTCAGCATAATTAAGTGATGCATTTTTAAACTAAAAACATGTGCACTGTGTAACACATGTGGATCTCCCACCTCCACAAAGGTGTGAGTTAGGCTATCTTTTCATATCTCTTCATTTGCATACCACTCAATCTTTATAACGTTGTCACATTTACTTTCATTTTATGCTATGCTACATCATTTTTTTTCATTTTCATTGTTGTATTTACTGTGGA
Source organism: Phalanger gymnotis (assembly GCA_028646595.1). Taxonomy (NCBI): domain Eukaryota; kingdom Metazoa; phylum Chordata; class Mammalia; order Diprotodontia; family Phalangeridae; genus Phalanger; species Phalanger gymnotis. Next base: position 30,906,086 of record CM053626.1, read on the forward strand.
TGATGTTTTCTCAGTTCTGCTGATGACTCTGCATCAGTTCATATAAATCTTTCCCTGTTTTTCTTCTTTTAATTTATCGTTGATTTATTTTTAACATTCTTTTTTATTTTTTTATTTTGAATTCTTAATTCTCCCTCCCACCTTTCCCTCACTTATTGAGAAGGCAAGAAATGTGATATCAATTATAATATGAAATCATGCAAAACATATTTCCATATGAGCCATGTTGCAAAAAAAAGAAAGATAAAGAAAGTGAAAAAAATTAAGCTTCAATCTGCACTCAGACTCCATCAGTTCTTTCTCTGCAAGTGGATAGTAATTTTTGTCATAAGTATTTTGGAATAGGCTTAGATCATTGTACTGCTGAGAATAGCTAAGTCTTTTATAGTGGCTCACAATGCAATATTGCTTACTTTTGTGTACAATGCTCTCTTGGTTCTGCTCACTTCACTTTGTATCAGTTCATATAAATCTTCAGTCTTCCCAGGTACCATTCCACTCACCATTCCTTATAGGACAATAGTATGTCATCACATTCACATACCACACCTTATTCAGCCATTCCCCATATCCATAGATCTGACAGGTAAAATTTTCCATGCCCCCCAATTTGCTTATGATATCATCCTTTATGTCTAAATCATGTGCCTATTTTGACATTACCTTCATATATGGCAGGCCTGCACAACCTGCAGCCCACAGACCATTTCCTCTACATTTTTCACCAGCCATCTGAAATTCTTTGGTAGGCCACAAGTTGTTCAGGCCTGGTATATTGTGTGAAATGTTGGTATATACCTAGTTTCTGCCAAACTGCTTTCCAGTTTTCCCAACCATTTCTGCCAGATAGTTAAGTTCTTGTCCCAAAAGCATAGATCTTTGTGTTTATCAAATACTAGATTACTATGGTCATTTACTACTGTTTATCGTTTACCCAATCTGTTCTATCTGCTGATCCACCACTATATTTCTTAGCTAGTACAAGATTGTTCTCATGATTACCACTCTGTATATAGTTTCAGACTGGGTACTGCTAGCCACCTTCCTTCACATTTTTTTATTGATGCCCTTGATATTCATGACCTTTTGTTCTTCCAGATGAATTTTGTTATTATTTTTTCTAGTTCTATAAAATAATTTTCTGTAGTTTGATTAGTATGGCACTGAATAAGTAAATAAATTTAAGTAGAACTGCCATTTTTATTATGTTGACTCAGTCCACTCATGAGCAATTAGTATTTCTCCAATTGTTTAGAATTGTCTTTATTTGTGTGAAAAGTGTTTTGTAATTGTGTTTACATGGTACCTGAGTTTATCTTGGTAGGTACACTCCCCAGTATTTTATATTGTCTGTAGTTATTTTAAATGGAATTTCTATCTCATGGCTGGACTTCGTTGGTAATATACAGAAATACTGATGATTTGTGTGGGTTTATTTTATATCCTGCAACTTTGCTAAAGTAGTTAATTGATCCACTAGTGTTTTTTAGTTGATTCTCTAAGTATATCATAATTTTGTTTCTTCATTGCCTATCCTGATTCCTTCAACTTCTTTTTCTTCTCTTACTGCTATAGCTAGCATTTCTAGTACAATATTGAATAAAAGTTGTGATACTGGGATGCCTTGCTTCATCTCTGATCTTACTGAGAAGGCTTCTACCTTATCTCTATTACAGATAATGCTGGCTGATGGTTTTAGATAGATACAACTTATTATTTTAAGGCAACTTCCATTTATTCTTATGTTCTCTAGTGTTTTTAATTGGAATGAGTGTTGTGCTTTGCCATAAGCTTTTTACTGCATCTATTGAGATAATCTCATGACTTGGGTTTTTTTTTTTCATTGATATAGTCAATTATGCTGATGGTTTTCCTACTATTGAATCAAGATCTACAATCCCAGCATAAATTCTACCTGGTCACAGTGTGTAATCTTTGTAACGTATTGCTGTAATCTCCTCGCTAGCATATTATTTAAATTTTTGCATCAATATTCATTAGAGAAATTGCTTTATAGTTTTCTTTCTCTGTTTTTGCTCTTCCTCGTTTAGTATCAAAACCATATTTGTGTAATAGAAAGAATTTGATAAGATTCCTTCTTTGCCTATTTTTCCAAATAATTTATGTAGTATTAGAATTGTTTTTTAAATGTTTGAATGAATTCATCTGGTCCTGAGGATTTTTTTTAGGGAGCTCATTTATGGCTTCTTCAACATTTTTTGTAAGATAGGGTTATTTAAGTATTTTCTTTCTTCTATTAATCAGGGCAGTTTTTATTATTATAAACATTCATCTTTTCACTTAGATTTTCAGATTTATTGGCATATAGTTGGGCAAAATAATGTAATAATTTCTTTAATTTCATCATCATTGGTGGTGTAGTCATTCTTTTCATTGTTGTTACTGGTATTTTGGCTTTCTTCTTTTTAGAATCAAATTAATGAATTATTTACCTATTTTATTGGTTTTTTTTTTCATAAAACCAGCTTCTAGTTATATTTATTAGTTCAGTGGGTTTTTTTCTTTCATTTTTGCTAATTTTCCTTTGATTTTCAGGATTTTTAATTTCAAGTTTAATTGAGGATTTTTAATTTGTTCTTGTTTCAGTTTTTTTTAATTGCATGCCAAATTCATTTATTTGCTCTTTCTCTATTTTATCAATATAAGCATTTAGAGATATAAATTTTCCCCTAAGTATTGCTTTGGCTGCATCCCATAAATCTTGGCATGTTGTCTTATTGATTTTATTTTGTTTAATTAAATTATTGATTGTTTTTATGATTTGTTCTGTGACCTATTCATTCTTTAGGATTGGATTATTTAGTTTCCAATAATTTTAATCTATATTACCATTGCCCTTTATTGAATGTAATTTTTATTGCATCATGGTCTGAATAGGGTGTATTTAATAGTTCTGTTTTTCTGCATTTGTTTGTGAGGTTTTATACTCTATATGGACAATTTTTGTTAAGGTACCATGTATAGCTGAGACAAAGGTATACTTTCTATTTCCTTTCCATTTCCTCTAGAAGTCTATCATATCTAAATTTTCTAAAATTCTATTCATTTTCTTAATTTCTTTATTATTTATTTTATGATCATATCTATCTAGCTCTAAGAAGGGAAAGTCGAGGCTTCCTATTTCCTCCATTTAGCTTTTCCTTTAAGAAGCTGGATACCATCCTTTTTGTTCATATATATTTAATATTGCTATTACCTCATTATCCACAATACCTTTTGTCGAAATGTAGTTTTCCTGCTTATCTCTTTTAATTAGATCTATTTTTGCTTTTGCTTTGTCTGGAATCATGATTGCTACCCCTGCTTTTTCTTTCTTTACCTTACTCTATGTGTGTGTCTCTCTGTTTTGTGTGTGTGTGTGTGTGTGTTTTTCTAAACAACATATTGTTACATTCTAGTTTGTAATCCATTCTGATATCTGCTTTTGTTTTATGGGTGAGTTCATCCCAGTCACATTCACAGTTATGATTACTAACTGTATATTTCCCTACATACTATTTTTCCCTGTTTGACCTCTCTTTCTTTTTATCCTGGACCTCCTCAAAGTCTGTTTTGCTTCTAACTATTGCCTCACTTAATCTTCTGTCCCTTTTATCAGCACTCCCCTACTCTTATCCCTTTCTCCTCCTGCTTCCCTTTTGGATAGGATATATTTCTATACCAAACTGGGTATAGAAAGCTCTATTTAACCAAGTCGGATGAGAGTGAGGTCACCTGTTTTATGGAAGATAGATTTCCCCATAATTCCTCACCCTTCTCCTTTCTCCCAGTGCATCCCTCTTTCTCATTTTTTAATCATCCCATTATAGTTAATTGACACCTATGCTCTCTGTCATGTACTCTAATTTCCTTAACAATGATAAAGTTCTTAAGAGTTATAGATATCATCTTCCTATATATGAAGATAAACAGCTTAACTCCAGTCAGTCCCTTATGATTTCTCTTTCATGTTTACCTTTTTATGCTTCTCTTGAGTCTTATATTTAAAGGCAAATTTTCTTATTCAGCTCCAGTCTTTTCATCAGGAATACTTGAAAATTCTCTATTTCATTAAATATCCATTTTTCCCTGAAGGATTATGCTCACTTTTGCTGGGCTGGTTATTACTGTTTGTAATCCTAGCTAATTCGCCTTCCAGAATACATATTACAAGCGATCAAATCCTCTAATTTTGTGTGATCCTGCTGCAAAATTTTATGTGATCCTGACTGCAGCAATACGGTTTTTGAATGGTTTCTTTCTGACTACTTGCAATATTTTCTCCTTCACCCTGAGGCTCTGAAATTTGGCTATAATATTCCTAGGAGTTTTCATGTTGGGATCTCTTTCAGGAGGTGAATGGAGAATTCTTTCCATTAGTATTTTATGCTCTGGTTATAGGACATCACGGCAGTTATCCCTGATAACTTCTTGAAAAATGATGTCTAGGTTTGGAGGGGGCAGAGCCAAGACGACAGCTGGAAAGTAGGACCTTGCCTAGGGCTCTCCCCCAGGATGCTCCAAACAACAATAAAAAATGGCTCTGAACAAATTCTAGAACTGCAGAACCCACGGAATAGCAGAGAGAAGCAGGGCTCCAGCCCAGGACAGCCTGGATGGTCACTGGGTAAGGACTATCATGCACAGAGCTGGAAGCAGAGTGGAGCAGAGCCCAGTGTGGGCTGCGCCTGGACCAATCAGACCAGCACCCAGGTGGAACGGGCCCTAGTGCCCTGAATCAGTGAGCAGTGGCAGTTACCAGACTTCTCAACCCACAAACACCAAAGACAAGAGAAAAGGTTAGTAGGAAAAGCTGCAGGGGACAGAGTGAAAGGAGTTCAGCCACCGCTCCAAGGGTGGCCAAAGTGGTGCAACTAGAGAACTACAGTTACAGTTGCTTCCAGCCCCAGGCCCACCTAGTGGGAGGAATTAAGTGGCTGATCTGAGCAGGAGTGCAGAGCCTGCTTAAGATCTGAATCTGGTCCTGGTTGGCAGTTCTTGGGGGAGGAGGAGTGCTGGTGTGGCAGAGCTTGCTGTGCAGAAATAGCTCTAAAAACAACAGCACAGCCCTTCAAGCTTGGAACAAAGTACTCTCTACTCTACAAGCAGTCATACCCTGACAAAAAACTCAAGGGTCAAGTAGTTGGCTGGGAACATGGCCAGGCAGTGAAAATGGACTCAGATTCAAACTCAGACTTTGGAATCTTTCTTTGGTGACAAAGAAGACCAAAATATATAGCCAGAAGAAGTCAACAAAGTCAAAGAGCCTACATCAAAAG
>CM053626.1:30911864-30935221 GCA_028646595.1 Phalanger gymnotis
AGAGAGAGAGAGAATCCTTGAGGATGAGTAGTACCAGTAAAGGCGAATGGAGCACGTAGCAGGAACAAGAAACAATATGATGGATAGCCTCAGTGCTACATTGGTACTAAGACATTAAGAGACCTAACTATAGGTTAAAAAAGTTATTTTAAAAAACCCCAAGACAGCAAACCAACTCAAGAATATTAAGTGGATCCTCTCAAAAATATTTACTGAAACATATGAATGAATTGTCCAGGATGGAAAGGCATGAAAGGCTGGATTTCTGCATAGTGAAGCAAGCACCCACATCACTGAGATTACAAAAAATGAACTGTGTCCAAATCAAAGTAGGTAACAACTTGTCAGATTATATTTGGCATATTTTGTTCAATTCTAGGCACCAGATTTTCAAGAGGAACATTAATATTTGGCAGTGGATCTAGAGTTAGCTGACTCACTCAGCTCTCTTCCTGGAACTCTCCAGAAACTGGAGGTGTTTAGCTTGAAGAAGAGAAGACTTTAAAGGAGACAAGATGGCTATCATCAAATACCTTACAAGTTATTATGCAAAAGAAGCTTAGACTTATCCTGTGCAGCTTCAGATGGCAGGACTGGAAATCAAAGGTGGAAGTTACAAGGAGACAGATTTCATCTCTTCAGAAGGAAGATTTTCCTAACAACTAGAGCCAAGCAAAAATGAAATCACTGCCCTGTGGACTCCCTATCCATCGCTTCCTGTGCTTTGTAACAATGTCATGGGAAAGATTCGTGCATTGGACAGGAGATGAGGCTCTCAATAAGAGATAGTATGAATGACCTAATAGCTATGAGAATGGAAATATGATCAATGAATACCAATCATACAAATATAAGACACTGAAAATAAACGGATTAGAAAATATGGCAGAAAGTCTTAATAAAATACAATAAAACAGTAGATTTGGAGAAACAGAATGGAATAAGCAGAGCATCCCAGTTCCTTCGACAGATCTTTATATGACATGGGTTCTAGTTTCTAGGCCATTTTAGTGACCATATTTTTTTAAAACACAGAATCATACAGAACGTTAGTATTAGAAATAAGATTCAAGACCTTTTTGTCTGACCTACTTGTTTTACAGATAAATAAAGTAACATTCAGGGAACTGAAAGATAAGGTCACTCTGAGATTCCCTCCAAAAGTAAGATTTTGTGAATCTATGAAACAGGACAGGCATGTACATAGGGATGAGTTAAAAAGAGAAAGAGGAAATTATTATTGTGACTACTATTATTAATATATAAGCATTATACATGAAAATTATAATTCATTGTAAAATTAAGAGCCCCCTCAAACTATGCCCCTCCCCAGTGAAATTTTTACTACCATTCCATGTGACTGTCTCTATTTTCCAAGCTCTAGGCCTCTTACTCCACTTGGCCCTCTTCCTTTCCAAAATAAAAAATGCTGCCTAGTCCTTTAACATGCAGAGGCTTAGAGGATATTTGAGGGTTAGAAGAACCCTCTTCTAATCATTGAACAACAGTAAGTACTCAGGACCCATTTGCACCTCCCTGGAAGAGATGATTATCAGCAGCTCACCGTCAAGCAATTTAAAGAAAATGAAATGAGTGTTCCGCACCCCTTCAATCCATCTTTCCCCTCAATATCTCACTGCAACAACCATGCTCTGACTTTCCAATGAATACAATAAAACTGCAATGATATTCCTTAAGCTGGCTAATTTCTACGTTCAGCTATTAAAGGTGAAATGCATTAGCAGTCCATTTTCAAAACAGAATGAAGAACAATGATTTTTTCTTACTTGTTAACAAGGTCTTATGCACTGAATTTCTAAAGAATCAATTAGGAGACGTGCCCTTTTCTGACCTTCTGCAGAAATTACCTGCATAAAAAATGTACAAATTTTAAAACACTTACTAGCAGATGGATGACATTTCCTGTGACTCTGACAAGGAAATGAATAACCCAAGCAGATGTGTTCACCATTAATCCTATACCTTGAGAAGTAAAATATCAGGACATGCCTTTGGTTTCAGTAGAATAGAAACAGCCTGAGATTTGGAGTCAAAACATGTGGGTGGAAGTCCCTGCCTTGAAAGAGAAGCGACATTGGGCATCATTTCACCTCTGTACCTAAGTTGTCTTCTCTGTGAAACGTTAATGGTACAAAGAAGTCATACTACCTTCTCACAAGACTCCTGTAACAATTAAATGAAATATTATGTAAAGCATTTTTATACGGTAAAGTACAACATGAGAAGGGTGGCTAGGTGTTACAGTGGTTAGAGTGCCAGGCCTGGAGTCAGGAAGACCTGAATTCAAATCTGGATTCAGACTCTTACTATGTGACCCTGGGCAAGTCACTTAACCTATTTGCCTCAGTTTCCTCATCTGCAAAATGAGCCTGAGAAGTAAATGGCAAACCACTCCACTATCTTTGCCAAGAGAACCCCAAATGGGGTCACAAAGAGTCAGTCATGACTGAAATGACTCGACAACAACAGCACCACAACATGAGAAGCAATGTTAAGTAACGGAAACAGCACTTCAGAGTTAGGAAGTCCTAATTTCAACTCCTGCCACTGATATGGAATTGATATGTGGCTGGGAAGGTCTCTGTGTTAATTTCTCTGTGCAACGCTATACCATTATAATTTGTATTATTATACATTTCCTCCATCACCGTCATTATAATCCCCTCAGACAACCATCCATCATTATCTTTGTTTATTTCTAACAAAACAAAAACTGGTTCAAATATTACAAATAATGTTAACTTCCCCCCCCTAAACTAATGTCTCCTCCTTGTTTACATGGATATTTTGAGGGCACCACCATCCGTACAGTCATTGGGGTCCCAAACCCAAGTTTTGTCAAAGAGGCCATCGTTGAAACAGGCTGGCTTTGGAGAAAAAAAGACCTGGATTCAAATCCTCCCTCTGATTTATACTCTAGCGGTGTAATTCCACTTCTTTCACTCCTCTCAAATCTGCCCCCTTCTCTCCATTTATATAGACACCAGTCTACTCTCACAGGGAATATTGACCTTCTAATTAATTAACCTATTAATTAATCTAATTAATCTCCCTGCCTTAATTCTCTCTTCAATCCAATCTATCTTCCACAGTATGGCTATATCAAAACTATAAGAAAGGGAGTAGAATTTAATAAATCTGGAAAGGTGGGCTGAAGTCAGATTGTGAAAGGCTTCAAATGATTTAAGAGATTGTGTTTGATCTTGGGAGCAATAGGGAGCCACTGGAGCTTTTTGAGCGGGGGAGTGACGTTGGTAGGCTAATACTTTAGGAAAATCACTTGGTTACTGTGTGGAGGATGGGTTGCAGTGATAAAAGATTGAAGATATGGAAACCAATTAGGAGACTTTCAAAAGATCAGGAAGCAAAGGGATGAGGGCTTGATGTCAGTGGTGGCCAAAAGAGTGAAGAGAAGTGGTTGGACAAACTCCCTCGTTCGTCATTTCAAATGTATCACATGAGCTGAATGGCTTTAATGAAGGTTTTCTCTTCTTGCCATTTTCCTTCTTTAAAAAATTTTTTTGTTATACAGGATGGCTCTTGGGAAGGGGAAGTAAGAGAGAAGCAGGAGAAATATCCAACATAAAAGAGGAAAGATCAGCAAAAATCAATTTTTTAAAAAAAACTTATCGTAATATGGCTCTAGTCCACCTTTCAGGCTAATTATACTTGACTTCTCTCTCACAAGCTCTACATTATAACCAACTGGGCAACTTACTGCTTCCTAATAAACACCAATTTATCTCATGAGATCACAGGTTTAGAGCTGGAAGGGAACTTGGAGGTCATCTAGACCACCTCCATTTGCTTTATACATTAGGAAACTGAGTCCCTGGGAGGGGAGAGGAGATGACTTAGTCAACATCATACATATAAGAGGAGCCAAGATTTGAACCTCAAACCTTTGATTCCAAATATACCACTCTTGCCACTCCTGCCTCCACAACAACTGTTTGAGGATGCCCTCTCCCCAACATGTACCAGGAAGTGAATTGTTCATTCCTTTCTTTGTCCTTTCCATGACCCCATTTGGGGTTTTCTTGGCAAAGATATTGAAATGGTTTTCCTTCTCTGGATCATTCTGTAGATGAGTAAAGTGAGGCAAACAAGATTAAGCAACTCACCAGGGTCACAGAGCTAGTAACAATCTGAGACTAGATTTGAACTCAGGTCTTCCTGACTCCAGGCCCAGAGCTCTATGCACTGTGTCATGTATCTGTTCCCACCAGTTAGCTATTTTGTATTTATTTTTCATATATCCTGTGTTACTTATCTATGAATGCATTGTATTCCTAGGTCCACCATCACCACCATCTACAGAATATAAACTTCTTGAGGGCAGGAACTATTTCACTTTTGTCTTTGTATCTTCAAGACCTAGTACCATGCTTGGCACTTAATAAACATATGTTGTTTTATTGACTGGTTGGCAGATTCATAATAAACAACTATAAGGAGAGTCAGAGTAGGAGGAAGGAGAGAAGAGAGCTCATGAAATTAATTTTGATTACTATGAAAGCTATGATTTCTTCCATCGAATCTTACTCATCTGGAACAACTGGCCAAAGCAAGCCTAAATTAGTTGCGGATGTGGATTATGGAATTCTTTTTTTCCTTTTTTTTTCTTTTTTTAAAAATTTAATATTTTCCCCAATTACATGTAAAAACAATTTAACATTTTTTTCAAATTTTGAGATGGAATACTTTTAAGTAAGAAATTATTACTACTTTCAAGTTAAGTAATGGCTGACAAAGTCCTGAAAATATGGGCTCCTACTGGAACCTCCTCATTAAATAAAGACAATTTGTAATTGGCACATTCTGTTTTGGGAATATACTAAAAGGTGCTTCAAGGTTCTCAAAAAGATTTGCTTCAAAGAAGGTTAAACATTCCCCTTGCAATCTTATTTATATTGCTTATAGGACATGCATATGGAAGGGAATCATACAGATCATGAATAGAGAAGTTTAAATTTGAGCTTCATCCCAGCTTATCCAAATTATCCAAATTGTCACAAACTCTGAATTAATTAGTGATGTTCTCTGGCATGAAATGGGTTGCTAGGCTCAGTCTCATCCTGAGGAAGGTATTTCAAATCACTAAATTGTCCCAAATTAATGCAGTTTGAAACAGTCACAGCTGAAAGAGCTGGGTCTGAGTGGGTCACCTTTCTCAGATATCTGGGACAGGCAATGCTTTCATCGCAGATGACAAAGCCTGAACTAGAGATGACTCTGATGGAACCACAGGGTACAAAGCCAACACTTGGAAAAATGGTGAGACAAGGTTTGTGCCTCCTGTCACCCAGATCCCTCCTAAGTTCTTTCTCCCTCCTTTATAGGCACTTAGTATTTACTTAGATAGATGTTGGATTTCCCCAGTGGAATATGAATTCCTGGAGGGATGACATTGGCTCATTTTTGTCTTCATAACCCTAGTGCCTGCCACACAGGAGATGCTTAGTGAATGCTGATTAAACTCAATTGGATTGAATTCAAGACCACTCTCCTCCCCTCTGTCCTCTGTTGCCTCCCCAATGCTATTGCCCCAGCTACTGCTTTCTGGCCAAAGATTTCCCCCATCCTCACCTCCACTAAAAGATACCTGACCTGTATCTCATTTGTAAGATCATTTATTTAAATACTGAGATATTCCAATGCATCTGTGATTTTTTTGAATCCAATGCAGATGTGTCCTATAATAATGCAGAGGGGGAGAACAGACATGCTTGCCCATCTTTTGCACTCTCATCTAAGTCTCACCATGAGTTTACCTCAGGGCAAATGAAATTCATATTTGTTTGTTTAGTTTGTCATCTATGTCTCACCATGAGTTCACCTCAGGGCAAATAAAATTCCTCTTTGTTTCTTTGTTGTTTTAGCTCCCAAAGTTCACTTACTGGATTGAGGTTGGTGAGTCCATTTGAGGACAGCTCAGTCATAGAAACCTATAGATCTTTTGGAATGGCCATCTGGCATTGGGTAAATTGGAGGTTGGCACACATGCACTCACACAGATGTAACCATTCCTGAACTGCACATCCCAGACAAGAAAAGGATTAGGGAGAGAACGTGGGGCTACTTCAGTCTTTCCAGAACTGCACTGGAGGAATACCACACCTGTTCCAATGCCTCGGAAGCAGTGACCATAAGCATTGACAATTTTCCAGTTTTCTAACTTGAGTGCTTCCTCCTCTTTGTAGCTTTGTTGACTGTTTTGAGGAGTGGCTGCATTGATTTCTGGAAGAGGAATGAAACTCTGAGAGAGTTTTAGCGTGACAAAGAGGCAAGTTGGCTTTCTTCTTCAGTTTTGCTGGGCTCAGACCCACTGACTGAAAGCTTTTATGCTTCCTTTGTTCTTCAGGGGCCTGGTTGAGCCAAAGGACACCCTGTTTTCTATTTGTTCCGGTTTTTAAGTCCAACAATTCACTTATTGATACGAGGTTGGTGAGTCAACAATAAATTTAGGGGTATGGCTGGCAGCCTTATCTGCCCTCCCAGGAGGAGCAGTCATGAAGCTCACTCAAAATGATGAAACCTTTCTCCTTTCCTCTTTACATAATGAAAATACCAGTGGTGCACACAGGCTATCCTTTGCCCTTGGTCAACACCCACCATCTTCTTTTCTAGCATTTCTTTGATGAAATCCTTTACTCCAATCCTTCTTTGAAGTTCCATAATTAAGTGTTGCCTTCTGGGTGATACTTAGTTTCAGTTTTTAATACACTGAAAGTCATGGGAGAGAGTTTTGGCTTCAAACTCCTGTGATTCTGCAAACAGCGAGACATGGTGGTTGGCCATCCTTCCATTGCTCCTCCAAGCTCCGCTGCTGGCCTTTGCTCCCTAGAGCCAGTTTGGCCTGTGTGAATCTCTGGCTCTCCAGTCAAACTGGTGATGAGATTGTTCAGCCGGATAGAATACGAACTAAGAACCTAGGTCTTGCTTTTGCAATCAGTTAGTTGGATGACCAATTATATAACGCTAGCTCACATTTCTTTTGTACTTGAAGATTTATGAATCGTTTTACATGTGTTACCTCATTTGAGACTCATGACAATCCTAGGAGGTAAGTACTAATATTGTTCCCGTTGCACAGATAAGAAAACTAAGATGAAGCAACTTTCCCAGTGTTACATAACAAGTAGGATTTAAACATCGGCCGTCCTGACTTCAAGTCCAACTCTCTGTCTAATACATCATGCTACTACAGATGTACACACACATATGTAGGTATGTATGTTTGTATGTAGCCCTCTATATAGCCCTCTCAGTTTTTGCCATAGGCAATAATAGTAATGACCATGTTGCTACTGAGTCGTTTCAGTCATGTCTGACTCTTCATGACCCCTTTTGGGGTTGTTTTGGCAAAGATACTGGAATGGTTTGCTATTTCCTTCTCCAGCTCATTTGACAGGTGAGGAAACTGAGGCAAACAGGGAAAAGTAACTTGCCCAGGATCATGCAGCTAGTGGCTGAAGCTGGATTTGAAGTAAGATCCTCCTGACTCCAGGGGTGATGCTCCAACCACTGCACCACCTAGCTGCCTTCAATGATGATGATACTGACAACAATGACAATAAGGTGCACCTATGGTGGCTGGGACATTGTAAGCACTATATAAATGCTAGCTAGTATTACTATTATTATTTTACTCCATGTGCCACAATAAGCTCAAAATGGATGAAGAATATCCCTGAATGTGAAAGGACACCATAAAATGATTAGAAGACAACCAAGTCGGTTACCTTTCATAACTCTGGCTAGGGGGAAAATTCTTAATCAAATGAAGGATAAAGATCATTAAAGATAAAGAGGTAACTCAGGTTACTGAAATTGAAAAAGTTTTCACACAAAATCAATACAGCTAGATTAAGAAGAGAACCTTATCAACTGGAGAAAAGCTTTGTATCAGATATGTCTAATTAGGGTCAGATAGCCAAGATAGATAATAGGAAATTAACACAATTATATAAAAGCAAATTTTATTGTCTAGTAGATAAGTGATCAAAAGATATGAACAAACAATTCTCAAAAAGTGAGTTGTAAACTATTAACAATCATATTAAAGATTCTTGCAAATCACTAATAATAAAAGAAATGCAAATCAAAATAATCCTGAGGTTTTGCTTCACAGTCAGGAACTGGGAACCAATGACAAAAGATAAGAATAGTCAATGTTAGAATGGCTATGAAGAGACAGTTACATTAGTACACCGTTGGTAGAACTGTGGATTGTCCCATTCATTCTGAAAAGCATTTGAAAATTATGCTATCCAAGAAGAAAACTGACAAAGTTGATAAAAAAGGAAACTGTCAAATGTTGGCATGTGGGAGGCAGCACTCTGGGGAAATGGACATATTAATGTACCATTCATTGGTGAACATGTAAAATGTAGAGATACAGACCTAAATAATTGGAAAATATTAATTATTCATGAGAAGATATAGCCAATATAATTAAAATGACAATACTACTGAAGTCAACTTACTCAGTACCAAACCAATCAAACTTCCAAAGGATACCTTATAGAATTAGAAAAAAAAAATGAAATTCATCTGAAGGAACAAAAGGTCATGAATTTCAAAGAAAATGGTGAAAAAAGAGGGAAAGAAGGTGACCTAGAAAAGCCAGATCTCACACTGTACTACAAAACAGTACTTATCAAAACAATCTGACATTGGTTTATTTATTTGTTTTTTGTTTTAAAGTGAGCTCCGTCAATGGGACAGATTAGGTACACAACTTAGAGAAGAAAATTAACTTAGTAGCCTAGTTCTCAATGAACTCAAACACCCCCAGTATATGGATAAGGACTCCCTATTTAACAAAAACTTCTAGGAAAATTAAACAATAGTATGGCTGAAATTAGGTCTAGACCAATACCTCTCACCAAGAGGTTCCAATTGGATATGTGACATAGATATAAAAGGTCATATTACAAACAAGTTAGAGGAACAAGGACCATATATATTTGTTACGAAGTTTTTGTTTTCCTTTTTTCCCATTGGAGATGAAGAAGTTGGGAGGATGAGAAAACAGGCCTTTATTAATTGAGGGAAATGCAATTAAATCAAGAAATAGATGTGGTTATAATAAAAGATATCAACAAAAAAGAAAACTAAGAGAGGAGAGACAGAGAGACAGATACAGAAACAGACAAAGACGGAGAGAAAGAAAGAGAGAATCACTGGTAACTTTGGAAAGAAGAGGTTCAGATAAGTGATGAGGTCAAAGCCAGATCAAAAAAAAAAAAAAGATTTGAAGAGTGAGCAGAAGTAATAGACTAGAGATGGCTTTTTCTAGGAATTTGCTTGTGAATAGGAGAAGAGATATAGGGTGGATAGGTTAAAGTAAGAGAACATCCAGAGATACAGGACTATAGATTGCAAAGAAAGTAGTCAGAGAAAAGTTGACTCTCCTGGCTGTCCCAGACAATTCATCAGTTTCCTTTCTTCTCCTTTCCCTGCTCAGATCACTAAACTCTACTTATAGAGTTATAGATTATCAGAGTTCCATGGGATGTCAGAGGATATGTGGCACTAAAAGGACTATTGCTCTAGCATCAGTGATATTTGAAGGTCTCCATTGTTGGACAGTTCCCAAGTCAGCCATTTCTACTTCTGGACACTCTAGGTCCTAGCAATTCTCACTTCTGGCTTGGCTCACAGTCAGGCCACACATAGTCCTAGTCTACTGGGTACCTGATAGAGGGTCTACATATTGTACTACCAGCTCTCTTAGAGAGAAGGGAAAAGAGTAAAGTCACGATCCAGAAATTCCCTGCAAGCTTCTGTCACCTTCTGATAATATGGTGTTTTCATTATCACTCCATTACACAAAATGGATATAAGGCCTGCTACATATTTTTTGTTTGTTTTTTACAACATCTCCATTTCTGAATATGATCTTCCCTCCTCCATTCCCCTGAAAGAAAGAACTATTCCTTATGGGGAAAGGGGAACAGTTTAGCAAAACTAACCAAGTCCAACATGATATATGTAGTATACCCCACCCATAGTACCCCACATCTTCAAAGAAATGAAGGTCATTTTTGCTTTTTCTCTGGGGCTAAGTCTGGTCATTATAACTTTACAGTATTTAGT
Source organism: Phalanger gymnotis (assembly GCA_028646595.1). Lineage (NCBI taxonomy): Eukaryota > Metazoa > Chordata > Mammalia > Diprotodontia > Phalangeridae > Phalanger > Phalanger gymnotis. Next base: position 30,921,990 of record CM053626.1, read on the forward strand.
TTTTATTATCTTACTTTTGCTATTATTGTAGTCATCTTGCATATTGTTTGCATTAGTTCGTAGAAGTCTTCTCATGCTTCTCTATATACATCATATTTATTGTTTCTTAAATTTCCATAACATTCATGTACTTGTTTAGTCATTCCCCAATTGGCAAGTATCTACTTAATTTCCAATTCTTTTCTTCTAAAAAAAAGATGTTGTTATAAATGTTTTGGAAAATATCAACCTTTCTTTTAATCATTAACCTCCTTTTGATAAAGACCTCGCACTAGGATCTCAGGATCAAAGGGTATGGATATTTTAGTCACATTCTTAGGATCATTCCAAATTGATTTCCATAATGGTAGGATCAATTTACAACTCTACACCCTACATCTTAATATCTAAGCGCATTATGAGAAAAGCCTCTAAAAAACAAACCAGAAAATTCTTGGATCATGGCTCAGTAGTCAAAAGCAGCTGAAAAATCTTTGTCTGATTAACCTCCGCATTTCCAACATTTTCTCTAGGGGGAAAAACATTCAAATGAGTCTTGTTTTAAACTGTTTTACTAAGGATAGCATTAAAGTAATTTTGGCAAAAAACAAAATTTAAGCAAAACAAGGCGATGGAATGGTAATTACCTTAGGGAGATGGATCTGCTCCCCCTCAACCGAACGTTCAGTAGTTGTTCAGTTCTAATTGCTCTTCAGTGACTGTTTATTGAGTACATTACATGAGCTGCATTCCAGGATTGCTGACTCAAGGAGAAGTAGAAAACAACAAAACCACCAAAAAGGATGCTCACAAGGCCACAAGAACCCTTAAACTCCTAATTACTTTGGATGATTCTCTGAGAAGTTGGCAGTGTGAATCTAGGTCCATGTCTGTTCCATTACTCCTTGGTCTTCAGAAGTATCCTCAGGAGTTGAAAATTAAGATCTTTTACATTCAATTCAATTCAACAAACACATTAAGTGGACCCAGCACCTAATATATTGCCTGGTACATAGTAGGTACTTAATAAATATTTACTTGCTTGATTGCAAGATGCTATGTTAGGAGCTGAGTGTAAATAATAATAATAATAACAGTAATAGTCCCTAACATCAAGAAATTTACATTCCATTAAAGGTATAGAACAGAGGAATAAATTTAAACTAATTTCTACAGGGGAATAACAGTAACAAGATGTGAGATGGGAATGAGCAGTCAAGAAGGGCATCATGTAGAAGGTGGCACATGAATTGTGCTTTGACTGATATCATATAATTTAGAGCTACAAGGTACCTTAGAAGTCATTTAATTCAACACCTCATTTTACAGAAGAAGAAACTGAGACCCAGAGAAAGACAATAACTTCTCCACAATAAAAGAGACAGTGAGTAGTAAAGCTAAGATTGCAATCCTTGAAACATTGAAACAAATGCCTAAGAAAGTGATCATTTATTTCTGAGTATCTAGCACAGTCCTTTGCAAGTTGAGTCAACAAGCATTTAGTAGTACCACCCTTAGTGCTGGGGATACAAAGAAAGGGAAAAACATTCTCTGTTGAAGACAGCTCAAAATCTAATGGCAGAGACAATATGTAAGCAAAACATATTAAGGAAGATCAAGAAAGGCTTCTGGTAGATGGGATTTTAGCTGAGAGTGGAAGGAAGCTAAGGAGTACAGGAAGCAGAGATGAAGTAGAACACCAAGAATGGGAGACAGTCAGCAAAAATGCATGGAGTTGAGAAATAGAGCGCCAATATTATTGGATCATAGGATATATGCAAGGTGTAAAAGTCTGGAAAGATAAGAAGGGACCAGATTATGAAGGGATTTAAAAGTCTAATAGAGAGTTTTATATTTGATCTTGGAGGTAATAGAGAGACACTGGAGTTGGGGATGAGGGAGGGGGCAGAGAGTGACATGGTCAGACTGATGCTATAGGAAAAACACTTTGATAGCTTAGTGGAGGATGGACTAGAATGGAGAGAGATTTGAGACAGGGAAACTAGCCAGAAGGCTATTGTAACAATCTAGGTGTAAGGTAATGAGGGCCTATATTGGGCAAATTATATTATTGGAGTAGATAAAGGGGCACATTCAATATATGGAACATGGTTAATATATTTTTTGTTGAACTGAATTCATTGAAAAGTGTGATGGTTATTATCCTAAAGAATATGTATGTCTATGTTTGTGTGTTTATATGTGCTTTGGGATAAGGGAAGAGGAGAGAGAATATAAATTGTAAGAAGACAGGTTAAAACTATAGATATGGAGATATATACAGATATATACACACACACACGGTGTCCCAAAAATGCAGTTTTAATCTTGAGAGATAGTGCGTGTGTGTGTGTGTGTGTGTGTGTGTGTGTGTGTGTGTGTGTTCTCCACCTGAGAAAGGAAAGCAGTTTGGTGCTTGCAAAGCTTATCTAAAATTTTATCTCTCAACTCTGGTTCTCTACCCACCTCCATCTCCAGGATAACATCTCTCAGAAAGCTGTGTTTCTCCCTTGATATCCAAAGAAGACAAAAAACAGGAAGGAATCATCTTCCAGCCTAGATTCATAGGAAGCTACACCAGGGAAGATAGTTAACTATTTCCCATCTTGCCTCAATATGTAGGAAAGGAAACTAATTATTTATCCCCCCCAAACCTCACTGGGTTACTCAAATACTCAAATCAGTCATCTGAGTACCTCAATGTAGCTTTGGTGGATATCTGGCAAAGAAGTGTTCAAAAGGGAAAATGGCCATACTGGGCCAAGAGTATAGAGGGAAAATATGTGCTTGAAGGGACATAATTGAAAGGGTGCTCGGGTATTGAAATGCAAAGTTTTGGAAGGAATGGAAGACCTCAAACATGTGAATGAACTTTGACAATGCAAAAAAAACCAACCAAGAAAATATCAATAAATACTGATCCAATATGTCTACTCTCCCACCTATACAAATTCCTTATATGTCATAGTCATCTAGACACAATTAGACAAGCAGGCTTTCACAATCCATATTCAACAATGCATTATATTATTACCTTTTTGCAATTCAACAAAAGATTTAGATAAAATAAGATCTCATTGTGCTTGTTCATTATTTTTTTTAAAAAAAGGTAGCTTTAATTGGTGGCACAAATGCTACCTTAAACATTCTTCTCCAACATGTATGTGTTAAGAACTCTTTCCACATAAGTGTTAAGACTGTACAAGATGCCTTGAATGAGACAACCAAGACAACTTGCCTCAATAATCCACCGATAATTACTAGCAAGAAAGATAAAATGAAGAAACATATGCCAATCAAGGATATTTGCCACTATTGAGGGGAGGGTGTATAGTTCAACATCCAAATGGAAGAGGGATTCCCTAAATATCACAGCCTCTTGAATAAGATCCATAGTCACTCAGAAGAGATTGGTATAACTATTTATGTAGGTAAAAACAAGTGGAGGAAGAATGCCTTTAAACCAGACTATGAAATATAGATAGTTGCATAGCCCTCAGAGTTGATTCATCAGAATCTGTGATTTCATTAGCGTAGGAAAATCCCAATGAGGAAGCGCCTCGACTAATGCAGATCAGTTTCTGCCCTGCAACTGATCATTTTAGGGAGTTGTATGGGACACTGAGATGTGGAGCAACTTGTCCAGGGTCACACAGACAGGATGTTTCAGAGGCTGTATTTGAATTCTTGTCTTCCTGGCTCTAAGGCCAGCATCCAACATGGCATGCTGTTTCACTTTGATACATATATTTTTTAACCTGAGGCTTAAACCCATTTGCATAAGATTGTTTATTGACAGAGAATGATTACAGGATGCTCTGTGCCTACATGAGAGAGCGTGTGAGAAGAGAGATCCTTGCTATCCTGGCTTCAAACTTCAAGAAAAAACGCACGTGGTTTCAGGTTCTTTTCAGGAAAATATCACTATAAAGAGAGAAGCCAACATTGTAAAGCAGTTGGTTCTTGATCATATCTCTGTCTCTAGTTTACCATACTAGAAATTTCAGAGAATTTCTCCCTGGGTGAGAGTGGGGACTCTTTCTCTTACATGAGCTGAGATATTTCATTCCCAGAGGGAGAACTAGTTCACTTTTTGTGTAGCATATTCTAATCTGTATAACTTCTCTGATTTCCATTTGCTATCAGCTTGGATCAATGAGTTTATTTGTTATTCACTATATTTGATGGTCATTGTGTAACTGGCATTTAGTGGGAAAGAAGTCACACCTTCGAATACAACTTGGAGGGCCATTCTCATTCCCTCCTGGCAGGAATCAAGCCTACCTTGGGGAAAGGTTGAGGTTGGCAGAGGAAACCCTACATATATCTATTTATGCCTCATCTAGACAGACCCACGTAGATACACTAAACTACATGAGCTTCTCTCTCTCTCTCTCTCTCTCTCTCTCTCTCTCTCTCTCTCTCTCTCTCTCTCTCTCTCCCTCTGTCTCTCTCTCTCCCTCTGTCCCTCTCTCTCCCTCTCTCTCTCTCCATATTCAATTCAAATCAATTAAACAAATATTTGAAAGTCACTGGATTAGATTCTGGGAATATAAGAACAAAAGTGAAATAAATGATTCCCTAAAGGAGCTTATTCCATGGAGAAGATACATATACACAGAAAAAAATCAATTCAAAGTATATGTCAAGTAATTCTAGGGGGATAGAGACAAGAAAGACTTTATAAAAGAGCTGGCACTTGAGTCGAGCCTTGAAGAAGCCTTTAAGGAAGGGAATGATTCCAAGAGATAGAGTTGAAAGGGCAGAGCATCCCAGTAATGGCGGATAATCTATCCTACACAAAGGCACAGAGGAAAGGTGGAATGTTGTGTATATGGAATACCAAGAAGGCCCTTGTGGCTGTTTTGTAAAGTGCATGAAGACGGATAAGGTGAAAGATCCAGAAAGACAAGCTGATGTTAGATCATGAAGGTCCAGGTAAAAGCAATAGGGAGCGACTTAAACTTCTTAAGTAGGAGAATACATCTTGACCAGACAATTCAGATGAACAATAAGAGGGAACAAGAATTAAATAGAAGCAAAGCATCCTTGTCAATACCTAAAGTGTTATCCACATGGCAAGTGCTCCTCAAATACTTGTGGAACTAATGAATAAATAAACAAATAAATGAATGGATGGATGGATATTTGGAAAAGTTCTAGAGACTTTAGTAGACTGCAAACTCAATATATATGAGTCATCAATGTGAATAGCAGCCAAAAAAAGCTAATGTAATATTAGGTTTTATTAAGGGAGTGAAAGTGCTCTAGCACAAAGGCAGTGACAGCCTCAGCTGACACTGCCTTTGTCAGATCATCCCCAGATTATTGTTCTTATTTCTGGGGCCCACGTTTAAGGAAGGGTAGTGAGCAGCTGGAGAGGGTCCAAAGGAGGACAAGCACAGTAAGGAGACGGGAGGTCAATCTGCATAGGGATCACTTTGAGGTTCACATCCTCAGGTACCACTTCCTAGCCTTTCCTTATTTTCTGAGTTCATAATATTCTCTCCTCCCTTCTCAAATCATTTTTAATTTACTAATCTGTAAAATGTATGTATATAGTAAGCATTTAATAAATCCTTGTGGAATAGAATTGAATCAATGAGGGAACAGGGAGAGTTTAGCCAGAAGAAGAAAAGATTTGGGCGAGGAGGGGGGATGTTTTCATGTGTGTTAAGAAGTGTCATATGAAAGAGGAAGTACACTTGCTTTGTTCTGCCCCACCCCATCCAAAGGGCCAAAGTGGGAACTCCTAGTGCATAAAAGTTTCAGAGGCAAATTGGACTTGATGTAGGAGGGGAACAATTAGAGCTGTTCCCAAGTAGAACTGGCTGTTATTGTCGTCGTCGTCATCATCTTCATCATCATGAGGTTCCCCCACATTAGAGGTCTTTAAGCCAATGCTGTATGGCCACTTGTCAGGTACATCATAAGGAAATTTCTGTTCAGTTAGGAATTAGACTAGATGTGTTCCTGGGTCCCTTCCAAATCTGATTCTATGAAGGAAGGAAGGAATGAACTAATGAGTGGAGGAAGGAATGAATTAGTGAATGAATGGGAATGATGAACGACTTACCAAAAGATCATATGAGAAAACAAAGGTATAGCCCTTCAATTGCTGGACCTCTACACAGTACAAAGACCTCCTTTAATATATCAGGACTTCTGGGTTTTCTCATTTTCCTTTTATTCCCATGTGGCTCTCATGTCAGGAGCCCTTCTAAGCCCTTGTGAACTAATACTCCGTCTCTGTGGTTTTGAATTACTTTAGGCCTTTTCTACCTTTTCCCTTTATAGAGGTAGAGAAAACTGAGCTGCTAATCCCTCATCCGCAGCCTTAACGGGATGCTTGCTGTCTTTTTCTTCCTCTCTCATACTTCTCTATTATGCATGCTGGTGTCCTATTGCATATGGATTGGTTCCAGGTCACTGGTCAGCAAACCTGTACTCCTGGGTTCCGGAGTGATATTTCACTCTCAGACTTCACTGTCTGTTGAGCAAGTATGTTATTTGTGTGGGCACAGAAAAGGGATAAATATCAATTCCACAGAACGTTCACCTGGGAATTTTTATGTGCTGCAAGGAAACCATATCATTAGACGCATTTCACAAGTAGACGAGTGAGGACAGTAAACTGTATGTGTCCAAGATGTTGAAATGAAGAGGCAACTGCACTGGGAAAAAAAAACCCAGCTCCTATTCACCAAATTAAAATCCAGGCTTCCTCAGCCCAAAGCCACACAGCTAGTTGTTATTGCAGTAGTTTCCCCTATTCACTTCACCAGCCATGGCTGACAACAATGAGAGGAGAGACAAACAGAGAAACTTAGCTCCACCTCCTCCAGTTGTGTGTACCTCCATACAGCAATGGGTGGGGGTGGGGGTGGTGGGGAATGCTAGGTCTAGTAGGGAGTGCTGCTTCTAGGAAAAGAAATACTCTTCAGCCAATGTTCACAGATTGTGCGGAATTCCTCGCTGCTTTGTAAATACTTGTACTCAATTTTTAAAAATAAATTTGTATGGATCACTTTTGTTTTTATATGAGCCAGATAACATCTTTAAAAATAAATAAATAAAAGGAGATAAAGAAAGAAGTTCAGCAAAACTAACCAACCCATCAAAAAAGTTTGACATTATATGTGTAATCCAAGTGTTCTCAAAGATCCAGAGAAATTCACGATGGGAGCTGGAGTTCCATGGGTCAGAACAGAAGCTCTGCATTTTCAATCATGAGATCCTGCTTCAGAGATTCTGTTGCAACATCCAGAAATGTACCGCTCACCATTCACTTCTCCTTGTCCCACTTGAGTTACATACACAATGTTCAGCATCCAGTAGTATCCAGCCCATTACAAAGAGGTGGAGGGAAGGGCCTTCTCACGTCTTATCTTGGAGCCAGGATTGATCATCACAATGTCTCGATGTTCAGTTTCAATTGTTCCATTATTTTCTCTATTTATGTTATTATAGTCATTGTGTGTATCAATTTCTTGATCCCTCTTCCTTTTCTTTTGCATTAGCCCATATCTTCCCATGCTTCCCTTTATTCATCTTATTCATCAAATCTTGCAATACAGAAATATTCCATTACTTGACTTACCACAATTTGTTTAACCATCCACCCATTAATGGACACCTGCTTTGTTTACAATTTTTTGGAACTACAAGAAAAAGCCATTATAAATAATTTGCCTTTCTTTTTGTCATTGACCTTCTTGGGTATATGCCTTTCAGTGGCATAGCTCTAACATAATTCCAATTTCTTTTCCAGAATAATTGGATCGATTCATACTACTGATAGTGCATTAGTCTGCCTGATTTTCCACAAACTCTCCAATATTAACCATTCCCTATATTTTAACAACCTTGCCAGTTTCCTGAGTTTGAGCCCCAATTTTATTATTTGAGATTTGCAAAGGATTCAAAGATCATTGGAGGGAGAAGGCAGAGCACACATTTTATTATTACAAATCAGTGTTATTACAAATGCTTAATTTTTATTTTCTTTGGATTCTTTCCAGAAAATATTATATTCTTCCCTCAGGACCAATTTTACCTGTAGGTGAAGCTGGCTACAGCCTCAGTAAAGTCATTTCTAGGGCACCGAGAAGGCAAGATGCCCACTCCTCTCATCTCCCAAATACTTTTCTTTTTACACGAGAGACACAGCTTCTACTTCACCAGCAGAAATAACGCTTAAGATTGAGAGGCTACACAGTGGAGTGGCTAGAGTGCTGCACTTGGAGTAAGAAGATAAAGGTTCAAATCTTATTTCTGACACTAATTGAGTGACTGTGGACACATCACTTCACCCTTTGAGTTTTCTTTCCTCCTCTGTAAAAAGGATGAGATAACTTCTATCATTCCTTCTAGCTCCAAATCTGATTTCATAATCCCTGAAAAAGGTGACAGTCATTTAAATTAGTACCAAGGAGTAAATGGTTCGTGTGTGAGTTTATCAACAATAAAGTAGATGATCTAGAGATCCCAGTGGGATGGAGAGCAAAGGAAACCATGGACTATGGGGGGCTAGGGCTGAGCTGAACAGGGAAGATAGCATGGGGGAAGTTAGCAGGGAGAAAGAGTGCTGTCTTTGGCAGAGATTAAGAATCATAGGGACTTGGGATCAGAATTAGGAGTTTGGCAGAACCAGTGGACTGGGGTTATTAATGGTGACTTTGGTCTCAGGTGATAGCTTCTTTAGATTATCACTCCAAACCCTGCAGGACTAGGGATGAGTTGGAACGGACTTCTTCTTAGGTGTCTAGGTCATTAAATAGATTCCCCAGGGGGTTGGATAAAACTCAAAGTGGTGCCTGCACTGAAACCACCCCATATGTTAGGAGAAGAGGCACATCCCAACAATACTTTACATAAGGATTGAGTCCTTGGCTTTCAGTCTCTGCTGGATGTTATTGGAAGCCTCTGACTCTGTTGCCTCTCACTTCCTCTTTGTTGGTCCCTATTTTAATTGATCCACCAACAAATATTGCTTAAGCCCCTACTATGTCCCAAATACTGTGCTAGGTACTAGGAATACAATTATAAAGAATGAAGCAATCCTTACTCACAATAAGCTTACATTCTAATGAATGAGGCAACAAATATGTAATACGTCTGTGTCAGGAAAATAGTAGGCATTTAATGAGTATTTGTTGTTGGATTAATGGAACATAACATTGTCTCCATTGCCCTAAGATCATGAGGGCACTAGGTTTAATAAGATCTTGTGGTCTCAGAAGAAAACATTCCCAGTTATCATGGATGTTACTCTAAATGTGAGCTTACGGCAATCCAAACTGGACAAATCTGCCATTTCCCAATATCATTTGTAACTTCCTGCCTCTCTCCATTCACAAACCCTACCCCCCATACCTAGAACAAACACACACTCGTCATCTCTTTCTGCTTAAATCTGTCTTTTCCTTCAAGCCCTAGCTCAGGTACTACTGCCTTTATGGAGTTTTCCCCAGGCTCCCAGCTGAAAATGTTCTACGTCTCAAATTTTCTTGGATCATTTGGAGTCTCTCTTTGCTTCTATCCCTTTTTGTTTTGCCTACAAGAATTTATTAATTACACCAAGCCTCAGTTGCCTTCTCACCCTGGAAGATCTTTCTGCCCCTGGGCCCCCCTTCTTCTCACTGGTGAGTTCCTCCCAGAGCCTCCATTATGAGGAAGTACTAGGCCAGTCAGCCTTCAATTCTCTCTAGATTCTGCTCCTGACTCTCTGGACTGTCCTTCCTCACCCTCAAGCTTCTCAGCTCCCTTTTATGTGTTGCTTCTCCTGTTACAATATAAACTCCTTGACAGCAAGGACTGTCTTTATTTTTGCTTGTATTTGTATTCCCAGCTTGGTACTTAGAAACCACTTATTAACGTATGTTGATTTGATTCTACTTTTTATCTTATTTATTGGCAGACATGTCGCATCCCCTCACTCTCCCAATAGATTATGAGCTCCTTGAGGACAGAGACTGTCTGAATTTTTAATCCTTGTCTACCCAATGTCTCTCTAGCATGACCTGCTGCCTAATGAATGTTTATTGAATGGCCAACCTTGCTACCTCGGTCTGAGGCCTAGCCTGCCTGGAAAGATTGTGAGGGTGAGTTCAGAAGAACATTGTTCCTGCTTCCCAAGCATCTATCCCAAGGAGCACAAAAGATTGACCTCCAGAAGATGAATTGTTCAACCAGAAAAATTCATTAAATCAAACCAAGGAGTGGAGAGGTTACAGTCTGCACTATGGAGAGAATTCACACACTAATAAAGTCAGAAATTTTTTGAAGACTGCAGGAAAACTGGACATAAAATATGGGACTCATCCTCCTAGTCATCATTGAAAGCCTGGGTAAAACCTAAGCTGGTAACAGAGGGCAGTAATAATTGTAAGTAGGCTATATAATGTATAATAACCTTATTATATACAATACATAATATAATGCATATTATATTCTGTATAATATAATATCATTATATATAATAATAACCTTATTACTAACACGAGTTAATATTAACATAGTGCTACCCTCACACATGAATCCCTAGTAAGTTACCAGATTCCAAGCACTTTGTGTGAGCCAAAAGCATGGCTCACTAGCCCCTACTAATGTATTTTCCTTGACTAGGCCAACAGAACACATTATTTCAAAGCACATCAAACAACAGCATTTATGAAGTACTTCCTTTCTGCCATGTACTGAGCTACCAAAGACATTTAATCTAATAGCAGAACAAGAGAAGTGATAAGAAAACTCCATAAGAAAGCCCTTGTGGGGTCCATTGTAGAAGGGATTTGTGTTCAGGTGGCCCATTCAGACTGAGGTTCATACTCCCACCACTAGTTGGAGAGATAATACATGTAGGAGGGCATGTAAGTATGGAACATGAGTAGCACAATACACAAATTTATAGCCATGTAACATGCACAGATAACATGTATGGATGGCCAGAGAGCAGAAATAGCGGGGGAAACTCAAGCCTCTGACATTGTAGAGTCACTGTTGTCCTCTGGTGCTGTCATAACGCTATCCTCTACTCTTCCTCCTGGGAACCTCCTGAAAGGTTGGCAGTTGCAATATAGTGTTTTTTATTTACAGTTTTTTTAAATATTCTAAGCTCCTTTGTGATCAATACCCTAGACAAGCACACCCAGTCAATCAGGTAGAGAACCATGTAAGCATTTTCAGTCTAGTATGTCTTTTTAATACCTTTTCTTCCTGGAGTCAGGAAGGCCTCAGTTTTCAGAGGAAGAAGTTAAAGCTATCTATAGTCATGTGAAAAAATGCTCTAAATCATTATTGATTAGAGAAATGCAAGTCAAAATGACTCTGAGGTACCACATATTATCAGATTGGCTAACATGACAAAACAGGAAAATTATAAATGTTGGAAAAGATGTGGGAAATTTGGAACACTAATGCATTGTTGGTGGGGTTGTGAACTGATCCAACCATTCTGGAGAGCAATTTGGAATTATGCACAAAGAGCTATAAAATAGTGCATATTTTTTGACCCAGCAATATTCTAGGTCTATATCCCAAAAAGATCATAAAAACAAGAAGACCCACACGTACAAAAATATAGCAGCTCTTTCGGTGGTGTCAAAGAATTGAAAATTGAGGGGATGTCCATCAATTGGGGAATGCTGAACAAGTTGTGGTATATGAATGCAATGGAATACTATAAGAAATGACGAGCAGGAAGACTTCAGAAAAACCTGGAAAGACTTATATAAACTGATACTGAGTGAGGGGAGCAGAACCAGGAGAACATTTCACATAGTAATAGCCAAATTATACAATGACTGGCTTTGATAGACTTAGCTCTTCTCAGCAATGCAAGGATCTAAAACAACTCCAAAAGACTCACAATGGAAAATGCCACCCACATCCAGAGAAAGAACTTTGGAGTCCGAATGCAGATGGAAGCAGACTATTTGCTCTCCTTTTTTTGTTGTTTTGTTTTGTTTCTTCTTTCTCATGGTTCCTCCCTTTAGTTCTAATTCTTCTTTACATCATGACTAATTTGAAAATATATTCAATATTAATGTCTAAGTAGATCCTATGTCAGATTGCACGCCATGTTGGGGAGGGGGGAGGGGAGAGAGAGAAAGAGAAAATTTAAAGCTCAAAATCTTATGGAAGTGAATGTTGAAAACTAAAAATAAATAAATACTATATGAAAATATGTGTGTATCTATATATGTGTATATATAAACAAAAACAAACAAAAAATAAAAATATGCCTCAGACACTTACTAGCTATATGACCCTAGGCAAATTACATAATTTGTGTTGGCCTCATTTTCCTCACCTAAAATAGGCCTAATGATAGCACTATATAATCTACCTCTCAAAGTTATGGTGAAGATCAAATGATAAAATATTTGGCAAGCACTTAGCACAGTGCCTGGCACACAGTAGGCATAAATGCTTGTTTCCTTCCTTTTCTCCTATTGACATTTAGAGAATTTTGCTCTAAACATTGTAATACATGTAGTAACACCTGGCATTCACCTAGTGCTTTAAGATTTCCACAAGGCTTTACAAATATTTTTTCACTTCGTCTTCACAAAAACCCTAGAAAGGAGATGCCATTATTGTCCCTATTTTACAAATGAGGAAATTGAAGCAGATTCAATGATTCACTCATGGTTACGCAGCTGTTAAATGCCTAAGGTTGGACCTAGCTGTCATTTATCCAAGTTATGGAGCAAAATTCCTTTTAACTCTTCTCATATCCTTGGTTCTTTTCCCTTCCCCTTCAAATCATCCTGGCACTCCAATTAGTAAAATTAAAAATGATCTGGGTGGAGTTGGGGTCAAGAGATTACCATATTTCCCTAAAAAACACCCCCCAAATGCCTCCTGGTTACCATGCAAATCAGCACAAGAACCAGACTAAAAAGAGCCATGTGGAGCCGGTAAACTTTGCCCTATTTCCCCGTAGCAACCAAAATTGTGCACTGCCTACATAAGTAGGTCGGCCTAATGATAATAGTGTGGGGTAGCAATTTAAAAGCATGGAATCAAAAAATTTTTGTTAACATCCTTCATGTACTGAGAAAAGCTGAGCTCAGGAAAACATCAATGCTTCATATAAGCTCACCCAGCATGTCAGCAGCAGAAGTACGAACAGGGCTCAAGTTGTGTCCCTTGACATACTTGTACCTTGGCCAGCCTACCAGCCAAACTTGATACAATTCTTGTCATTATAATGTACCTTTCAAGAATTCCTCTATCAAAGGCCTCTT
>CM053626.1:30935721-31002074 GCA_028646595.1 Phalanger gymnotis
GCCCTGAGGAGGGAATAACATATACACTCAATTAGGTATCTTACCCCACAGGAAAGAAGGAGATAAAAAAAAAAGGGGACAATAGAAGGGAGGGCAGATAGGGGAAGGAGTTAATCAAAAAACAAACACTTTCAAAAAGGGACAAGGTCAGGAGAGAAAAGGGGGATAGGATAGGAAGGAGCAAAATATAGTTAGTCTTTTGCAACATGAGTACTGTGGAAGGGCTTTGCATAATGGTACACATGTGGCCTATGCTGAATTGCTTGCCTCTTAGGGAGGGGGAGTGGGGAAGGAAGAGGGGAGAGAATTTGGAACTCAAAGTTTTAAAAACAGATGTTCAAAAACAAAAAAAAAGTTTTTGCATGCAACTAGGAAATAAGATATACAGGGAATGGGGCATAGAAATCTATCTTGTTCTACAAGAAAGTAAGGGAAAAGGGGATGAGGGGGAGTGGGGTGACATAAGAGAGGACTGACTGGGGAACGGGGCAATCAGAATATATGCCATCTTGGAGGGGGGATGGTAGAAATGGGGAGAAAATTTGTAATTCAAACTGGAGAAAATCAATGCTGAAAACTAAAAATATTAAATAAATAAATAATAAGAAAAAAAGAAGGTGTGTGATGTGTTTTAGGAATCTCAGTTTGACATATGTGTGGAGGATAGAACAGAAAGGAGAGAGACTTGAGGCAGAGAGGTCGATTAAAAGTCTATTTCAATAGTCCAGACAAGAGCCAGTGTCCAAATACCTCTCATGGCTCTTTGCCTCCTGAAATTACTTGATGTTTACTTATCCTTGTACACATGGTACCTCCCTGGTAGAATATATGCTCTTAGAGGGTAGGAATATTTTATTTTTGTGTTGGTATCCCTATTGTCTGGCACATAATATTCATTATACATAAATGTTTGTTGAATTGAATTCTCATTTAGATATCTGGCCATTTATCCATCAAAAAACAAAAAAGCCTTAGGTAAGGTAATGATGGTGTGAGTAGAGATGGGATCTAATGCAAAAGACATTGATAACTGTTCCCTGGTCCATATATGTCTCAAATGCACTACCTTCCTTTTCAAAGGCCAGTGAAACTTCATGTTTTGCTATATCACATTTATCCCTTTTTCGTAGTTTTTTGTTTTTGTTTTTTTTTACATCTGCCAATATTGAGTATAATCTTCCCTTATTAAAAACCTTGGGAAAGTCACAACCTTCAGGGGCTCCAATTAATTCATTTGTAAAATGAAGGTGTTGGACTAGATCAGTGATGTCACACTCAGATAGAAACATACCTCCATGGGCTGCATATTGATTACAAAAATACAAATTAACATTATCTCTATTTTATTGTATTTTTTAACCATTTTCCAATTACATTTTATTCTGGTTCTGTCTACACAGCATGCAGCCTGCAGTCCATGAGTTTGAAAGCCTGGGTCTAGATGACTTCTAAGGTTCATCCCTTCCAGATTTAGATCCATAATCCTGTGATCTAAGTACAGATCATGAACATATTCTTGTTGGAATCCTACTGTATCACTTCCTTCAAGACCACTTCCCAAACTCCCAATAACATTGGTAAGCCAGATCCCTAGAGGGTCTCCTTCCTCTTACTACAAGCCTAATTAGATCCATTGATTAATTGGTTAAAGTGCAAGGTGTCAAACCCCTCCTTATGTTACCGTCAACCTCCATTTCACATGAATGTATGTATACACACATGCATACACACACAAAACACAAACACAAACACACACTACTCTCTTCATTGTCCAAATAATATTTCCCATTAGACATTTTTGAAACCTCCACCGATTACCTTCCCCTTAATCTCTGCTCTCTTTTTTCATTTCCTGACATTCCCCCTTCTTTTCTGGTCAACCTGAGCTTTGTACAGATCTCTGCATTCTATCTCAGAATAGTCTATCCCCATTCCTGACCACCACCTTACATAAAAAGTTATATCTTCTTTCTTGAGTGTCTCCCTTGGCATAAGTGCCAAAGGAGTTGAAGTCTCAAACAAGCACTGGTTAACCCAGTCTAGGTAGCCTAGCTTAGTCTGCCCTCCTCTCCAGCAATCTGATCACTTCAAGCCAGATCCCCACTATGTGCTTATAGAATCAGAATCTTTGAGTTGGAAGGGACCTCACAGTATCTGAAACAAAAGTTCTTTCTACAACATCCTCAACAAATAGTCTTCTAGGCTCTACTTACTCCAGTAATGAGGAACTTACTACCTACAGAGGTGACCTATTCCACTTTGAGGATGTTTTAATTGATAGGAAATTTTTCCTTGTATTGAGCTAAAATATACCTCTGCAACTTCCACTGTTTGTTTCCAGTTCTTCCCTGTGAGGCCAAACAAAAAAGTCTAATATTTCTTCCAAGTGCTAGCCCTTCAAATACCTGGAGATAGCAATATCCCATCCCACCCAAATCTTCCTTTATCCAACCTGAATATCCCCAATGTCTTCAACAAACTAATACTTGTATGATATGCTTCCCTGTCCTCTGATTATCCAGAATGCCCTCCTATATTTGTTTCCTAGCTTACTGATGCCTTTCCAAAACATGGCACTGACACCATATTCTAGATATGGACTGACCAAGGGAAAATGTGGAGAGATGATCACTTCCTTAGTCTCTGGAGGCATCCAAAGAGCACAGTAGATTGTTTTGGCTGCCACATCACAGAGTTTGAGGTCTACTAAAATGCTCAGGTCTTTGTCCCATGAGCTGTTATCTGGCTAGCTGTATCTCTCATCATGTACTTGAAAAGTTGAGGTTTTCGATCACTAAACTAAAAATCGAAAGACTTGAGTTCAAGTACAGTTCTGTTTGATGCTTAACTAGCTCTGTGACCATGAGCAAATCAAAACTTCTACAAGCTCCAAAACACAAACAAAAAGGAGTGCAAATTAAAATATATCTGAAATTGGCAATAATAACTAATGATAACAATAGTAATAAAAATAAAATACAAAACGAGTCAAGGCTAGAGGGACTGCTAGAACACAGGGAGCTTGATATATTGTTAAAATAGTTCTGAATTGTCACAACCATTCTGGGGAAAAAAATTGAATAATTAAAGAAATGTCACTAAATTGTTCACATCTCTTGGCCCAGAAATCCTACTATTGGGTATATTCCCCAAAGAGATCCCATGTGTAACAAAACATTCATAGGATCAATATTTCCAGCAGAAAAAAAGGGAGAACAAAGTGAGTGCCCATCGATACGAGCATGATTAAACAATGTCTGTGAATGCAATGGGGTTTTATTTTGTCATACCAGAAACAAATGGGGACTTCAGAGAAACCAGATGCCTCAGTGCCATTTTTCTGAGTCTTTGGTGATGATCAAGTTTTCAATCCTTTTCCTAATATGCTGAATCTTATCTTGAACAGAAATGTACTAAGCCCAGTAATTGATTCCCTGTGCCCAAAGTAACTCATCTTTGGTTTCTCCATCTATGAAGCCAAAAATAATTATTCAAAGGCAATTGGAAGATACTCATTGTCAATTGAACAACGATGAATCCAGAGCTGTTGGTAGAGATAGGAGGCAGCAAAGTATAATGGAAGAGCATGGGCTCTGAAATCAGAGGACCTGGGTTCAAGTTCCACGTCTGACATCTACCACCTATATGACTTTGGACAAGTCACTTGCCCTGGGCCTCAGTTTCTTCATCTCTAAAATGAGTGGGTTAAACTAGAATGTTTGAGGTCCCTTTCAGCTCTAAATCTATGATGTTATGAATTCATTTTTATTTAGGTTGATCTGACCAATAATAATAGCCCCCAACATGTACCTATTTTGTATATATCTTTAGTTCAGTTTCACATTCCGAGCTACTATTGATAATCTACGACTAATGTGTATGTTTACCATTGTATGTAACTCTTTTTTATTTTTAGTCAGGACCATCTGATTTTATTGTATTAAACTCTCAATAATAAAAACTCTACCAATATTGATAAGCAATTTTTAGTCTTAGAGAACTGTGTGGGGTGCTGAAAGTTGTTAAGTGATTTATCCAGAGCCATACATTCACTTTGTCAGAGGCAAGATTTGAAACCAGGACTTCCTGACCAGGAGGCCAGCTTTCTATCCACTGCTTCTCTTTGTGTAATCATACCTTTTAAATATGAAAGTGATGACACTGGTTCATTCTTGATCAGTAGGGTATCTGATTGTTATTGTTTTTTTTTCTAAGAATGATAATTAGGTTTCCTCCGAACCATTCCACATTCCCTTACTTAATCATCCTTGTAACTAATGGCAACCATATGAAAGATATCTGAAATAGGATAACTGGCCCACTCTGGTACTGGAGCTGGTAATCACAGAACAACAGAATCACAGGAATAGAAGAGAGCTCAGAAGTCATCCAGTCCAACTTATGTCGAAACAGAAGTCTCTGACAAGTAGTAATTCAGCCTCTTCTTGATAGCTTTCACTCATACGGAATTCATTATCATTTCAAGTCAGTCAATTCCACTTTAGGACAGGACTCACTGTAAGGAAGTTTCTTCCTGCCATCAAGCCTAAATTTGTCTGTTTACAACCTCCACCCATTTTTCCTAGTTTTGCTTTCAGTACAGTCTAGTCCCTTTTCTAGAGGCTAGCTGCTAATCATTATCACAGTGCTCTCTCAGAGGCAGCCTGGAGCCAGTTCTTGCTGGCTTATGAGAGCCAGTTGTTAAATTTTCAGTTTGAGCATTTATTTATACCTCAGAAATGGGTAAATACTACAAATATCACTAGATTTATTATTTTCTTGATTGTCTAGACTTAATAAAACAATGGAGAAAATGGTCATGATGCAGATTAAACTTTAAATGCATTTTTCCAGAGTTATTTGTTAAATATTTACCAGAACACTACAGACCCCAATCCATTAAGCTAAACATGCCAAGATTAAAATATTGTGGGACTATACGTGTATGCACATTCATACACTCATATGGCAGCAGGTATAGATAGGTAGATAGATGGGTAGATAGATGGATAGATAGATAGATAGATAGATAGATAGATAGATAGATAGATAGATAGACAGACAGACAGACAATTATTCCTTTCTACAATCACAGTGTCTTATAACCACTCTTCTAGCCTGATTAGCTAAAGAGATCAGAGTATTATATAAATGATGCAATATCTATAAGAGGGAAGAGATAGGTTCTGCTTGGCCCCATTGAGCAGAATAAAGAGAAATGGATAAAAATTGTAAAGAGGCAGATTTACACTTGACATTAGGAAATACTTCCCAATAATCATAAGTTGTCCAAAAGTGGAATGAGCTGTCTCAGGAGATAGGGGTTTTCCCCATCAATGAGGGTCTTCAAGCAGAGATCAGATGACCACTCATCAAGAACGAGTTAGAGAAGAATCTCTCAGATGTAGGAAAGGTTGGATGGATGATCTCTAGGTTTTCCTTAACCACTGAGATTCCGAGTGTCTGAAATCACTGGCTCTATTCCTAGTGTGTCCCAATCAGCTTTAGAATAGGTTGCAAACCAGTTCAAAGAACATACATGTCCCTAGGATCTCTCTCTAGAGTTAGAGATAATGAAAGTTTTCAGTGACAAACTTTGTTTCTAAAATGACTCCACATTATAGGTAGTGAATTCACCACTGTTGCCCATTCTCACCTTAGTCCCCAAAACTACACAATTATTTTTTGTCTGCTTGATGGTAAAGAAAGAGAAATCTGTGGTCTATGATGATCTTAGAGCACCCTCTAATGGACTAAGAGGAAATCAGCAAAGACTATCGATAGAAACCAAGCTGACCTTTTTTGTTTTGTGGGGAGAGGGGAGGGGTGTCATTTAATAATATGAATAAAAGGTCACCTAATGCACCCCATGTCTGAATCAGGAATCCCCTCTACAACAACCTTCACAGGTGGTATAGTGGAAGGCACTCCAGATCTGGACGAAAACCTAGGTTTCAATCCTAATTTTGACACTATAAACTATTAAGAACTTTGGTAAGTCACTTTGAATACATAGCAAGACACCTTAGAGAATAAGAGTCCCCAAGAACACTTCTTTGGGTTAAAAGATGGGGACAAACTTCTGGGTCTCAGTTTCATTTCTGTAGAATGAGGTGGTTTGATTAGATGATCTCAAGAGCTGTTCTAACTCCAAAGACCACAGTCCTAAGGGGCCATCGATCTCTATTTGAAGACCTCCAGAGATAAGGCCATCTTTGATTGTTATCAAACGTTTCCTTGCATGGAGCCAAAATCTGTCTTCCCATAAATTCTACCCATTGGTTCTAGTTATACCCGCTAGAGTTGTGAAACAGCCTAATTCCCTCTTTCACATGACAGCGTTGCGGATTCTTGGAAAAGTCATATTCATTCATAAGTCTTTTATTTTCTAGGCTAAGTAGCTGCAGATCCTTCAAATGATCCTCAAGTCTCCTTGGTCATCTGTACTGGAACTATTTAAATGCCTCATGCAGGGGACAAGGATCTCTTAAAATAAAAGTGAAAAGAAAGTCCCAGAGAACAAATAATAACACATATTTCCTCCATTTTGATGGGAGGAAGAGAACAAATAATGACACATATTTCCTCCATTTCGAGGGCCACTAGGAAAGAATATTATTAACATTATCAGGTATAATCTTTTGCATCCATTACTTTTGCTTATTTATTTTTGTCATGAAGAAGGTTTCATTCTGGAAGAGGATATGGAAACGTGTCATGCTTAAAAATGTAAATGCATTAATAATCTTTTTTAATTAAAGAAAATGGAATTTTGTGGAAACCAAGTTCCTGCAGCCTTTGGAGGAGGTAAGGAAGTTAGAGAGATTGACATATAGAGATGCAGACAGAAAGACTAAGAAACAGAAACAGAGACAGCCCTTCTAGCACTTGATTGGTGCTATAAGACTAAGAATCTGGTGTCAGGCAATGTGAATTCTCTCCCACCTAATTCAAGTCCCAAAGAAGGTGTGTAGCAAGGACAGCATGGAGCCAAGATCTAGGAAAGGATGAAGCAGTTAATTCCTGCTCTTCCCACTCTAGGCTTGGATAGCTGGCATTTACTCCAAGATTTTTCTGTTTCTGTAAGTTGTTCATAATTTCTGATTTTTATGGTAACTTAAAAGCCCTCTCGTACTTGATATAAAACTTCTACCATTCACAACTTTTATGTGAATTGGCTTTGTACTTAATTGCAAACAGTTGAGCTGTAAGCGAGTAAGCTAGAGAATGACTTTTAATATTGATACAGAGGACAGGCAAAGAACAAATACTTTGTCTGGATTGCTGACAGAATAGAGAAAGGATTTTCCCTACACCCAACCAAGGAACTGAGCCATTCAAAAAAATATCCTTATAGGTTCTGTTGGGTTTTTTAAATTAATATACTATAAACATAAGGTTTCCCTTCATATATGAACAGTTTGGTTGCTGAAAATGACCAAAAAAAAGAAAATTTACATAAAGAAAATTGACAAAATCAGCTTGTGAAAATACAGTCTTTCAGATAAAATGTTGGAGAGACACAGATTATTCTGAGGACCAGATAGAGGAATGTCTCTCAGATGCATGTACTGAGAGGATCTATTTGAAGGCAGTGCAATGACCAAGGTGGTGGCTGCTGGGCATTGTGGTCCATCAGTCTATTTGTACGTGGCTGGTTTTAGAGATTCAAAGATTATTATGACTGACAAAATCATAAATCAAATAACTTGTTTGGGGATTATGTGGAAATTACATAGGGACTACTGAGTTTATACCTGACAGAGAGGTAGATTTCTTAAATTTTACCTTATAAAATAAATGTCACTGACTACTAGGAGGTTCCGATTTGACACACTAGAAGATATTCAAAGCCAAAAAGAAGCTCTATGAAGTCTGAGAAGAATATAAAAGAAGAAAAAGGAAAAAATAGAGGAAGGGATGAAGAAAAAAAGAAGTAAACTGAGCACAGGAGAAGTCTCAAGGAGTTTGAAACAGAAGGCATAGATAGACACAAGAAAAACTGTTTGCAGCAGAGACAGCTGATTCTTTAGTTGTTAGGTGCTTGCTGATTGGAAGAGAAGTACTGCTTTGTTGATTGGCTGGACAAAGTCTCGGTCAGTTGATAGACTTCTTCAGCTAATTGGAAGAAAGCTGAATCTGGCTGCTAAAGGCAGAGCTGTTTGAGTTTATCACTTTATCACTGCATCTAGCCTTAGAAAGGGGAAACTATTTATTCCCTACTATCCTCTGTAGTTTGAGAGGGAGAAAAAGGAAAGAAATGACAGGCTCTACATCTAGTATGAACTGTGCTTATTGGGGATTTTTTTTTTTTTGCTTTTCTACAAGCTGATTGGAGAAAAAAAGAATCCTGTTGAATGAAGAGCTAATTGGGCTTGTCTTCATTGCCCAGAGGACCTTCAGTTCAGCCTTCAGTTCTCGGGAACTGCTTATCACTGGATAAATACAATGTTGTTAAAAGAGGAAATCATTTTCTTAGTACTCTGTTAAGGGTAATGGTGAACTAAAAGAGCTTGTCATTGCTTCATCTGCTCAAAAGCAGGAGTGATTTTGCATAGCAAAAGGACAGTGAGGATAAGGAGACAAGTTAGCAGAGAAGTAGCTTTGTATGATATAGACTATTCCTGAAGGGATCAAGGACACCCTAGGCATATGATCTTCCCAACTCATGTACCTCCCACGAGGTTTCTTTCTATGAATTCTCATTCATTCTCCTCCCCTGACACCACATACTCCAAGTTTGTGAGTAGACTGTAACTTTTTAAAAAATTATTCCTGCTTTTGCCTTCTATTATGTAAATGTTATGATTATTCTTGCTTTTGCCTTATCATGAAGTAAATGCTTCACGTTTAAATCACTGGAATTTTTAAAAATGACATCAGTGGTGTCATTGTGACCGATTTTGTACAAATGGGAGGGCTCAAGCAATAACGGTCAGTCAGTGTAGTAGCAAGCACCCCAACATACCCAAGATGGCCTGCTAGCACAAGTTCTTAGGTCTTCTTTTCTAGGAAAGACTTCTCAAAAAGGGGTTAACAATCCTACTTTTAATTACATTCACTAGTTCAGGGGAAGGGTCAGCACCCCGATATCAGAATAAATACAAGCAGAGAAATTAGCATAAAGACCAACAGACAGGGCTCTTAACTTCCTGAACCAAAGCAATATTGCTATACACTTTACATACACCACTGGATGAAGAGAGCCTTTACATCTAAGCAATCAGGGGGGTTACTCAGAGTCTTGACCAGGGAATCACAAGATCCTTCTCATAAGGAAACCCCCAAAGCAAAATACCAATTGAGAGTATATATAAACTTCTCAGAGCCAGAAGGCATCACAACTCTTGGTGACTCAGTGCCTAATTAGAAATTAGCAAAAGGTGTGAAAGCCTTCCTACAAGCAAGCCTCCCCTAAGCAAGCCTCCCTTAATAGGCTCCAAGTGAGGCCTATTAATGGGCAGCAAAGATTTTCATATCCTATTAACATTAGAGTCAGTCAACAAGGTGTTATTAAACCCTACTATACGCCAGGCACTGTGCTAAGCTCTGAGATATCAAAGTGGGTGGGGGGGTGGGAACTTCTGCCCTCAAAGAATTACCAAGACAACATACCGTATACATGGGCCGTAACTGATTTTAGTTTAATGCCTGGATAAGCACTGGCCTCTAAGTATCTAGAATAGAGACAGATTGTAATGGTAAGAAGGGTGGGACTTAGACATAGAGGAAAGATTCTTCAAAAGTTGCTGCAGATAATGATGATGACAACTGTCACTGCTGAGTGAGTTTCCAGATGTTACCCTTCTGAGTGAATGATAATGAAGTTTGGCAGGGTAGAGAATATATGAGGATAGGGATCAGGAAAATCTTGTCTCACCCTCTTCCCAACTCTACCCATGAAGTCAATTTCCCTCTCTAAATGTGTATCCTAATCTGTTTAAAAAAAAAAAGAATTGAAGGAAGGAAACAAGCACTTACTATGTACTGGGCACTGTTCAAAGTGCTTTACCAATATTACCTTGTTGCATCTTCATAACCACTATAGGAGGTATGTGCTATTACTATACTTATGAGGGTTGGAGAGATACAGGAACCCTAATACTGGAGTTCTCAGACAGGGTGGGGGCCATCTTGAATGGATTCACAGATTCAGGCATTCTTTAAGTAAAGGCAGCAAAGATTTATTGTTGTGCTTTTCAGCAGGCAAGAGTTCTTAGGCAACCTGCAGCCTTAGAGGGGTGCAGTTAATGTTTATATAGGTTAAACCATAGTAAAACATGTGCCAAATATGCTAACTAGGTGATTCAGGGTGGGATTAGGGAGTGGTTAAGGGATGGTCAGTTCTTAATGGAACACACACTTTTTGTATCTGCTGTGCAGGTATTTTACCCAGAGTTCACTGGGAACTAGCCCAATTTGGGGCTACAAGGAGGTGTGGTTTTAGGTTTGAAACATCACTAAGTCAACTTGGGGTCTAGGCTGCCTGACAAATACCCAGGCTGCCTCCAGTAAGGGAGTATACATATGTCTAAGTCTAGGATACACATGTTAGGTTAGTAAGTAGTAAATACCTTTATAACCCAGCACACAGACAGTTCAGCCAAACTAATAAATTCTATAAAGTGCAGCTGGCTACTGTATCAAGAAGAGAGATCAATGTTTTTGCTAGGGCATGCTGTCCTCGGGCTGGAGGAAACTGCCTTAGACAGTGTTTTGAGGCTAGGAAGAAAAGTGATTTTGGAAATGAGGTCCAAGCACAGGCACCCAAGCACCCCATCAATACCATTTTACACTTGAGGAAACCAAGGCTGACAGAGGCTAAGTGACTTGACCAGGGTCACACAGGTAGGAAGTGTCTAGAGTTAGATTTGAATTCGGGTCTTCCTGACTCCTTCCTTTCTTTCCTCCTTCCATCTCCCTATTCCTTCTTCCCTATCTTCTCTCTTTTACCCTTCCTAACTTCTCTCTCGTTCCTCCTCCTTTCTTTCCCATTCCTTCCTGCCCTCCTCTTTCTCCTTCCTTCTTTCTGCCCTCCTTCTTTCTTTCCCACTCCCCCCCGCCCCGCCCCGCCCCGCCCCGCCCCGCCCCGCCCCGCCTCGCCCCGCCCCGCCTCGCCCCGCCTCGCCCCGCCTCGCCTCGCCTCGCCTCGCCTCCGCGCAGCCTCCGAGCGACGAGAAATAGCCCTCACGGGCTTCCGTCGCCCGGCGTAGACTATGAAGAAAGAGCTGGGGGTGGAGTCTCCGTTTGCTCTCCCGGGAGGAAGGCGGTGCCTCCTACACTTCCGGTGGAGTCCCGGGCACTTCCGCCGCTTGCAGGCCGGCCGGCGCTAAGGCGGCGGTGGCGGCGGGAGGAGGAGCGTGAGGCGAGCTCGGCGGAGCCTGGGCTTGGGCCTGGGCCGCTTCGCGCCATGGACCGCGACTTACTGCGGCAGTCCTTGGGCTGCCACGGGCCCTCGCTCCTGTCCCTGCTCCGCAGCGAGCAGCAGGACAACCCGCACTTCCGGGGCCTCCTGGGCCCGGCCGCCGACACGGCCCGCGGGGCGCCGCCGCTGCAGGCCAGGTAATGGCGGCGCCGCTGGCGGCCTGGAACGCCCTTCGCAAGGGTGGGGCGGCGTGCTGAGAGTGTGCACCCCGGGGCGGGGGCTGAACTTGTGCGCACCTGAGGGGGGACGTCCCGCGCCCTGGGGGAGGGGGACGTGCTGAGCGTGTGCACATCTGGTGGGGGAGGGGAATGTTGGGGAGGGAACCTGTCTTCTCTCCTCCCCCCCATCTCCTGGAGCCCTGGACTTCTCTGCATCCAGGAAACCCGGGGCGGTTTCAGGAATTCCCCCTCCCACCTTCCAGATGGGCTGGGCCTGGAGTGACCTTGGGCCAGTCTTTGGCTTGGTGTCCACCCCGAGCACTCTGTAGATCCTCGCCTGGCCAAGGAAGCTGTGGTCTGTGACCCGAGCCTCCGGGGTCGATCCAAGTACAGCCAGCCCTGGACCGCAGCCGGTGCCCCTCCTGCCACTGGAGCGTCATTGCTCACCCCTACCAGGGTGGCAAAGTCCGTGGAGAAGAGGGATCCGGTTTTAACTACGTTTCCTGTTTTCCCCGTGCCAGACACAGTGCCCAGGCACGCGGTGGATGCCTAAGATTGTCTGCATTCTTAAGAACCAGTTCACATCAAGAATGTACTGTGAGGGCTGAGGGACCCTCCGCATACATGAGCTTATCCTCACTGTTGTTAAACACATGTCCGTTTAACCAATGAGAAAACGGAGGTTCAAAGAACTTAAATTACCCGTCCGAGGTCACAGTTAGTGTCTCAGGCTGAATTAAAACTCACATCGTATCCCCTCCAAGTCCAGTGCCATAATCTGAAATAAATCATGCGCTCAGCTTTAGGCCTAAAAAGGTACGGGGAGACCATCTACCACGCGACTTTTATGGATAGTCTTGGAATCTAGGAAGTGGCAGAGTTTGCCTTGGCTGTCCAGTCTTCCTCCCCCTCCTCCGAAGGGGATGGGAGGGAAAGAAACAATCATTTCTTTAGTGCCTACTATGCGTGCCAGGCACCGTGCTAGGGGCTTAAGGGTTCAGGGGTAGGGAACCTGCGGCCTCAAGGCCACAAGAGGCCCTCTAGGTCTTAATGTGTAGCCCTTTGACTGAACCCAAACTTTTGTTCTGTGAAGTTTGGATTTGGTCAAAGAACTGCACTTGAGGACCTAGAGGGCCTCATGTGGCCTCAAGGCCCCAGGTTCCTCACCCCTGAAACCAATATCTCATTTGAGCCTCCTGTGCCCCACCTTAAGCTTCTTCAGTTATTTCCATGTTAGTACCGTGATTAAGCTACTGTTTGAAAACTCCTTTTTCCCCTTTGTTTTAACCTGATCCACACCTATGTTCGTTGTGTTAATATTTCAGGTATCTGTGATGTTCCCAGTGCAATATTGCACTTTCTGTTGGTTCAAATGAAAACCCTTTCCATACTTCATTTGGTGTTCATGAGTTCCTTGCATTTGGCAAACAAATTTTTTCATTCCAATGAATTCATTCCTGCCCTAGAAAGGAAATTTTGGGAATCTCCAGATTTTAACAGTGATTGGGAGAACAGTTTTAACAAAAATTTTGAAAGGTTTAGCTCTTGCCAAGAGTTGTGCAGGATTATTCAGTGTTTATTGGCCGTCCATATGTATGTAGCATTGTACTAGGATCCATCAGGACACGAGCACAGAACCTTAGAGTTTCCGGATATCAAGAGGGGTGCTCCAGCCAATGACCAGCCTTTTCTCGACCACTTGTTTTCATTCCTAAGTACCATGCAACATATGCAGCAGAACAATCAGATGTCCAGAGAAACAGGACCTCAAGACTTGCTTCTGGCTGTTGCTGCTTGAGCTGACATAAGTGGTGGGGACGATCTCCCTGAACAGATAGTTGCTGATGAATTGTAGGAAAGGTTTGGCCCTATTCAGAATGCTGTCCAAAATCCCTAATTTCACAGAAGTTTTTGGTTTTTAAAAGTAGTTGAAAAGATGTGAATATCAGCCTTTCCTCTTGCTGCCTGTTTGACTTGGGCAGATCATTGGACTTTTAGGGGCTTGTGGAAGAATTGGAGTGAATGGCCTCTAAAGCCCCTTCCAGCTCTAAATCTAATTGAGTTAACTGCATTGAATAGAGCACTGAATTTGGATTCAGGAAATTGTTGTAGTCAGGCAGACCTGAGTTCAAATCCTGCCTCAGACTTTTACTAGGTAAATGACTTCAGAC
This sequence comes from Phalanger gymnotis, assembly GCA_028646595.1. Classification (NCBI taxonomy): domain Eukaryota; kingdom Metazoa; phylum Chordata; class Mammalia; order Diprotodontia; family Phalangeridae; genus Phalanger; species Phalanger gymnotis. The sequence goes on from CM053626.1 coordinate 30,949,476, forward strand.
CGGTCACCTCAGCGTCTTCCTCTGTAAAACGAGTAATAGTAGTTTCTGCCTCTCAGAGTTGTTGGAGGATAAAATGAAATAACTTGTAAAATACCACACAATAGTGTGTAAAGACAGTGTGAGAGGCTAAAACAATGGAAGGGCGGTGAAACTTAGAGAGCAAGCTCCTCATTTCTGAACTTGGGATTAGAGCTAGCACCACATGCTTCCCCAGTATTGTGCAAGTGTTTGATGAGCATTGAAGCATTTGCAAAAGTAATACTATGTTCTGTTTGTTTACATCTTGTCTTTTCTACGGAATTGTGCATCCTTAAGGTCAGCAACCATCTTTGCCTCTGTATTAGCATAGGGCTCTTCACATTGTAAACATTTAATCCATGTTTCCCCTTGTTTGCTATATGTTGAATGTATTAGTACCTTGTACTTCTATAGACTTTGAGGTTTGGCAGAACACTTTATGTAGATGAACTTATTTATTAAAAGGCAGCCCTTTAGGGTAGGTGATGTTTCTAGCCCCATTTTCACAGGTGTGGAGACTGAGGTTCAGAGTTTAGGTGACCTGTCAAGTGTGCTAAGACAGTACCGTGTGACCTCTGTGCCAGCAGAGGTAAGGATCGGTGTAATCAGAGTGTCTTCTTCTTCAGGAAAGAGAGGAGAGGTGACAACATTGAAATTCAGAAGTTCATTTCCAGAAAAGCTGATCTTCTTTTTGCTCTTTCGTGGAAGCAGAATGTACCCACAGTTTCAGAAATCAATGAAGAAAATGAAGGTAATTGTCTAGTAATATATATGTCCCATGAAGGCACACTATTTTACCTCTTTGGGGAGTGAAATTTTCAGGAAGCAAAACTGCCACTAATCCATTTTATTTCCTCAATTCTTGACCTTAGACTATTACGCCGTTATGCCGCCTTTGGAGCAATTCATGGATGTCCCCAGCGTCGACAGGAGAGAACTCTTTTTCAGAGATGTTGAACGTGGTGATGTTGTAATTGGACGAATCAGTTCCATCCGTGAATTTGGATTTTTTATGGTGTTAATCTGCTTGGGCAGTGGTATCATGAGAGATATATCCCACTTAGAAATTACAGTAAGTGTCTTTTTCCTTCATTTCTTCACAATTTAGTCTCACTTTCCCCCCAGATCTTAAAATTGAAAGCTAGAATTAAGCTCAAGCAGTTATTTAGGTCACCTCATTACTACAAAATAAATGTCTAGAATTTGAGGACAAATTTGAATTCCATTAATTGGAACAGTTTTGTTATTCCTTTAAATTTCTGAGTCATCTGAATGCAGGATTTGTGTCTTTGTTATGTATTCCTGCCTTATGATGCACAGTTTACTGAAAAACATCTTATGTTTAGTAAATGTTAATTGGTTGCATACATAAATAACTAACTCACTTAATTAGTACTGTGTATACTAGAGCTACTTGTTAAAAATGTATTGAATGAAAAGAAACTAAAGTACTTTCATCACAAGCCCTTACCATGGTGTGTTTTTTTAAGTATTCTTTTTGGTTCTAATTATCAAATTTATGGCTTTTGGAGGCATGGTTTGGCATTTTAAATGTAGTCAAGTATCAGTAATAGCTGATAAGGTGAGGTGCCTCTATTTTAGGCTCACTTAGCTCTAGGTACCCTTGTTTGTTGAAGATTTACTTAAGGCACTAAATGAATGTTCTTCTTAGTATATTGTATATTTTGGGAAAATATTGGAAGTGCCACTGGTGAGACACTACATATGCTCTTTTGTTTCTAAAAATGTAGTTTAAAATGCTTTTGATAGTCATTGACGTGAATGTTTCAATGAGTACAGTTTTGACCTGTCTACAAGAAGCCATGCCAAGACAATATTCCTTTTTAATGATACAAGAGGTTTCCTGAGAAGTGTACTTAGGATGAAAATGTCAAAAACTGATGTAAGTTTGTCCTTTGACTCATAAAGTAATGTAGAATTTCAGGTTTGTGTTAGTGGCACTGTCTTACGTGCTGATACTAAGACACTTGTACAGGCTCTCTTGGCCATTTTGATGTGTCGTAGATATATGTTCAAAACACTAGAGCTCAAAGTATGATAACAGTCATCCAGCATTTTGAAACCCAAATTCTTTTGTGGGACCAGTAAGAAGTAAATTCTTCACCTTGAATTCCTCTGCCTTTTTTAGCCTCAGCAGAGCAGTTTGCTGGGCATAGAGATTGGGTGCCTACAACAGGATGCAAGGGAAAACAAATCAGGTTTTTTCATGTATAGGTTATAAGAAGCAAGAATTTTTGGTAGTAGAAGTTTAGAGATTCAAACGAAATATATGTAAAACACTTTGAAGCCTAAAGTGCTGTGTCATTGTCATTTACTAATTTGTGGACCAGTTAAACATTTACCATGGAACAGTGCTCAAGGAACAGTGATTTACACTTATAATGGGTATGTGATTTAGATATAAAGGATGACATGAATCCATTGACCATATACCTCCAGTTGAAGTCAATCCCTCTCTAGCCTCTTCTGAAGAAGAGGTTTTAAATGCCATTGGGTTCCTCTCGTGGCAAAGTACCAATTGCTGATTCTATTCTAGCCAAGATTTATAAGGCAGAAGTCCACTGCACGTTCAAAAGTTGACTGAAATCTTCTGGGTTATATGGCAAGAGGAAGTTATCCCCAGGAGTTCAAGGATGCCTTCGTTGTCCATCTTTGTAAAGGAAAAGGAAGTGGGCTGTCCTGTGACCATCAGAGGTCTCTTAGTCATTACCAGCAAGTTTCTTGCCAGAGTCCTCCGTAATAGGCTGATCTTTCACCTGGAAGGTGGTCATCTACCCGAGAGCCAGTGTGGCTTCAGAAAGAGCCAAGAAACGGTTAGTAATGGTGTTTGCTGCCTGACAACTCCAGAAGAAATACGAGGAGCAGAACAGAGGTCTGCACATGTTCATCGATCTGACCAAGCCTTTGATACTGTCAGTCTTGAGCATTTGGAAGATGATGGCCAGATTGGGTTGCCAGAAGTTCATCAGTGTTGTTGGCTAGTTCCACAATGACATGCTTACACAGATTCTGGATAATCAGTGGTGCTCTCGAGCTTTCCCAGTCACCAGTGGAATGAAGCAGGGCTGTGTGCTTACTCTCATGCTTTTCAGCATGGTGTTTTCAACAATGTTGTCAGATGCCTTGAGCATGGACAAAAACAGCATCAAGGCCAGCTACTACATTGACAGTAAATTGTTTAACTTGAAAAGGCTACAAGCCAAGACTAAAGTGGAGGGAGAGCTGGTGTGTGTCTTTTTGTTCGCAAATGATTGTACACTCGATGCAGCCTCTGAGGGAGGGATGCAATAAAGTATGCATCAGTTCTCTGTTGCTTGTGGTGATTTTAGCCTGACAACACCAAGAAAACAGAGGTTTTCCACCAGCCAGCACCACACCATCCGCACGTGGAATCAGTCATCAGTTACAGCAGATGGAGGAGTACTGAATACTGTTCACTTAACTTTGGCAGTGTACTTTCCAGGGATGTATGTACATGCAGATTATGAGGTTGACACAGGCATTGCCAGAACTAGCTCAGCGTTTGGGAGACTCCAAAGGAAAGTGTGGGAGAGAAGGGGCATTAGACTGCCCACCACGGTGAAGGTCTACAGAGCCATTGTGCTGACTTCACTGTTGTATGCCCGTGAAATCTGGACAGTATACTAGTGCCATGGCAGGAAGCTGAATTGCTTCCATTTGAATTGTCTTAGGAAGATTCTGAAGAGCACTTGGCAAAGTAAGGTACCGGACCCTGAGGTCCTTTCTCAAGCTGAACTGCCAAAGCATTCAGACTCTACTGCAGAGAGTGCACCTCTGGTGGGCTGGCCACATTGTTCAAATGCCAAATGTACATTTGCCTAAAAGACTATTTTACAAAGAATTCACACAAGGCACATGCTCACATGGAGGTCAGAAGAAGCGGTACAAGGATGCTGTTGAATTTTCTCTGAAGAACTTTTGAATTGATCGTGAGACACGGGAGACACTGGTACAAGACCACTCAGTATGGTGTGCGTGTATCAAAGAAGTCTCTGTGCTCTATGAGCAAAGCAGAATCACTATAGCTCAAAAGAAAAAAAATCAGCTATGCAAATTTAAAGGCATTTATACTCCAAATGTTTGCACGGACTATTTATACCTGGTGTGTGGTAGAGCCTTCTGAGCTCGTATTGATCTCATCTTCCACATTTGGACATGCTGTACCTTGACCCCAACAAAGTGATGCCATTTTGGTTCTCTTTGAGATTAAGGGACAATACCCAACCCTCTACTGATTCCCATAAACATTTTGTTTCTGCTTTTAGATCTTTGGATGTGCTATTATCCCCAAGATAGAAGGCCCCTTTACCTCTTCTCTGCTATTCCACATTCTGAATTCACTTTAACTTGATATTCCTTCAAATATTTAAAGAGAACCATCTTGTCATCTTCCAAGTGATATCAGCTCCAGTGCTAAAAAACGATTAATAATTTCTACAACCTGCCCTCCTATAACATGGTTTCTAGACCCATCAACTTCCTGTATTTTGCTCCTGCCCCTCTCAAAACACCAAATTGAACCCACCACTGTGGGTATTGTCTCACCAGAGTAGAGAAGCTAACCCTAACCTCTCTGTAGTTGGACGCGTTTTCCTTCTATTAATACAGCTACTGAGTTTGCAAGTCGTTGAAACTGCTAAATCTCTGACAAAAATGGCTACTAGCCGGGTTTCTCCAATTTTTAATTTGAGGAGTTAATTTTGATCTAAATATAAGACTGCCTTTTTCCCTTTTTAATTTCATCTCACTAGTTGGGGTCCATTGTTTCGGCCTCTTCAAATTGCTGTGAATCTTCATTCTACCATACGTCACATTTGCAGATCAGAGAAGATGCCGTCTGTCCTGCGAGGCTTGGCAGAAATTGACCAGGATATATACCCTTACGTACCAGACCATCATAAATTGTCCTCCAAGTTCAACATAAGTCAGTATTCTTTGGGTGCAGTTCATCCCACTACAAATCTACCTAACTATGCTGCCTTCTAGCCTACGTTTCTTCATCTTGTCCACAGAAATATTGAAGTACTTTGTCAGATACTTCACTGAAATTTCAAGACTCCATGTCTGTGGCCATCTCTTGATCCACCACTCATTTGTGATAGACATGGCTGTAGTTTGGTAGCCATAGTGATCATTACTTCTTTAAGTGCTCTCAGTGTCACCATTTAGGGTATTCCAAGTTAGGTGACCTGTGTGGCAAAAGGTTTTTTGTCAGAAATGAGTATAATCTATTAAGTGGTCATGAGGTGGCCAACCTTGCTGCAGCATGGAAGGATATAATGGGCAGTGAGAATAAGATGCAGAGATGAGAGTGACACGAAGTTACAGAGGCTTGGGCCTGTAGGGAGTGTGGAGGTTATCTGATGTGGAGTGATGGTGTAGCACGATTGATCCTATAGCTGTGATTAGTATTATTAGCAGGCAAGAAATTCAAGACATGTTAGACCAGTTAGTTATTGGAGGTTATTCTGATAAACTGGGCCTGTGTTAAGGACAGCTTGAGCCTCTAGGGTGTTAGTCTTTTAAATGAAAAGAAGGGGACATATGCTAGTAGATCAGCAGAACTTAGGGTAAAATGTCCTGTTAGAAGATGGGTGGCAAGAGGAAGAAGAAAAGCTGAAGGCATTCCCAGATTGGATTGACCTGAACTTCAGAGAGTTGACATTTTATTTTTGTTTGTTGCCTCATATTTTTAGTGGTTCTCTCTTAATTTTTAATCATCATAAAGAATTGTTTTGTTTCATTACTTCATGATTATAAATACTTTACCACTCTAGCTGTTTTATGTGAGATTTTAATTCTCAAAATAGGTCAGCTAATGTGTTATGTTTTCCCTCTACTACACAGAAATTTGAATTCAGTAATTAAGCTCTTCTATTTTAAAATTAGAATTGTTTACTTCTTAAGTGCTTATCTTAACTTTTGGCAATTCTAGTAAGCAACCAGGTAAAAAAATAACATTGATTTTTCAAATGACCAAATTTTGTCCAATTTTTATATCTTCTACTGTAGGCTCTTTGTCCATTAAGAGATGTGCCTTCTCACAGTAACCATGGTGATCCTTTGTCTTATTATCAAACTGGTGACCTTATACGAGGTAATCATTTTTTATTTAGTAGAGATGAAAGAGTAACATTTTTTTAGCAAATTTATAAAAATATATTTCTGCCTATTTTTCATAGATGATATTTTCCTGATATTTTCAGCTTATGTCTTTCATGTTTTTTTAGCTGGAATTAAAGATATTGACCGCTACCACGAGAAGCTTGTAGTGTCTTTGTACAGCTCTTCTCTTCCACCTCACCTCTCTGATATGAAATTAGGTGTAATTAGCTCTGAAGATCTTCCTTTACACTACAGGTAGTAATCTCTTTTCACTACAGATAATTCATCATCATTTCAGTTTGTAATATATTACCATTAATAGTCTTACTGATTAATATCAGTACAGTTTCTCAGAAAAAAAAATCTGTCCAACATTTTGATATTTTATTTCTAAAACAGGAAAAAGTTCTTTTTATTCCATGTCAAAGAAACTGAATCCCACTTTGTACCTCCACAGGTGTGTATGTGTGTATAGCAAAAAAACCTTTTTAAACTTTAGGTCTCATATTTTGGTCAATAGGGAGAATGTCGAGTCTTCCTACAAACAGTAACTATTGAATTATAAGATTATAGAATGTTTTATCTACATGGCAAGCATATTGAATGTAAGTGCTATCATTCTTTCCTTATTAATGTGGAAACTGAGAACCAGAGAGATTAAGCCACCTGCCCTAGGTCACACAGCCCGTGAACATCAGAGACAAGACTGGAACTTGGGTCTTGACAATTCAAATCCAGAGTTCTCTGCACTATTTTGTACTGTTTCTCCATATATTAAAAAGAAAATTGCATTAAGCCTAGGAGATGCATACTAAAGTTTGAGAAATAGATTCTATATATAATGCATATGTTTGTCCTTGTTTTGTTCTCTTTAAGGAGGAGTGTTGAATTAAATAGTAATTCTTTAGAGTCCTATGAAAATGTCATGCAGCATTCCATGGGATTTATGAATCCAGGAGTAGTTGAATTTCTTCTGGGAAAACTAGGAATAAGTGAATCCAATCCACCATCCTTAATGAGAGGCCTTCAGAGGTATTATGATAACTACATTTTATTTTGGAAGGTGGGGAAAGGGAGGAACGGTAAGAATGAAAAGTCCAGCATTTTTAGAGACGTGTGATATGTGATGGGTTTGGGGGATACCTGCATGTCACAGAGTCTTCAAGCAAAACAGGCTAAGAGGAAAATAAATGGCCATTAGAAAAGGGCACCTACACAGGTGTTTGGTCAGTTAGCACAAGAAGAAGGGGTAAAAAGAATATCTAGATAGATGAGAGATGAGCTCAATACTACTTTCACTGTAGTTTCTTCTTTCCCTGATGTTTTCCACTGCTCTAAGGCAGGCAGCAGTGACAGTTCCATAGGGAGGAGTTGGGATCATTCCTTAATCAGCTCTAGGCTATCCTTATTTTGTAGTGGAGAGACAACAGGAAGGGAATCTTCAGCTCAGTGGGAGAAACTAGAGTTTAACCAGGAGGTTTTAAAGGGTCTGTAAAACAAAAAACAATACAGCTGGAGGGGTTTAGTCACTCTGCATAACCCAACAACGTGGAGATGATACAAAATGGTCAGTGAGAACACGACACCTTATTGTGCATGATATTTGGCCTAGCCTAGCATGTAGTCATCATGGCTGTGTTCAAATCCATTGATTCCCTTTTCTTCGGGGACAGTTCAAGGGCATGAATTCATCAAGTATTAATTCCTGTTATGTGCCAGGCACTGTGTTTGGCATTGGGGATACTAAGAAGACAAAATATTTCCTGTTACATTCTGTTCTGCATCAGTATATAAGAGAAAAGCTGTGAGGGGGTGGGAAAGGTGGAAGAGATTTCCAGAAGACATCTTGGGTATTAATAATATGATAATTTTTGTAATATCTGTGATGGGTTAGCAATGACAATTATAGTTTTCCCATATTCAGTATTGGTAACACCAAATATGAGTGCTTTCAAAGACCAAAGTACAAACTTTATGCAAATGTAAAATGTATAAGGTTCAAATTGTGCTTTTTTTTTTGTTTTATAGGACAAATTTCTCTGAAGAAGATTTTGCTTTTACATTAAGGAAGAAACAGTCTGCTTCCTGGGCTTTAAAATGGTAGGACAATTTTTGGCTTTTCTCAAAAGCATCATAAAGAAAGGCTAAAGTTTAGAGACGACAAACATTTTTCTGATAGTGTTGAATCCTGTTTGCCAATTCTGGGCCATAAAATCTTTAACTGGTATTTCTTTATAGGTAGGAACCATAACAGTTAACGTCATACAACAGAAATTGTCACATCATTCCCTAGACTTGTTGACAACTTAGGCGTTTCTCATGAAGACAATATCTGGGGACGTTTTCTTCTGGAAGCAATTTTTATTTTTGGGGAGATCTTGAAAATAATTATTGAAAGCTATGTCATGTGAGGACAGAGAATATATAGTAATTTCAAGTTTTGAACTAGAATCAATGTTTATTTCCTCCTTTTGGTCTGGTTTATCTAGATTTAGTTCCTAACTCTCCACCACAGTTTGAGTATTTTTTCCATATGTATTGATCTAAATTTTTTCCTTCGTTTTTTTAATTTAATTTTTTTCCCAGTTAGATGTAAAAACAATTTTTAACAGTCATTTCGTAAATTTTTGTATTCCAAATTCTCTCCCTCTCTTCCTCCCTGCCCCTGATATAGGTTATGCATTTGCAGTCATGCAAAATGTATTTCCACATCAGTTACATTGTGAAAGAAAACAGACCAAAAAAATAAAGAAAATGTATGCTTCGATCTGCATTCACACTCCATCAGTTCTTTCTGTAGAGATGGATAGCATTTTTCATCATAGATCCTTCTTGTCTTGAATCACTGTCTTGCAGAGAATAGTTAAGTCATTCACAGTTGGTTATCGTACAATGTTGCTGTTACTGTATACATTGTTCTCCTGGTTCTGCTCATTTCACTTTGCATTAGTCCATGTAAGTCTCTCCTAGTTTTTCTGAGAGCATCCAGTTCATCATTTCTTATAACACAATAGTATTCCATCACAGTCATATACCACAGCTTGTTCAGCCATTCTTCAATTGATGGGCATCCCCAACACAATTTCAAATTCTTTGCCACCACTAAAAGAGCTGCTATAAATTATTTTTCTACATATAGGCCCTTTTCTTTTTTGTTTTTTTATCTCTTTGGGATATATACCCAGCAGTGGTATTGCTTAGTCAAAAGGTATGTTATCCATGGTTTTATAGCCCTTTGGGCATAGTTCCACTTTGCTCTATAGAATGATTGAATTCATATACAACTTCAGCAGCAGTACATCTGCGTCTCAATTTTCCCACATCCCTTCCAATGTTTGTCATTTTCCTTTTTCATCATAAGCCAATCTGATAGGTATGGGCTGGTAGCTCAGAATTGTTTTAATTTGCATTTCGCTAAGCAATAGTGATTTAGGGCATTTATAGCTTTGATTACTTCATCAGAAAACTGCCTGTTCCTATCCTTTGACCATTTATCAATTGAGGAATGGCTCCTATTTCTATAAATATGACTTGGTTCTTTATATATTTGAGAAATGAGGTCAAAGAAACTTGCTGTAAAATTTTTTTCACAGTTATGATCGCTCTTTCCTTCCATCCTATTTCCCCCTTGTTTATCTGCTCACATTCTCTCTCTCTCTCTCTCTCTCTCTCTCTCTCTCTCTCTCTCTCTCTCTCTCTCATTTCACCCTGTCCATTCTCACGTATTTTGCTTCTGACTTTTACATCCATCAATCTACCCTCCCTTCTGTCAGCACCACTCCCCACCCCTATTGCCCCACCCCTACCTTTTATCTTCTTCCCCTCTTACTTTGCTGTAGATTTCTATGCCCAACTGAATATGTATGTTGTTCCATCTGAGCCAGTTCTGATAAGAGTAAGGTTTACAGGCTCCCCCATCTTCCCTTCCACTCTAGAAGTTCTTTTGCGCCTCTTTTGTGTTAGATAATTTGCCCCATTCTACCTTCCTCTTCTCCCAGTGCATTCTTCTTTCTCACTCCCTGATTTTGTTTATTTACATAGTCATCCATCATATCCATCATATTCAACTCAAACCCATACTTTCTGTAAGTACTCCTTCTAACTGCCCTAATAATGAGAAAGTTCTTATGAGTTAGAAGTATCATTTTTCCATGTAGGAATGTAAATAGTTTAACTATATTAAATCCCTTTAATTCTCTTTCCTGCTTAACTTTTTATGCGTCTTTCAAGTTTTGTATTTGAAGGTAAAATTTTCTATTCAACTCTGGTTTTTTCATCAGGAATGCTTGAAAATGCTTTTTCATTGAATGTCCATTTTTTTCCCTGAAGGATTATACTCATTTTTGCTGGGTAGGTGATTCTTGGTTGTAATCCTTGTTTTCCTTCTGGAATATCATATTCCAAGTTCTGTTCTTTTAATGTAGAAACTGCTAAATCTTGTGTTATCCTGACTGGCTCCACAATATTTGAATTGTTTCTTTTTGGCTGCTTGCAGTATTTTCTCCCTGACCTGGGAACTCTGGAATTTGTCAATAATATTCCTGGGAGTTTTCGTTTTGGAATCTCTTTCAGGAAGTAATTAGTGGATTCTTCCAATTTCTATTTTACCCTCTGGTTCTAGAATATTGGGGTAGTTTTCCTTGATAATTTCTTGCAAGATGATGTCTAGGCTCTTCCAGGTAGTTCAGTAATTCTTAAATTATCTCTTCTGAATCGGTTTTCTAGGTCAGTTTTTCCAGTGAGATGTTTCACTTTTTCTTCCATTTTTTTCATTCTTTTGATTTTATTTTATTGTGTCTTGATAATCTCATAAAGTTATTAGCTTCCACTTACCAATTCTAATTTTTAAAGTGTTGTTTCTTCAGTGAATTTTTGTGCCTCTTTTGCCATTTGACCTATTCTGTTTTTTAAGATATTATTTTCTTCAGTATTTTTTTGTGCGTCCTTTACCAAGCTATTGATTCTTCATAATTTTCTTGCATCACTCTCATTTCTCTTCCCAGTTTTTCCTCTACCTCTCTTACTTGCTTTTTAAAATCCTTTTTGAGCTCTTCCATGGCCTGAGACCAATTCATATTTTTCTTTGAGACTTTGCATGTAGCATTTTTGACTTTGTTGTCTTCTTCTGAGTTTGTGTTTTGGGCTTCCCTGTCACCATAATAATGTTCTGTATTTAGGATCTTTTTCTGCTGTTTGCTCATTTTTCCAACCTATTTCTGTGAACTCTTATGTCAAAGTGGGGCTGTACTTCCAGAGTGGAGAAGGCACTGTCTCAAGCTTCAAGTTTTTTTGTGCAGCTATTTTCAGAGGTGACCTGGGGACCTGTAATTTTTTACTTCTTCCAAGGTGGTATGATCTAGGGAGAGGTATGTTTGCTATTTTCCTAGCTTGTGCTCTTGTCTGTGAGCAACAACAAGCATTCTTTTCCACCCTGTTCCTGTGATCAGGATCTCAGCCCCACTGCAGTGGCAAGCTCTGGTGTGATAGCGATCCTCTTTGCCCTGGGACTGAGACTCGGACTGCAGCCCAGACTCAAGTATGGGCAATGCCGCAGTCATGCCCCTGGTGCTGGCAAGGGGCACCCTGAGGTCTAGAAACCTGCACTGCCACCACTGATTCAGTCACCCCCCCCCCAAGGCCTGCTGCTGGTTTACTGGGGTGTCACCTGCGCTGGACGGTGCTGCGCTCATGCTGATGCAACACTTTTCCTGCCAAACTTCTGTCGTTTTTTGTGTTATGCCACTCCAGAATTTGTTTTGGGGAACTATTTAAAGTTGTTTGGAGGGGTTTGGGGGAGAGCCCAGACAAGCCCCTGCTTTTTCTCTGCCATCTTTGCTCCACCTCTCCATTGACAGTAGATTGAAATATTTCTAAACAGAAAAGATACTTAATGAGGGTACTTCTGGAAAAGAGCTAGATGAGAATTCCAAATTATATGAGCAGATTATCCTTGTTGTGGATGTTTGGTATTTTCGTGGCAAGTGGGGTCAAGAGGATATGATACGTCTTGTGTTTTTCACTGTACAAAACTTAATGAAGATTACTGAGTTGTGTGCAATACCACATTCTACGTAGGTAATGCTGCTAACTCGCTTCTAATAGGTTATGTATTTGAGGATAGTTTTTATCAGTGTATGAGGAGAGGGTGAGTAAATTTGAGCCAGCTACATTTGCCTTGGTCCCTATTGTGACTAGTGGCATACTTTGGCAGACTTTTGAATTTGTGGCTCTGGAATATGGTTTGTTCCATCAAACTCATGACAGTGGCTTTGGTGCTAAGCCATGCTCTGACACAGGTTGGCAAACTCTGCTACATCTGGCCATGCCACCTGTTTTTGTATAAAGCAAGCTAAGAATCATTTTTACATTTTTAAGCCATACGTCAGCAGGCAGTTTGTGGTTTGCTAACCCTCATTCTCACCAATAAAGTTCATGAGAAAACTCAGTTATTGTATTACTCTTTACCAATGCACCTGTATTCAAGCCCTGGATACTCTGTCAGCAGAGCCTAACCTCTGATGCTCCTGCCAGACCGGAAAGGCTTCAAATCAGGGCCAAGTAATTAAATTGTGGGTTACTTGTCCAAGTTCAGAGAAATATCTCTAGGTTGTCCCCTAGCTGATGAATAAGTTTTGGGACATAGCAACTCTTAATAACCATCTATATTTTGGAGGCATTGTAGTCTGGGTGGAAAGAGTAACCGACCAGTGAGTCTCTGGATGTACAAAAAAAAATTTTATAAAATCCCTTTTTTTTAAATTTTGGATGTTATTATTACTGTAACAAATTTGATTTTCTGGTATGTTATAGAAAATGTGACTTATCTTTTTTCTAGTGTGAAGATCGGGGTTGATTATTTTAAAGTTGGCCGCCATGTGGATGCTATGAATGAATACAACAAGGCTCTGGAAATAGATAAACAGAATGTGGAAGCTTTAGTAGCTCGTGGAGCATTGTAAGTGACCTTTCTATAGACCGTGTGGCTTTTAGGTAATATTACAGCATATATGGCATTTTATTTGTAGTACATGAAATACCCACTGTAGTTTTGTATATTTGCATCTCTAGATATGCAACAAAAGGAAGTTTAAACAAAGCCATTGAAGATTTTGAAGTGGCATTGGAAACCTGTCCAACCCACAGAAATGCAAGGAAGTACCTCTGCCAGACCCTTGTAGAAAGAGGTGGCCAGTAAGTGTCACATCCTATTTATGTATACAGTTACGGATCAAAGATGGACCTTTTACAGTGAAACCTTCATAGCTAGAATGGTTAGGATATAGAGTGTTCTGGTAAGCTTAGAGGTGGCCAACAAATCCTTTTAGTCTTCATCTTTTTGGAAAATATTTCCAAAACTTTTAGAAACCCCTTTCTAGCCATAAAAAGGACAGTATACTGAACATAATTTAATGTTTATTTGGTGATTTAGGCTATAATCCTCAGGATTATTCTGAACAACATTCCTCATTTTACAGTGTATACTTAAAAGATGTTGGACTGTGTAATCCAAAAGTTGGGCTTTTTGTGCATTTTTTTTAAAAAAAATCTTATCCCTGATAAAAGCTTATGCTTCTACCATTTTTCATGTTTCTCACAAAAAACAATTGATTCTGGATAAATTCCTAATCAAGGTTTACTATATTCTTTTGACCTAACTGCCTTACGTATTTATATTCAACCTATCATGCTATAGCTATACTTTACAGTAAAAATTCATTAATTCAGATTAACTATAACAAAGTCAGCCTAAGTTGTATAGTGTCCTAAGAGAAATGCAGTAAGAGAAGAGAAGGGAGAGAAAGGAAGGAATAAATGGTAGAGAGCTGGCCTCAGTCATAACCCTGGGTTCTAGGACTCTATCTGACCCATACTGGCCATTTGATGCTGGGCAAGTCATTTAATTTCTTAGTGTTCTGGATTGTATATTGTAAATCAAAGTGCTTAGCTGCAGTGCTGGAGTGCGTGTTCTTAATATCAGTGAAATCACAGGTTCAGTCTCTCTGTCCTGTGAAAATAGAAGTAGTTCCATTTTTATCCTTGTGATGATCAAAGATACACTTGACAGTCTCTCATGCTCATGGTAGAGAAGATACATAAAGATACTGTACAGTTATGTGGGTTTAGAACTGGAGGTCCCTAATGAGGCAGCTAAGTGGTGCAGTGGATACATCTCTGGCCCTGGAAGTAGAAGGATTTCTCTTCCTGGGTTTAAATCCGGCCTCAGACACTTAGCAGCTCTGGGCAAGTCACTTAACCCTATTTACCCCAGTTTCCTCATCTATAAAATGAGCTGGAGAAGGAAATGACAAACCACTCCAGTGTCATTGCCAAGAAAACCCCAAAGGAGTCACACAGAGTCAGACACAACTGAAAAACCACTGAACAGCAACAGTTATGTGGGTTTGGACCTGGAGGTACCTAATGGAGTACCCCAGGGATCTTGGCCTTTGTTGGCCCTCACCCTTTTGTCCTGTCATTGTTCTTCCTTTGCCAAACCCTAGTCCAGCATTACTTCCATCAGTCAGCTTCCTCCAATCCTATTCACAGGCTGCTGAATGGAGCCGTAGGACGTCATTCAACCCTAGACTGGGTACATTACAAATTCATGTTATCCAACTTAACTGGGCCCTCACTGCAGCAAGGCAATCTTTTTATCCTTATTAATAGATTTCCCTGTCTCTTTCCAAAGAAGCCATTCCAAATCTTTTCTCCTAAAGCTTCTCACATCTCCCCCTCTCCTCAGCATCACAAAAGAGAATCCTACCTCTTTACTGAGAAAGTTGAGATCATTCAGGATGAGCTTCCTAATTCATTTCCCCTTCACCTTAGAATGCCTTTACAGTATCTTTTACTCTCTTCTTTTTTCCTCCAATCTCTGACAATGAGGTAGCTTTTTGTCTTTATCAAAATTAATTCGTCTGCATGCTCCCTTGATCCCATCCCTGCAGATTGCCCCCTCAGTCATCTTCTCTCTCTAATCTTCCATTTCTCTCCATCTGCTGGTTCCTTCGCTGTTATCTTCAAACATGCCCAAGTCTCCTCTATCCTTAAAAAACCTTTGCCAGACTCTACCATCCCATCAGGTTATCATGCTTTTTTCAGCTAAGCTAGTAGAAAAGGCTTCCAGGCAGCAAACATTTATTAAGCACCAACCTTGTGCCAGGCACTGTACCAAATGCTGGGGATAGAAAACAAGGCAAAAACCAAGCTCTGCTCTTAAAAAGCTCCCAGTGTGATGGGGGAGGCAACATGAAAACAATTGAATACAAAGACGCTAAATATAGGATAAATTGGGGAAAATCAGCAGAAGGGAGGCACAATCATTGGGTCCCTTTCCTCCTCTCCTCAACATTTTGCACCCTGGCCTCTCTTATCACTCCACAGACCCTGTCCTCAGAAGTTACCAATGCTCTTTAATTGCCAATCTCAGTGATCTTTTTTCAGCCCTCCTCTTTCTTGACTTAACTGTTGCATTAGACACTGTTGACCTTCCTCTCTTCTTTGACACTCTTCTTTCTGTTTAGTTTTTGGTGGCACTACTTTCTTTTGCTTCTAATTCTAATTGTCCCAGCTGCTCATTTTCAGCCTCCTTGACCTGGCCATTATCTTTATCTTGCCTCCTAACTATGGGTTTGCCCCAAGACTGTCCCCCCATTCCATGTCTACACTATGCAGATAATTCAGAGATCTGCATCCAAGCCCAGTTTCTTTCCTTAGCTTCACCTGTTACCACTTGCCTATTACACTTTTCAATCTGTGTCCCAGACACATCTCAAATTCACCATGTCCAAAACAAGTCATTATCTTTCCACCAAAACCCAGCCCTCTTCTGAACTTCCCTGTTTCTATCAGAGACACTATTGTTCTTCCATTCTTCCAGGTTCATAACCTCGGCATTGTCCTTGAGACTCACTTTCCCCTTTCATTTGCCAGATCGTTCCATTCCTATCTTCTCATTTCACGTCTGGCCTTCTCTCTATTCATATGGCCACTCAAAGCCCTTACTGCATTTGGATTTGACTGTTGCAGTGGCCTTCTAAATGGTCTCCCCATCTCAAGTCTCTCAGCACTAGTCCATTCTCTATACACTGCTAACATGATTTTTTTTTCTAAAGTGTGGATCTAACCGTGTTACTTCCCTATTCAGCCAGCTCCTCGAGCCCTTCACAGCCTTTGCCCAACCTATGTTCGGCCTCCTTATGTCTTGCTCCCCTTCCCATCCTCTGTAATAGAGTCAAACTGACCTCACTGTTTCTCACACACATCCACTCTACATCCATCTCAGGGCCTTTGTAAGCTGGTCGGGCCCTGCACCTGTACTCTTTCATCTATTAAAAGGCAGCTCAGATACCACTTTGTACACGTAGAGTTTCTTAAACACTTTAAGCACTGCCAATAGCTTCCTTTCCTAACTACCTTTTTGAGTGTTGAGGAGGGGCACCTTCTTAATTTCATGCCAGATCCCAACATGACAGAAGCTTCGAAGGATTTGTCACCATATAGGCTGAGCCCCTGATTCTACAGAGCAATTCTTACACTATTCAGGTGGGCCAGTACTCTCCATTTTGTATCATGAGTATGGGATGAGTTATGGTCAGAGTATAATTAATTTTAGTTCTGCCTCCTTTCCTCCCCCCCCCAAAAAAAAAGGATTTTAGGATCTGTTTTTCCTTACCTTCTTCCGTTCTAAATACTAAGCAAGAGTTCACCCCACAACAGACTTCTGGCATAAACATCTGATTTCCATGTGTCTCTTTGTAGAGGAAAATGTCCCTTTTTACAAACCTTTTTTAAACTTAGGCTAGAAGAAGAAGAAAAACTATTAAATGCTGAAAGTTACTACAAGAAAGCTTTGGCTTTGGATGAGACTTTTAAAGAAGCAGAGGATGCATTATCGAAGCTTCACAGGCATATGCAGGTGATTCTTTATTTTCCCTTAAACAATCACTAACAGTAATAAACTTAAAACCAAAATTTTGATTAAACTACCTTCTAGGAAAAACAAATGAATTTAGAAATGAGACTATTTCCAAAACTGTTGCTTCTTTCTCACAGATGTTATTGTTTTAGGCCCTGTCCCTTTTTGTATTATAAAACTAATTTGACGTTGACTCACACTTACCTAATTTTCAGTATTCAGAAGTATAAAGTATTTTAAATACATATTCACAAATTGAGAATTCAGATTGCCCAAATGTACTGTGGAGTTTTGAAGACTACTAGTGGCTTGTTTACAAAATACGTTGATAAATAGCCGAACCCTCCCTTTTCCAGTGGTGTTGTTATTTTAGTTACTTTGATGATTCCAAAATAACTTGAAATCATAAATTTAAATAAGTAGTTGAGACTGCATTTTCCTGTAATACTGATGATGATGTTTTCTCATATGCATTTTCTTCTGAATTGGACCGTTGCTGCTGTGTCTGTGACATCTGGTGCTGCTCATCCCCAACTACAAACTGGAAAATGATTTCTTATGTAAATCATGCATCCAACTGGGCTGCGATATTTTTTTAAATGGTTTGTATCCAAACATGGCAAATCCACCTTAAATATATTTTTATTGGAATCCCTTTATATTTGGATTATTTGTAAAAATGCATGCGACTCGATTTAATCCACCTTTTTTTCTTTTTTGATCATTTTTCTTGTCTTTTCTCATCTATTCTATTTGGTCTTCCTGTTTCACTGCCCTGGGTCATGGGTACCGATGCAATGGTTTCCCTTTTTTAATGGAATACCAACTGCAATATGGCCTTCAATCCTCTACTGGTCATCCTGATGATTAATGCCAAATACCTCTGATAAATTTTTCATGTTTGAAAAACTCACTTATTTGATGTTGGAAATATGGTGATGTTGTTGTTACTTTTGGTAATGGGGGGGCTGATCTTGTGAAACACTGGGGTTCATATCTTCTGCTATGTTTAATGTGTGGTTTTTTTTGATATCTGGGTTCTAAAAGAAATCTTTGGAATTAAGAGAAAAACAAGCTGAAAAAGAAGAAAAGCAGAAATCAAAGAAAATAGAAACAAGTGCAGAAAAATTGCGTAAGCTCTTAAAAGAGGAAAAAAGGTAAACCCATAACATTCCATTTATTTCAATTAAAGTGTCTACTGAGTTCAAACATCATATAGCGATAAAGTAAGTAAACAGTAACAGGCGTAAGTTACTGACATTTTTGCTGATTTCAGGAATGTGTAGTGGAATTCATTGTCTTCCCTAGAGGTTGGTGACATCAGCCATACCCAAAGCGTATCATAAATAGTAAACGCTCGGTTGTCCATTAGGACACCTATCTCTTACTAAGCTAAATTATAAATTAAAATCTTAAGTTGCTTGATTATTAGGAATATACATAGTGGGCTTACTACATGGAAGGAGCATGCTTAAAACTCCTCTACTTTGCACTAGGATAAAGTATTTTAGCAGATTTTTTATTTGTTTGGGAGGGAGGGGAGTAATAAAGTTTTAAGATTAAGCTAAGTACACTCTTATTTTTTTGGTTCCAGAGTAGAATGCAGAACTGAAAAGTATTTGCAGTTACTTTAACCATATGTTTATTTTAGGCAAAAAAAAAATTATAGTCTCATTATTTTCCAGATAAATCTTTGGGTGCCCTGACAGCGTGAAATGTCAAGGGTGGATAAACAGTTATCTCGGCTTTTGTGCATCTACTTGAAAAGGGACAGTTTTATGCCAGAAGTTGAGAAGTGGGTTCTCTGAGCAATAACGGGGCTTCATGAATTACCTACATTTTTTAGGTTAAAGAAGAAAAGAAAAAGATCTACTTCCTCCTCTTCAAGTGTTTCTTCAGCTGACCAGGTGGTTTCTTCTTCATCATCTTCTTCCTCTTCTGGTCACAAAAAGCATAAGAAAAGGAAGAGGAACCGTTCAGAGTCCTCTCGAAATTCCAAAAGGCATTCCTCCAAGGTTGCTTCACATCCTCCAGATCAGAATAGGAAAGAGGAGAGCTATCCACTTCCAGCCAATACCTCAGCATCCTTTCTTAACCAAAAACAAGAGATGGAAAAACTGCTAGAAAATCAGGGTAGAATAAAAGAAAGAGGTAACACTCAATCTTCATCTTCAGCTGAAATTCCGGATAATTTTGGAGGTAGGTCTGAAGAGTCAAGGGATTTTTATAATAGCTCTAGAACTCAGGCAAGTAGTAGCAAAACTGAAAAGCCATCTAAACCAGACAGGTACTATTCCAGTAGACGAGATTTCTCTGGCTCATTCAGTAGAAATTCAGATGAAAAAACAAAAAATTTTAGTAGAAAATTTGAAAAGGGAGCAGAGGGAAGAAGAGAACATTATAGAAAGTGGGAGCCAGGCTCAGTGAGATATTCTACTTCTCCAGCAGGATTGGACTGTTCGTGGAAGTCCATTGAAAAAAGCAAAAAATATGCAAATGCCGGATTACATGATTTTAGTAGAAATGATGAGGAGCAAAGATCACAATTAAATACAAATCAAAAGAAAGAATCTGAAAATAGGGAAGAAAATTATGGGGATGAGATAGCAGAGGATCTTGAAGAAGATACATTAAATGGTAAAGAGCGATCAGAAAGCAATGTTAAGAAAAATCTGCCTCAAAATTTGCTCACTATATTTAATCAGATTGCTGAATTTGAAAAAGAAAAAGGAAATAAGCAGAAAAACTAAGTAGGTGCCAAAGAAATAGTCTTATGTTACTAAAGGCCATTAAAGGTGTTTTTATCTCCACTGTCCTTTGGACAATTATGCAGACTGCAGAGAACAAACACACTTGCATTTTTCTGTTTAAACTATACTGACTTCTTTGTAGCACCCTTTTCCTAGCCAGGTTATTGATCACAAACAGGATTTTCATCTGTAATAGATGTACAAACATCATTTTTTAGAAAAGAACAACATTGATTCATTTAAATTTGTTTACTTGAGGATGTTCCATGTGATCAGAATTGATCTTTTCATATGACATTTTACCATATTTCTTTGCTAATCTCCTAACAGAAGTAGCCTTTTGGTTAGGTTGAGAGAAAATTAGATTTGCACTTTAAAGATTCAGGCCACGTTTACTAAAAACTGATGATTCCATTGTCGTTTTTCTATTGTTAAATGGAACTGAGCCTTGAGCTTCCGAAAGGGTTTACAGAATGGAACATCCTGGATGTGCCATTCTGTATCTGTAAAGAGTTGTTTTAAATATTAAATTTTATTAAAAACTCAAAGAGCTTCATTTGTATTGGCAAGGCATTGGTGTCTTGTTTCTGTGTCCATTGGAAAAAAGGTTTCATAGAAGCACCATTATGAACAAAAAGGCATGAGACACATGCCACACCAGAATGTGATTCTAGTTACTTTTAAGGCTCCTTGGCAGTTTGGTGTTTTTTTTGTTTTGTTTTTTTTGGTTTTGTTTTTGCCTAAAGCCTGTTACTCAGCTTGATCAATTTACTAACCAGACTTGGCTCTGGGTGACTCTCATCTCTTTACTCTTAAAATGTAAAGATTTTCTACCTTTGAGGACCTTCAAAAGATTATGCTTGCAGTGTTCCACATTCGTGGAATAAGGCAACTCCTTCAAGACCTGCTTTGAATTGAAAAACCATCATTTCCTGCCTACTCAGTGGAATGTGTTGACAGAATGATCTTGTAGGTTAAAAAGTAACGGTCTTTACGCTAACTATACTTCATATGCTGTTTTTCCAAAAGTGCAGACAAACTCTGATTCACAGATTATATGCCATAATAAGTGTTAACCAAGAAAATCTTTATTGAATTTGACATTCCTTTTCCCATCATGGCTCCAGAGTTTTACATGTTCTTTTCATCTAAGCTTTGCAAAAAGTGTTTTATTCTCTTGAAAATGTGAAATTTCACAAGTACAGGGCAAATTAAATTACGCATTTTTGCCAAGATAGCTCCCCGTCCTATCTGGTACATGATCACTGATGTCACACTCTTCTTCAGTTGAATTCTTTTCATTTTAAGGTTTCTTCTCATCACCATGCAATAAGACTTCCTTTTTAGACATTTGAGATTGCAATTTTCCCTCCCCTTGAGATTGCTAAGCACAGCAAAATTTAATGCAACTTAATTGCATAAATACACATAGAAGATTTGAACAATATATTGTAATACTGCCAAAGTTTCTTTAAAGTTTTGTAATTAGGATTCATTTAAGAGACTGAGGTGGAGCCATTCACATTGAATAGTTGGACACTTTTTTTAAGAGTTAAAAATGAATTTTAATAATGGATACCCCTAAAAGTAGTAATGTGGTGTGCCAACTGCCTGTGATTGAGAAGTTGCTGTAGACCAGGAAGAGGAAAGCTCAAGTATGGGCTATCCCAGAAATCTTCCCATAGTTTAAGGGCTTTTGAGCCTTAAAGCTATCAAGGCTCAAAACTGCTCTAAGACTTTGGGGATAACCTGTACACTGTCTATTCTCTTTTGGAGTTTGAGAAGTATTTCAGATTCCTAACAGAGTGAATGACTAGTCTTAAAATACATGGTGTAGAATTTTTTGGTGGTAGAATTTTTGTTTTCATGGTTTACATCAAAAAGCAGTTATTTAACAATGAGCATGCCCTCCTCTAATGTAACTCATACTGTATTAAGATAGGAGATGGGATATTGCTTACAAAGTACATCCTTACTGGGAATACAAAAATACAGTGTTTCCTTCTAAGACAAAATAAGGGAGAAAATGCCAATAGAAAAATGGTTTGTTTTTTACTTGAGTGATTTTTGTTCACTTTTATTACATATTTTTCCTAAGTAAAACTTGTTTGGTCACTTAGAATTTCCAACAGTATCATAATATATTTTTGTAGACTAATACACAATAACTAAGTACAGACTTCACCTACACTTTGTTTAACATTCAAAAACATTATTAAATATGAATTCATCCTGGAGCTAAAAAAATGTCACTTTGGGCTTTTACCACTACTGGAGCTAGCTGGACTGACTGGACTTGGTGGTGAAGAGATTTGCAAGCCCAGCTGCACAACTTTGGGTGAAATCGGGGCAGCGTTTCCAACACTCTTTGCTGACCTAGGAAATAAATCAGAATTAGTAAAAAAAAAAAAAGTATTTTTAGTATAAATCCCTTATTTTAAGACCTTAGAGTTTTGAGTATAAGAAGCCTCCATTTATTTAGAAGTTAGATTCCTGGCAACATCAATCACAGAAACAGCCTGTAGTGAGAAGTAAACCTCTGGGTCATTTCCCATTTTTCTCATTTGAAAAACAATACATATAGGATGATGTGGCCTCAAATCAGTGAGTCTAGGATGGATGGGAAACTTTCAAAAAATGAGCTTGTGCAAATAAGGAGGATTCTCATGAACAGGGGTGGGATTATCTTTTGAAGAGTATGCATGCACAGAGAGCTCATCTGCTGATTTAAGGTGTACAGAAGATGGAAAGAGGTGATGAAAATAAAGGATGCGTGCAAAGCCAAGGCATATTCCTGCCAGGATAGTGTCAGGCCCTCAGTGAGGAAAGCCAAGGACCACAAGCAGGGCTTATCTTAAACGTGTTGGGAAGAGATCAAAAGAAGAGGCCCCTTAGAGCCTTGACCACTGAGAACAAAGCAGGACAGATGTGTAACGATGTCTGCCTTCCGTGCCAGGGAGAAGCTTGACTGAAAAGAACAGAAGGCAAATAGAACTAATGAGGAATTAAGGCACAAAATATGTCAGGATGTAGCAAGGGTATACCTGATTGTTCTGACCAGGAGGATTAAGTTAGAGAAAGAAGGAACAGCAGATGTGATTATAAGCCATCCTGGCTAAACTTTGAAAGATCACCAAGTGCTGCAATAGAAGGCTAAAAGGGCATGTCCCAATTTTCACGTGTCCAACACCCCATCTCCTGGTTATGCCTTATGCCTAGAATACATTCCTGCTTTGCTTCTACCTCCTCAACTCCTTTGTTTTCGCAAAACTGCTCATGTGAGACCTTTCCTGATTGTCCCCTGCTTCTGGTGCTTCCCCCTGCCCTCAAAAAAAATCATTGTTTTATACATGTATATATCTCCCTAGGGCAGTCACTGTTGCATTTTGGCTTTTGTATCAATCAGCACAGCACCAGTCCAAGGAACCACAACTGTGTCTACTCCCTCACAAAATACAATAATAGTGTCAACACGAGTCATCCGTGGTAACTTGCACATCAGCCATTACAGGCAGGTATTTTACATCCCACCAGCATGTTTGCTGACCAGTTTCCCTTGTGACCAATGAGAAGCCAAAGCTGCTTTCCAGTGGGCTGCATGAATTCCATGTTGATAAACTTTGTATGCAGCAATTTGTGATTACTTGACCCTTCTGCGTTAGTAATAGGCAGCACTGGCCTCCTTGCTATTGTCACACACAGTACTCTATCTGCTCACCTACCTCCATCTTCTGGCTTCCTTGAAGACTCAGTGCTAATCCCACCTTCTGTAACAGACCTTTCCGAAGGGTCTCCCACCATCCCCCTGCTAGTACCTCCCCTCTGAGGTTACCTCCCCTTTATACTTTATTTTTGTAATAACTGCTGGCATGTTCTCTCATTAGATTGTAAGTGAGCTCTCTTTAAGGGCCAGCACCATCCTGCCTTTCTTTGTATTCCCAGCCCTTAGTACAAGCGTGACACATAATAAGCACTTAATAAATGCTTGTTGACTACTGATTACCTTCTCTGGATTCACCTATCATTTCTGTAAAGTGACTTCCAGATCCATACACTCAGCCATCATCTCTTTCCTATGCTCCAGTCCTTACGGGTATCTAAACTCAACCTGTCCAAAAGGGAACTCTATCCTACCCATTCCATGCCCTACAAAACGTACCCCTTCCCCAAACTCCTTTCTTTTGTGAGTACACTGATAGTAGATAGTTTCAACCTTGGACTCCTCAGCTCTCCTCTATAACCAACCATTTGCCAAGTTTTGTCAGTTCTGCCTCACAATGTCTTTTCCATCTCCTTCTCCATTTACAGCCACCACTGTAGTTTAGTACTTAATCACTTCTCCCCCAGAGTACTGTAACAGCCTCCTTGGACATCCAGCTTCTAGTCTTCATCATCCTTAGAAATGCCGAAACCTCCCTAAAGCACAAATCTGATAGTCATTTCTTCGCTCAGTAACCTTCAGGGTTTACAGAATAAAATACAAGCTTTTTAGTGTGGTATTTAAAGCCATTAGTAATGACACCAATCTACCTTTCTAAGTTTATTTCACATTACTGCTCTTCATATGCATGACATTCCAGCCAAATGGGTCCGCATTCCCACACCTGATTCTGTGTTTCTGCATGAGCTCAAAAATACAAATGTGGGGAGACAGAGCTAGACAGCAGTTGTCTTGGGAAAGATTTGGGGATTTTGTTGGGATTGCAAGCTCAGGAGGACCCAACGGTGTGGCATGGCAGCCAAGAAAGCTGACTAAATCTTAGCCTGCATTTAGAGACATAGGTAGCTTCTAGGTGATGACTCTAAGTGTACCCTACCTGGATTTACCTCCAAAGTATTAGAGATGGGAGTGACTGAACCAATTAGGGCATATAAACCATATCACGTATCATATATGTCAGAAATGATAAAAGGGGTGTGTTTAGAAAAACCTGGGGAAACTTACATGAACTGAAGCAAAATGAGCAGAGAACCAGAAGAACCTTGTACACAGTAATAGCAATATTGTAAGGGTGATCATCTATGACTTAGCTACTCCGATCAATACAATGATCCAAGAATATTCCAAAGGGCCCATGATGAAAAATGCTACCCACCTCTAGAAAGAGGGCTAATAGACTCAGAGTGCAGACTGACTTTTTTCCCCAGAACATGTTTAATATGAAAATTTGTTTTGCAGGCCTTGATATCTGTAATGAGTTTTCTATTTCTTGCCTTCTCAAGGGGTGGGGTAAGGGAGAGAATCTGAAACCCAAAATTAATGGGGAGGCAGGGAGCCCTGGAGACCGTTCTGGGCACCGCAGTTTAGGAAGAATATTGGCAAGCTGGAGCATATCCAAAAGACAGTAACCCAGATGGTGAAGGGTCTCTAATCCATGATAAATGAGAAACTGATATAACAGGATGTTTAGCAGGTAGAGGTGGTTTGTAGGGGAGGGAAGATCTTCAATTATTTTATGGGTTATCATGTAAAAGAAGAATAGACTTGTTCTGCTTGGCCCCAGGAAGTAACAGGAGTAATGGGTAGAAAATGCAAATAAGCAGATTTAGGCCTATCCCAAAGCAGAACTGGCAACCCTGAAAGTTTGGAGGGTTCTTATCAGTGAGCTAGCACAATGATAGGTAACCATGGTAGCTGGGGAGACTGATGAATGGAGAGGCCACCTGATACGAGGGAGGCATGTTAATGGAGGTCCACACGGATATAGGAAGAGCAAGAGGCAGGTGTGGAAGGAAAGACCCAGACCATGTACTGCGCTTTAAAAGTTAGAGAATAACCTAAAATCTGTTGTATCATAATAACAAGCATCTAGATTGTGTGACACAAGTAGATAGCATGTGCTTCATAGGAAGAAAAGTGGTAAAATGATCACGTTAGAGGAAGGGAAGTATGGTTTTTCCAACTGTCGCCATATGTCAGGAGAGAGAGACAAACCTTGTATTAAGTGCCGGAGATAAATTTTTAAAACTCTCAGTGAGCTTACATTGTAACAAGAAAACAAAACATGAAAGGGAACTGGCACTCAGAGAAAGCCAAGGTGGTTAAGCTAGCAGGAAGTCAGAGCATTCTTTGAGCTGAGAATAAAAGGAACAATCTGTGCTGGAGAGGGTGCTCAGAGATGTGGTATCTTCTAGAGAAAGCCAGGTGTCCATGAACTCCAGAATACGGAAAAGGGTCTAAGATGAAACGGCTATGTATACATATATACATGTGTTTGCATACTTTTTTTAATTAGAACAGAGTGTAGAAGGCACCACGTAACAGGATGGGTGAAGACGGTCCGGAGAGAAGACTGAGGTGGATAGAAATGAAGGTAGAAGTAGAGATGGCAAGAGGAAATGCTTATAACTCTGGCAGACTATTGTACAGTTACAGGATAGGGAGAAAAAGATGATTTGGAACTTCACCCTTCAAAGTCCTGTGATGACAGAATGCCATTCGTAGTAGCATTTGCTAGTGACTTCTCAATCCAAACGTTAGGGAACTGGTACTGAGGGGTGGGGAAGTCAGATAAGAAGATGAGAGATCTCCCTTCCCCCACCAGCCTGAATTCACTTAGCACTAGCTCTAGCGTCTCGTTCCAAGATGGAATGACATACACCTACGAGGTACCCCGCACGAGGCCAGGCGCTTGGATCCCAATCTGAGTCCCCAAAAGCAATGGCCCCCTTGTGACTCTTGTCATCCTGAGGCTCAGATCTCTGATGGATGCAACAATAAAGACACGTGCTTGGTGACTTGGGGGCCAGTGGCGAAAAAACAGGTACATTGTGTTCAAGACTGCGACTTGAAAGAGCCACAGACGCGTCACTTGCCCAGAAGCTTCGAGCTAAAGCAAACGAACCGGCCTTGAAGCTTCTGTAACTATTACAGTCTTCAAGAGGAGCTTTAAAGCATGGGGTATGGTAAGGAATAAAGGTGCCTCTATCTTAATACAGGAAGCCAATTAATTATATGGGAACTGTTTCCAAATCACTGGTCTTATCTGTCAAACCACTGAATGATCAGTTAGTTCCAGCAGAATTCAAGGGCAATTACAAGAGTAATGTAATCTGACTTACTCAGATAAGCTGCTAATGCTGAACAGTGGCAAACTGATGAATGCAAAGCCCTGGATCCCTATCACCATTTCCTACAGAAGGTTAACAGATGTAAGAGACACCAAAACAGGCCCAAAAACAGATCAGAAACTGCCTCAGAAAAGGCTTTGGGCTCCCAGACAGAGTGATATAGCTGGGAAGGGCAACATGAGTTTAGACCATAAGCTCATTTATAGGTACAAGCAACGTTATCCCCAGAATCAGGACAAACAAGTCTACAAAAGGCTTGGCATCAGACCCAACTGAGCCTGAATATCCATCGCAGGAACCATTGCCCGGGTTTTTCTCCGGAGCTCATAGCACTGATGTCAGGGAAAACACTGCATCTGGACGTGAAACCGAGAGTACCTATCATGCTACCAGAGAAGACGGAAACGGCATTCAAGCCACAAAGAAGGGAAAAGATCACATCTGTAGCTCTGCCCTTGCCCACAAAGAATTCCCATCTACAAGGAACGATTTCTAAAAAGTAAAAATGTGTGAGCCAGTTGCTTGCTACGCCAGCGTGGGGACAAGGACAACGATATTTAAGAGGCAAAACCAAATGAAAGGCATAAGCATAGTGTGTGGTTGTAGGACAGTTGTCTTTTGTATGAAATAACTGATAGATCGAAGACACTGGTGGTTCTGAATTTAACACTGGAAATACTGGTATTATTGGGAAAAGCTTGGAAAAATTGGTTATGGTCCAATTGATAGTATTCTGGATAGCGTAATTAACTGCACCAAGAAATAATCACGCCCAGAGCTTACATATAAATATATTCCCTTTCCAGTAAATGTGTGCCAGACATTATGACAAACAACCCAAGTGGCAAAAGTCAAAAAGCTCTCTTCCATTACAAAAAGCATAATCTGTGAGTACAGATGATATACATCTATATGATCTTCCCAGCCTCCATATCTCCAGACTATACCGCCAGGACTCCAGCCTCACTGTGCTCCTCAACCTCTTCCCACCAGAACTCTGGACTCTGTTCGTAGACCTCCCTTGGGCTTTGCTAAGTGAGCTTTCACATTATCTCCCTCGAAACCAGGCTTCCACATCACTTCCCAGCCACTCCAAACCACGCCTTGGCAGCACACATACCCTCCTCACTTGGAGCACCTCTTCATTATTGTCTTTCCTTGTGTAACAGAAGCTCCTTGGCGGCAAGGACTGCCTTGGTTTCTTGTATTCCCATTGCTTAGCACAGTGCCTGGCACACAGGCACTTACTAAATGCTTACTAGTCATTCACTCATTCCACTCCTGACTCAACTCCCTTTCTGGGCTTATCCACGTCCTCACTTGTAGCCTTCCGCTCTGAGGCCTACTGCTGTGAGCAGTGAGTCTAGCCTGAACATCTAACCCTAGACATGCTCACTTCATTCCTGGTTCAACTCAGTTTCTGGACTTCACCTCAGCAGCAGCAGCCTAATGCCCCCTATGCTGGTCCCTCTTCTCTATTCTCATCTTCCCTCCCCTCTGTGTGGTCTTCTCCCATTAGAGAGGGAGTGAACTCCTTGAGGGCAAGACTGTTTGGTTTGCTTGTATCTGCATCCCAAGTGCTTGGCACATAGTGCTTAATAAATGCTTTATCTATCATATATGTCCATATGATTGTATGTGTATACACATGCATACATAGATACCCATGGACACACAATTTTCATAAATAAAAACAAGTTTTTTACTATTCTGATTATGGCTATTTCTCAAAATGGCTGATCCTCATTTACCAGAAAGAGAATGGTATCTATAATTCAGAGTACTGTCAATTGGAACACACCCAATGCCACTATGCTTTCTAATGTGATAATAACAGATGCCTCTCACTGGGCCTTTCAGAGAAGAGGAAATAGCAGAGGCCACAAGCTGAGGCTGACATACTAGGACTATGACACAGGAGGGGCCACTACTATAGATCCATTTAGTGTCACAGCTTCTTCTTCCAGGCCCCAGAGCATGCACCTCCCTGCAGGGCCTACAGTGGGATCCTCCCTGGGCCCGCTGCTCATCTCTACACCCCAGCAGCCAGTGATGCAGGCGGGGAGCTGAAGCAGGGAAAGTCCACTTCTATCCTCTCCCCAATGGGACAGCTATGGTAGAGCGCAAAGGAGCCTAGACTAGGCCAAGAGTTTAACAGCAGCAGGAGGAGCTTAGAGACCCTAGATAATCCATTTTAGGAGGGAGGAACATCACCACTCACTCACCTTGCTGATAGCGAACTCTGAGAAGAAGACCTAGATGTACGGCGGCTGCTTGTAGTACTTGCTGTTGGTAGTTCCAAACCCACCTAGAAGAACATGGTGTACTGCTCATTACTATGACTGGATTAAACAGGCTGTTATCTCACTGTATAGCAATCACTTCATGATCCATGCTTTGGAAAACATTTATGCTCATTTGCTATTCAGCCTTTTTACCACGGGATTTAGAGTAGAAGGAACTAACTCAGTGATCCTGTCATCCAATCCCATTATTGAAGAGATGATGGGATGAGGGCTATAGAAATTAAAGAATTTAGCCAAGGTCATGTGCAGCAGCACAGGGATTTGAACCCAGGCCTCTCTACTCTAAAGCACCACTTTAGTGCATTTGAGCCACTTTAGTGTATTTATTGAACATCCACTCATTAAATTCTACATAAATGAAGGGCTTAAGAGAAGGTCTTACCTGTTGAAAGTATGTTTGGAAAATGCCACCTAACTCAGGATTTTCTTCTGAAGCCTCAACCAACAACTTGTCAACGGACTTGTTATAGTCTTTGATTTCTCGAACACTGATGTCGTACTCTTCTAGGGTCGGCTCTTCAGTTTTCTTGGCCAGGCGGAGCTCTTTGGTGAGTTTAGTGCACTGTTTGGGGGAGAGACACCGTCACAGTTTGACGTCAGTCAACAGAGGAGATTTTAAAAGGTCGTTTCAATTGTCAAACACGTTTTCTCCAAAAGCAGCGATTTGGTCACTCTTGGCAATTTCAAAGAGTTTCAATGAGACTAGGCCAAGTTTAAAAAGATGCCGATACCTGTCTCTTGGCTCTCTCCATCTTGGGCTTCTGCTCCTCGGTGACGTTGTTTAATTCAATTGCATAAACCTGCTTCTCGGCATACCTTTCTTTGTAATTGTTGATCAGATTTTTCAAGACTTCCAGAGTGTTTTCCATGCTCTGTAGGATGCAGAGTATTAACACGCCTTACACACACAGGTAGATGTTTTTAGTTCTGCCAAGTGCCACTTGAATAGCGTCACTTCGTTTCACTTATTTTGGGGGTTATTATGTGCATTAAGAGAGAGCGTAGAGCTCCCCTGACTTCCTTCAAGACTCAGATCAAATCCTACCTTCTTCAGGGGAGTTCCCCCAATCTCCTCACTGTTAGTCCCTTTGTTAAATTAAATTACCTTCCACTTACATTGTGTATATCTTATATTTAAATCATTATTTGCATGTTGTTTCTCCCATCAGCATATGAGTTCCTCAAAGTCAAGGACCATGTTTTTTCCTTTCTTTGTGTCCCCAGTGCTTAGCACGCTGCCTGACACATAGGAAACGTTTGCTGATTGAATGACTAAAGCACGAAGAATGCTGGCTTTGAAATCTGGGGATCTGAGTTCAAATCTTGGCTTGACCACATCTATATGACTTTTAGGAAGTCACAACCTCCCTGGTCCTCATTTTCTTCCTCTGTAAACTAAAGGCTTTAGACTAGACGGCCTGTCAAGCCCCTTCCAGGTCAAGTCTGTGATCATGTGAACTTTGATCGTGTGGAGGAAAATGGGCCAGCATAAAACTCCTGAGTTGTTTTTTTGGTTTGTTTCTCTTTTTCTTGACTAGATCTGGACTTCATCAGTGCAGGGAGTAGTTCCCTGCTGAGAAAATCTCCTTCTATTCTTTAAAGAGCTGCCTTGCACAGCTGCCATGTCAGAGATATGGACTTGACCCAGCTCTACCTGCCACCAAGGCCAGCTCTCTATCACTACCCAACACTGTCTGCTGCTAGAAAACCCAGAATGCTTTTCCTAGATTTTGATAAAAACAACCCATGTTAGATAAACTATCATATCCAGAGCCTCCTTTCACACACTCTAAACTCCAGCCAAACTCATGCTGGCTGTTCCCTGAATGCCGCATTCTATCCCCCTTCCAGGCCTCTGGCCTTAAGCCAGGAATGCTCCCTCATCAACTCCTTCTCTGAGGACTCAAATCCTTTCCTCTTTCAAGTTCAGCTCTGGTTCCATCTCCCTGAAAAGGCCTTTCCTAATTCATTCTCCCAAGGCATTAATGACCCCCACCCCCCTCCAAAAAAAAACCACTTATGTTTAACTGTTAAGAATCCCACATTTCATTTGTCAGCCTATCCTTCAGCTTTATTCTTCGTCTAGGCTGGTATCTGTATTTTTGCATGGTCATTGTTACCCTGAGGAAGGTCTGAGAAGGGTATTGCCAGGCTTTCAAAAATAGTATTGTCCAGCACTCCCCACTTTTACAGTCACACAATTGACTCAAACAATATCCCACTGTGTTTAACACTTGTTGACTATTTTAAAAGTCATGATTCACTGGGGCAAAATGCCATGTGGAAGGTTCTCCTCACAACTTCATGCAACCAGAGACAATTTTGTTAAATGACCCTCTGATTGGAAATGTAAAATGTATGCAGGGATAAAATCTCCCCTAAAGTATTCACAATTCTCCTAGAAGCACTATTCTCTGGACTAGATTAGAAAAGCATCACAAAAAGGATGCTGGTATGGAAAATAATGGGTCTTTACTTCAGTGAGAATAATGAGGTCACCTTAAAAACACTTTACAACTACCTAAATGCAATACAGCCTACAATACTCCTCATGTTCAATTCTGGGCCCAGTATGTTGCCTATCTGTAGTGTCTATCCAAGATACAGGCCACATTCCACCATCTAAATGAGGCATTTTCCATTCACTTGGTTTTTCTTATGTGGACAGTTGGGCCAAACTCTTGAACAACTATGGAGCTCTAAATTTTCAGCTTCTAAATTTCAGCTTCTAAATTTTCAGCTTCTAAATTTATGATCCTCCATGAGAGTGAAACACCTTTCAGAAGCCTTGGCTTCTTTGTGGCCTCAAAAATTTCTGTAGAAGTCTTCCATTGTTAGGCAGTTACACCAAAAAGCACATCCTTCTTTACCCTGGGCATATCTAGTTTTGTCCTTAGCCCTGACCTGTGAGGACGACTCATCATGAAGAGGCATAGTGTGTATGTAGGACTATAGCTGGGCTGGATCCAGGCCACAGTACTACTCTGGGACCATTCTTCATCTATTCATTCATTCTCTTTTGTCATCCTAGTGAAAGGCAGCAAGGTAGAGTGTGCAAAGAGTACAGGGTTTGCAGTCAGAGTATCTTATTCCAAATTCCATATGTGTTACTTATTGCACATGTGGCCTTGGGCAAATCACTTCCTCTCCATAGAGCTCATCTGAAAAATTACTGCTCAAAAAAGAGAATCAAGAGGATATCAGTAACTATGGGCCTCCATGCTTAACTTTCTCATGTTTATAAATTTTTTAGAGGAAAGATATGCATACTCATGATGAAAATATGAAAAGGGAAGCCAAAAAATACACTAAAAAGGTCACATCTTCAGTCACATGACTGACAGTTACAAAGAATGAACAATCCTGCTGTGTGCACTACTTACTAATTACAAAAAGGCATTTCACTCAGTAAAAAGCTCTTCTCCCAAGGGGGTCATCCACACATACATTAAGACTGTACATGATTCCTTGTTAAATAAGGATCCAGAGATAACTCCCTTCAATGACCCTCTTAACATCAAATGAAATGTGAAAACAAAGAGATGTGTGCACACCCCAAGTGATCACTACAGTAATGTAGGATCTGTGATGCAAGTTTGAAGTAGGAGAGAGATTACAGGTACTGAAGTGCCCCAGATTCTCCTGTTCGCGGATGGTATCATGTGATCAGCATGCCCCCAAACACTGACAGGACCTCCAAGATCCATGACTGCCTGAAAAGAAAGCGGCCTAAAAAATCTACAAGAAAAAGTAAATGGATGAAAATGTCTCTTTTCCAGATAATGGCATACAGTTGGATGCCCTGTTGGTTGCTTTAGTCCATTAGTGTATTTATTTGGAACCAGCTCTTGAGATGAACATGGAATTGGGCCCAGAATTAAGTCAGAGAGTGAGCTGAATAGAATTGGGGAAGTTGTGCAATTACTTCAATGATTTCAAGGTGCCCCCTCAATGTAAAACTCTACTTTTTAAAAAAATGTGATGCTTTGTGGTTACAAATCTTAGAGGGTCATGAGGAGAAGAATGGTGGGCACTCGTAGGTGGTAGTATATTTCTAGTGGTAACCAAAGTGGGTGGCACTGAAAAAATGAAGAAGCTGAAGAGGAAGTAGAGCAAGAAGTAACACAAGAGACGGACAGCCCAAGTGCTCTACTGGAATCCATGAAATGGAAGCAGACTTGGAAGAAAGCCTCCAGCACAATGGGGTGAGTCCATCATGTAGGACTGATGGACAAGAATCGCACAGGGTGAGAGTCTTGGATGGGTTTCCATCCACACCAGAAGTGCCCACATCAATAAAGTCACAAATCCACTGATCTACTGAAAAAAAAAATAAGATCTGTTTGTTGAAAGAATTGCAAGCAGAGTGGAGCAGAGAGCATGCTCAACTAGCACCACGAGTGGAGTTGCACCAGTACCTAGGAGCCAGGTAACCACGGCCAAATATCATTTAACATTTATCAGCTTTGGTTTCCTCTTCCGTAAACTGGGGACAAAAATACCTGTAGTACCTGTAAAATGGGGGTACCAGGTGCAGTAACCAGGTCCCAGGGCTCCTGTGGAGAAAGCATCTTGGAAACCTTAAAACACCATGCAAATGGGAATCACCATTGTTGGCCTTTACCTGGATATCCTCCTGGAGTTCCCTGATTTGTCTTCGCTTGTATCTGTATTTTTCATCCACGTTTCTTTTTTGTTCTTCCAGTTTAATTTTTATTTCATATTCAGTACCTATAATTCAAAGGACTTTAGATAAGACTGCACAAAGCTATTGAACACGGACTAGACTGAGTAGATAGACTTTATGTGGAATGCTCATAAAACGTTTCTCCATTTACATGCGATCTCCTGACCCAACATGATGTAGCCATTCCCTGCCTTCCAAGCCCTTCCTCGGCTCCATACTGCTACGGGGATAAAGGACATACTCCTTTGCTCTGTAATTTCCACCCTAGTCTGGCTCCTATTCACCTTTCCAGAATTAGCACATGTTGCTCTCTGTCCTATGTTGGAATGTCAGTCTGCTGGCCCTCTCCCAAACTCAACATTCAGTCTCCTAGCCCTGTGTCTTTGCACAAGCTGGAATGCAGTCTAACTTCCACTTCTTAGAATCTTTGACTTTCTGCAAGGCCTAGTTCATATGATAGCTCCTCTGAGAAGCCTTCCCGAGTCCCTAGTTATTAATGTTTTCCCTCTCCTCTGGGTATCTTGCACTAACTTATCTGTTGATTCATTATACTGTAAGATCCTTGAGGGGAGGATTCATCACGTATCTGAACTCTCAACCCCTACAATGGCACCTCGCACACAGTAAGGGCTTAATAAATGCTTACTGAATACCATACCCAGGAAGACACAAGTTCTCTGAGGATAGGGACTATAGCATTGGATCTCTGCGACCCCAGCAGCTACCACACAACACCTGGCTCCTAATAGGTACTCATATATTGGCTGCCTAAATTACTGAGTATTTTCAAAACCTGGAGAAGTCTCTCCCACAGACATCATGGCACATACTGCCTTAGCCATCAAACTAATCCCAAAGTGAACATACACTCAGGAGGGATAACTAAACAATAATAAAGCATGGTTTCCTTGGGTCATGTCTGGACTCAAGTATCAATTCTCAAACCTTGCTGATACTGTCCTCCAACATCATGCAGAACAATATTCATTGATTCTTTCATGTGTGTATGAAATGGATGACCATACTATGTGAACAATAATCTGAAGGGGCCTGGGGTCGGAAGCAACCATGAAATGATCTCAGAGTCCATAGAGAGGGAGAGAAGAAGGATCTGCAGAAGAGAAGAAGGGAGTGTGTGTGGCCCTGACCGAGGAAGAAGGGGTGCAAAGTCCGCTGCTACCCGTATTTTATCTTTCTCCACCAGCTTCCTGACTAGAACCTCGGGCCTGAATGACACGAACCTAATCTTATTTTTAAATCCACTTTTAATCCATTTTTAGACTGGTAATTCATCACTTTTCAAGGAACTATGATTAGAACAATTTGTTACATTATCAGAAATAAGGCAGTGTTTTTGATTAGAAATAACAGAATGATGGGAAGTGGAGGCTGATGAGGGGCGAGAGTCTTTGCCACAACAGTGCCATTAGATATAAATGCATTATTAGAAAGAAAAAGATCCTACGTCAGCTATGAATAAGACCTTCTACTAATTATTCTGGTCCGGCCAAGCAGTGCCTGTGGAATGACTTAACCCTCCTGTTTATCTGGCAACGATTCACACCCAATTTATCCTGCTTAGAGCTCGTTTGCACATCATTATTTGTACCGTCTTCCCTGTTAGGCTGTGAGCTCCTCAAGGGCAGGGGCTGTTGGCTTTTTGCCTTTCTTTGCATCCCCAGCACTTAGCATAGAGCATAACACATAGTAGGTGCTTCACACTATTCAGAGTAAGGTAGAGCAGCTTTCACTGATTGACGCTCAAGAAAGGCCAGAAGCCTGCTGCACGTACTGGTGGGAGTGATCTTCTGAAAGGACTGTTTATAGTTGGAGTTACAGGTGTTCAGCACACGCAGCGTGTTTTCTAGGGCGTAGATCTCCTTCTCGGCCTTGTGTATCTGGGTATCCAGATTGTCGCCTTCACGCTGAAGCTCTTCCTTGGTTTGTGCTGCCTGTGAAAATGCAGAGAGAGCTGCGTCTGATCAAGCGATTGATGCAAGGAAAAGTGGCCTCTCTTGGAAAGATCATCATACCCCGCTCCCCAAACCCTCACCCCCGGCTAGAAAGATTAAACCTCTAGATGCTGGAGACATATCTCCAGGGTGTTAAGATGCCCCCATCATTATTTTTTCCTAGTGGAAATTCATCCCGACCAAGCGAATTGTCTCCAATTCTGTAAACCCAGGGCTGACACTAAGTAAGTGTTGACTTGACCTGGGATGGTTGTGTGTGTGTGTGTGTGTGTGTGTGTGTGTGTGTGTGTGTTTATGGAGGCTTTTTTTAACAAATGATTTTCTCTCAACTGAAGCCAAGTAATTTTGTTTTTATTGCTTGACCTTTTGCTGGTGTGCCAGGGTCTCTCTCACCAACAGTCCCAACACCTATAACCAAACCAACCCCATTGTCCACTGTGGGATGTGTACACCAATTACTCCTCCAGATTTGTGGAGTCTACAAAATTGGAAATCTCATCACAACAGACAGAACATGAAGCGGCATTTCTAAGTCAAGGACTATTGAATACTGACCCTTTGACTCTCAGATTAGAAACACTGATGTTGAAATAAAATTCTGACACACATCTATAACAATTTTTATTTCAATGTAGTCATTCCCTGTCCAACATTTTAAGTAGTTTTCAAATATAATAATTTCATTAAATTTAGGTCAAAATAAGACTTAACTCCCTTGTAAAACTAAAAGCTTACTTGGGGAAAAATATCGGTCTCTTACTGGTTTGTCATCAATGGAACTGAGGCATGATGACTCATTTTTTTTAAAGTCCAAGATGGGCAAAAGGAAGATAGTAGTCAAGAGTTTCTTGTTTTTATCTCTCCTTTGCCCTTGAGATGTAGGAAAACTGTCCTCATTCCATGTCTCCCCTGCCATAGCTCCTACTTAGACAGGAGCAGAGGGGGAGGATAGGACACACTAGGGAGAAGCAGTGGGATATCAGGTCCTACGTATGGAAAAGATGCAAGATCCTGCCCCAACGTGGAAAGATATGTAGATATTGTGTACTTCCTCATCTGTTTATGTGTCCTTCTGTCCCCTCCCCCAGAAGAATGCAACCTTGGAAGCAGGCACTATTAAACTTTTGTCTGCATACGAACAGTGGCAAACTTATGGGAAAAAATGGACAAGAGCCACATCAGCCAGCTACATTCTGCATGGCTAGAAGGAACATCCCCCATCCCCCATAGCACCTGGCACAAAGCAGATGGAATGGGAAGTCCTGAACACTGGCTCCTCGGGATCATTCTCTAAAGTAACTACCTCGAGTCCTCTGACAGCAGAAAGTCAGTCAGAAGAGCTAGATCTGAATGCGGACCCTGAGCAAATCTCTGAGTGTCAGTTTCCTCTTCGGTAAAAAGAGGGGTTTAGACTCAGTGGTTTCCATAGTCCCTTCATTTTGCGATTGCGTGAGTCTATGGACATATCGCCAAATCACAACCGTAACCCACATAAGCCAATACCTTTATCACATAGTAGGCTTGTGTTTTTTCCTCTTCCCCTTCAGGAGGCATCATGACAACTGTAAGAAGTTCATATCTGTTCTTCAGTTTATCAATATGACTTAGTCGGTCGTGAAATTCAGCACTGATTTAAAGAGATTTTTAAAAGTGACAATATTAAAAAGATCCTAAACATTTGTTTTATCCACAAAAGAGTATTGTGGTTTACTAAGCAAAGCCCAGAGAATCAGCATTTAATTGAAATAATCAATAGCTCTAATATAGTACCAAGATACAAAATAGATCCATACAAATTTTCAAGGTTTCTATATGACAACGAAATTCAAAAGGAAAGTGATGAAAATTAATACAAAGTACTTAAAATATTTGAGAGTCAATCTATCAAGGCACACTCGAAACTTTTATTAATTCAACTACAAAACATTATTAGAAGAAATAATGATAAATCAATGAAAGAATATCCACTGCTCATGGTTGGGCTACACCAATATAATTTTTAAAAGCCTTTATGACCTAAAATAATAACAGATTTATTGCTACATAAATCAAACTACCTTTAAGAGAATACTTTGGAGAGCTAGACAAAATAAGTCCAATTCAAGGAAAAAAAGGTCTGAATCTCAAAGAAAATGTTTTTAATGTAGGAATGAGAGAAGCATGGCACTTTCCAGTCCTCGAATTAAATTATAAAGCTGTAACCATCAAATCCATTGATAACCAAGCCTCAGAAAAAAAGAATCAAATTTAACAACCCATATGATAAATCAGAGAGAATAGACCAGTAATAATGCTAGCTAACACTATTATAGCATTTAAAGGTTTGCAAAGCACTTTCCGTATATGATATCTACAGCTTCTTACAACAACCCTGTGAGGAAAACACTATTATCATCCCTCTCTTACAAATGAGGAAACAGGCCAAGATAAACTAAGTGATTTGCCCAAGGTGGCACAGCTAGAAAGTGTTACAGGAACTCAGGCCTTCCTGAGTGCCCCCTCCAGTACCACAGCCACCACTCTGCCGAGCTTCTGTGAGGGAAGCATTTCCAATTTGACAAGAATTACCAAGAAAACTGCAAAAACTGAGTTTGGCAGAAATTAGGTTTAGACAAGATCTCACATCCTCACCTCAAAATAGAGATGCAACTTGAATATATGTGTATACATGTACATACACATACATATACACATACATACATGTGTATGTGTACATATATACATATATATCACAACACAAAAAATGCAGAAGAGAACAAGATCAGGTACCTTCTGCTACTATTGCCGGAAGAATACTTAATCAGTGAGGTTTGGCACAGAACCGAAAGGACAAAACAGATCATTTCTGTGACATGAAATTGAAGAGTTTTTGCATGAACTAAAGCAATGCAGCTAGGACAAGAAGGGAAATCATTAAATGGGAAAACGTCTTTCCATCCAATATCCCTGAGGGTTAGATATCCAAGATACGCAGCAAATTATAGTGTATGTTGTGCTGCAAAAATACTTAGCAAGAGCAACGAGGAACAGAGGGAACGGGGGTGAAGAGCCAGCACATGTGGAGCTCTACTAGGTCAGAAAGAAATGGCCTGGGCTTCCATCTGAGAGGGCAGTTCTGCCTCCCCAGAAGTCACTGGGGGTAAAGTCTGGGACCAGTGAAAAAGGAATTCTCCAACACAGGAGGAGGCTGAGACAACAAGTTCATTAAAAGAAAAAAAAATAATTTTGCAATGGAAGTAGTGAGGTATTTTATAGGTAATTAACCAAAAATTTCCTTCTTTATTTTTGAGTTAGTCTGGACTTCCCGCTATGTTCAATACCTATTAAGCCTTTCCAACTGGGTGTCATCTTGAACTCACTACATCCAAAACTGAACTCATTGTCTATCCCCTCCCTCTTCCTAACTTTCCTTGTCACTCAGGGTTGAAACCTGTGTTGTTCTCCTCACTCAATCTCACCCCACCCCCATATCCAATTTGTTGCCAAGGTCTCATTTTTGTCTCTTTCATACAGACTCCCACCTCTACTCTGAAACCCCTCTCCCCAGGTGGCGCAGTGAGTAAAGCACCAGCCCTGGGGTCAGGAGGACCTGAGTTCAAATCCAGTCTCAGACACTTGACGCACTTACCAGCTGTGTGACCTTGGGCAACTCACATAACCCCAATTGCCCTGCCCTCCCCCCCTCCAAAAAGCAAAAACAACAACGATAAAAAAAAGAAACTGCTCTCCCCCAGTGCAGGCCCTTGTCACCTGGACTACAGCAGTAGCTTCTTGGCTGGCCTTCCCTCACTGCAGTCCATCATCTATCCATCTATCTGTCAAAATGAACACGCCGCCCCCTCCCATTCAATAAACTCCGGCGGCTCTCTATTGCCTCTCAGATCAAATAAGAAAGCCGCTGGCGTTCAAAGCCTCTCTAGTCTGTCACCCTCGGCCTTTTTCAGTCTTCTCACACCTTACTCCCTTCCACAGATTCTACAGCCCAGTGACACTGGGTTCCTTCCCACTCCTTGGTCAAACTGCTGGACTTTTCATGGGCTGGTCCTCTCGCTCGCTCATTGCTTCTGATTCTTGGCTTCCCTGGTTTCCTACAAATCCTGGATAAAATCTCCCCTCATCCCCCAATGCCCCCTTTCCATAGCATCTTTCCTCTGTGAATGGCTTCCATTTTTCCTATAGATCATTTGTATGTTGTCTCCCACATTAGATCGCAAGCTCCTTGAAAGGATACATTGTTTTTCGCCTTTCTTTGTATCCAGCACATAATAGGTGTTTAATAAATGCTTGTAGACTCAACCTGACTTAACCTTGTTTGGGGGCTCGGAGGGGTAACACAGTAGACACAGTGGCAGGCCTGAAATCAGGGAGACCTGAGTTCAAACCCAGCCTCAGACGCTTACTAGCTGTGTAATCTGGGCAGGTCACTTAACCCTCTTTGCCTCAGTTTCCTCATCTGAGAAGGAAAATGACAAACCACTCCAGTATCTTTGCCAAGAAAACTCCAAATGGGGTCACGAAGAGTCAGACACAACTGAACAAAAACAAATACACTATTAGTGGAGCTGTGACTTAGTCCAACCATTTTGGAAAACTCTTTGGAACTACACGAAAAAGCGACTAAAATATTGATGCCCTTGTCCCGGAGGTTCCACTGCAGAAGGCCCCCTATGCCACGGAGCACCAAGACAACAAAGCCAAAACATCTGTCACAGTATTTGTTATGGTAGACACCTATCAGTTGGGAAGTGGTGATGGAACACTCCTGAATCATGAGAAATGGGGAACACAAGAATTCAGAGAATCGTGAAGAACAGAACCAGGAAGAGCCTGAACTAGACATGAATAAGGCCTAGCCACCCCCTTCTGAAGAGCTCAGTCAACCAAGGACGTGAGATTAGGTGTGAGAAGTCCTCAGTCAGTTTGGAAGAAGTAAAAACCACTGGGTGAAAGAGGGACTGCATAGGAGATGTACTGGAATTGGATGGAAAGACTAAGTCAGGCTCTGTGGCTCAGCTTAGAACCCAGCATTTGAAGTTTTGGCTAGCTCAATGGTAAAAGCGGTACGGAGTTCTACTTCTTAAAAAAAGAGGAGTGTTAGGAGAAATAATTTCATATAATTAGGGTGAGCAGGTAGACATCTATACAAAGAGGAGGGGCTGGGGGGAGCAGTGGCTGACACTTGAACCTCACTCTCATCTGCTCAGGCCAAAGGAGGGAAGAAAACACACTCATGCCTGTACACATGCACAGCTGGGTACAGAAAAACATTTCACTCGATGGGGAAACAGGAGAAAAAGGGGAGAAGGGAAAAGAGAAACAGAAGGAAGATGGAGTAAGCAAAACCCTAAGGATGTATGAAAACATTTGTAGATTTTTTTGAGGTAGTAAAGTATGGGAATCTGAAGGGTCACTCATAAACTGGGGAATGGCTGAACAAGTTATGGTATATATGGGACGGAATTATATTTCTACATAGATGACTCTCAGATCCAACCCTAATTTGCCTCCTGAGCCCCCATCACAAACTGCCCGTTGGATACTTAATAGCTAGCATTTATAGAGTGTTTAAAGTTTGCAAAGCATGCAAAAAAAATTGTGTTTTGAGGATTTTTTTACTTTTGTAGGACTGGAAGGCTTATCCCCATTGATGGAGTGATAAACACTGATAAATATTTATATACTAAGTACCAGAATTATTCCAGACCTACAGAAAGTCTCAAAAGGAGACGTACACTGTAATGACACAACACCATCATGAAGGCTAGATTTATCCAAGAAATTGAAATAAAAATGCTTCAATGGCCTGAAAATTCTCACTGAAACCCCACTGAAAACCTGCAGGCTCTCTGACAGTAAGAAACAAGAGAATTTGTTGTGCTTCACTATGCATATTTGTGAGAAGAATTTTTCTTTTCTTTTTTTAAAAACTTGAAAAAAAAGAAAAAACCAATTTGTTACAAAATACAGAATTGGGAGGAAGAAGAGACTAGCAGAGGGGTGCAACAGGAGGGGCCATGGAAACAAATATGAGTTTTTGAAGTATTTTTAAAATGTGCAAAAGAAAAAAGAACGAAGACCAAATCATCAAAACAATTTGATGACAGCTAAAAAAAAGTGCTGATCAATGGCACGGCTCGGTCATACACCATAAAGCAGCCTAGCATCACTAGGCTGACCTGCCTGAGGACTCGCAACAAAACCTCAAGACAAAAGACTCTTGACAAGGTGCTGAGGAAACAAAAATATTCTGGCAGAAACTAGGTGAAGAACAGTAGTTCATACCACACACCTAAACAGGCTCCAAATGGATACATGATTTCAGATCTATGGATGAGGAAACAGCTCCTGATAAGATGATCACAAATGATAAAATAGATAATTTTGATAATATAAAATTTAAGAGGTTTTGCACAATAAAAGAGAATGCAGTTAAATTAGCAGGGAAATAGTTAACGGGGGGGGGGATCCTTGCATCATGTTTCTTTGATAAAGATCTCATTTCCAAGACATATGAGGAATGTATTCAAATTTATAACAATAAGAAGCATTACGAAATTGATGAATGATCAAAGGATACTGAATAGGCAATTTCCAAAGGCAGAAATTTAATCTAGTATAGCCATATTTAAAAATTCTCTACATCATTGATAATTTGAGAAATGCAAATCAAACCATCTATGAGGTGTCATACCACAGACATTGGTAAAGTTGACAAAAATGGAAAATGAAAAATGTTGGGATGGTTCATAGGAAAACAGGCACATAAATGAATTATTAGGGGTGGTGATTACTGTGGATTGGTACAGCTATTCTGGAAGAAAATTAGAACTATTCCAAGAGTTACCAAACTGTGTATACTCTTTGACCCAGACAGCAATGTTAGACCGACACACACACATCCTGACTTGCCAACAAGACCAAAGAAGAAGAAAAAGGACTCATGTGTTAAAAAAAGAATTAATAACAAAGCTCTTTTTGTAGTGGCAAGGAACTGGAAACTAAGGGGTGTCCCTCAATTGGGGAATGGCTGAAGAAATTAGAGTATATGAATATAATTGTGCTATTTTAAAAATGATGAAAGGAAAATATTGAGAGACCTGGGAAGATTTTTATGACCTGGTGGGAGTGAAGTGAGCAAAACAATTCATATACTGACAACAACACTGCTAAAACAACTGTGAAAGGCCTGAGAACTCTGATTGAAGACTTAAGAACTCTAATGACTAACCCCAATTCCAGAGGCCACACATGAAAGATGAAATGTAACCAAAAGATAGAAATAAACACCATTAATAGCCTAGGAACTTGCCTGATTTAAAACCCATTAAATACTCATGGGCTCTCCAGATAGCAGTGATAGACTCAAGATCAAAAATGAGACATATGGGCATGGTCAATGTGGACATTTTTTTTTGCTTGACTATGCGTATTTTTGGAAGGTTTTAAGGGGAAGTAAAGAAAAT
Source organism: Phalanger gymnotis (assembly GCA_028646595.1). Classification (NCBI taxonomy): domain Eukaryota; kingdom Metazoa; phylum Chordata; class Mammalia; order Diprotodontia; family Phalangeridae; genus Phalanger; species Phalanger gymnotis. The sequence goes on from CM053626.1 coordinate 30,992,809, forward strand.
ATTTTTTGGTTAATTGAAAAAGTTAAATTAAAAAAAGATAAGGAAACTGAGAAAAAATATAGTGAATTGAACTGGCAAAGCAAAGAAAGCCAGATAGAAAAATAGACAAGCAGGACCATTTGGAAAATTCCATGTTGAGTTTATTATATACTCAAAAAGAAAAGCAAGCTATATGTTGTGAAGAATTATGGCTTCATGCACAATCTTTATTTTATGTTCTAGTTTGTATATGGACATGCTCATTTTACTTGGCTTTTAAGTTCAAATTTTGAAAATCAAATTTAAAAACAAAAGAAAACCCATGAGCAACAATCAAGGTTAGATTTGGGGAAATGATATATCAAAAGATTCATCAAAGGTATGCTTAAGAAAAGTGTGACTTCATGACGAACAATTAAAGAATTTGTGTCAGAATCTTGTGAACTCAATGCCATCATAAAATAAAAGACTGCAGCAAAGGAAGAACATGCTGCATGCCAAAAAAAAAAAAATTTTAAAGACACAAAAAGTTCTCTAAGTTTTACTGTAGAAGTCAATACATTTCATTAACTGACTTTGTCCCAGGTAATTCACACCCCACCCCACTCTCAGAGACCATCATCCTTTTGGTCACCCAGGCTCATAAATTCGGTGTCATTCTCAATTCCTCACTCTCATTCATTAACATGTCCAGTCAGTTGGCCAAATCTCATTTTCTCTACCTTCCCAACACCTCTTGTATGTGTCTTCTCCACCCACACAGCTACCACCTTAGTTCAGACCCTCATCCCTTTTACCATAGGTTCCCAATTAGACACTTGCCTCAGGTCTCTCCCAACTCCAATCCATCCTTCTCTTGGCTGCCGGTGATTTTCCTAAAGCCCAGGCCTGTCTATGTTATGCCATTACACAATAAACTCCAATGACTCCTGGAGGCTAAAAAGATGAACTCATATGTTTGATATTTAAAGCTCTTCACAAACTGCCTGGCCCCTATGCCTGGAATGTCACACACACACACACACACACACACCCCCACACACACCCTGCCCCCAACTCATGTTGGCCCCTTAGAATCCCTGACTTCAAGACTGAATTCAAGTTCACCTTCCATAGGAGGCCTTGCTAGACCAACCCCACCCCCATGCAGCTAGTGCCTTCCTGTCTAAGTTACTTGTATGGACTTTATATGCACATGCTCTCTCTATTAACATGTTAGCTCCTCTTGCAAATAAATTTCCATTTCCACTCTAGTCATTATGTATGTTGTTTTCTCAGCTCTGCTGAGTTCATTGCATCAGTTCATATAGTTATTTCCAGATTTCTCTGTATTCATCTATATTCATCACATTCATTATTTCTTACAGCACAGTAATATTCCAATAAAATGATCATATCTTTTGACCTAGAGATTCCATTACTTTGCTTATACCCCAAGGAAGCCCTAGATAAGAATAAACTCCCCTTACATACCAAAATATTGATAGCAGCACTTGTTCTGATAGCACAGAATTAGAATGGCCATTGACTGGAGGATAGATAAACAAACTGTGGTACACAAATGTAATGGAATATTACCACACTGCAAGAAATGATGAAAGATGGTGGGCAGGGGTAGAAGGGGGAAGATAATTTGGAACTCAAAATTCTAAAGAAAAATGTTTAAAAAAAGTTTACATGTAATTTGGAAATATTTAATGAAATAAAGTATTAAAAAAAAGAAATGAATGTGATGAATAAAGAGGAGTTTGGAAACATCTGTATGAACTGATGCAGTGAAGTAAGTAGAGTCAAGAAAATATCACCACAATGACTACAACAATGAAAATGGAACCACCACACACAGAAAAATGAAAAGTGAATATAGCAAAATTATAAAGATGGAGCAAAACTCCAGTGAAAAGAAATGAGCAGACATCCCTAACCCACCTCGTGTGGGGTGGCAGGGGGGAGGTAGGAGGTCCAAGGTGCTGCTCATTGCACATGTTTTCACATTTTTTCAATGTCTTGATTGGTTATGTTGATTTTTCCCTCTTTTTCTTTTTTTTTTTAAAATATAAAGTACTATTTGTTATATGGAATGGCTCTCTGGGAGGGAGAGGGAAGGATATACTGAGGAAAACTATGATGATGTAAAAAATGGAAGGCATCAATAAGCTTATTTTATTTTAAAGTATGTGACCTTTGAGGGTCCTTCTTCTGTATTTCGCCAGCACTTAGCACAGTGCCTGACACATAGTGATTAATAAATGCTTGCTGACTGATGGAAGGCACCACCTGAAGCTGTAGCTGGGGAGAAGGAAAGGTGCTGGCTTCCCTAGTGCTCTTCTTGTAAGGCCCCTGCCTCCCTCTCTGTTCTCTTAGTCTGGGGTGTCTCATTGAGCCACAAGGCCCTACCTTAAATGGGCCCAATAGCTAATTCTAGAGCACTGAATGGTCAGGCTAGTTCTTCTACAAAACCCCTTTTAAGTCCCACCAATAGGGACACTTCAACGTTTTAGAAGCAGCTAAAAGCGATTTCCAATGGGAGATATTTTCTGTTCTCATTCATTTCTACAAGAAGACCTACGAGGCGGGAACGTGACTGGCTACCTGATGCTCTGCCGTTCTTGGTCCACATATCTGATCTGAGATGAAAGCATTGCCTTGTGAACCTTGATTTCTTCAGTACGCTCTTCCATCGCGGTATATAACTGCTGCTTTCGTTTCTCCAGGGAAAGAACTTCATCTGCTTTCGAGTGAAGCAGCTCTCGGAGACGTTTCATTTCTAGCTTCTGAAGATTGTCTTCGATCAACAAGTCCTGCCCAAAGAGCCAGATTATTAGCCACTGAAAATGGAAGCCCTCAAAGATATTTTTCTCTCTTTACCTTGCTCAGCAAAGTAGAACAAGGGATGATATTCTCGAGGAAATGTTATTACAACAATGAATATAAATTTTAGGCTTCCCTAAAACACAACAGCAGGAAAACAATGTTCCTAAAGCATTCTGTGGGGAGTACTGCATTGAGTGCCGTTTTGCTAACGTTACAACCTGTTTACAGGAACTTCTACTTACAAGAATGATTAGTAAAAATGAAAAAAATGCAGAGAAGAGAAGAGAAGTAGTTCAGGAAGAAACACAGACAAGCAAGACAGCTTTGAAAGCTACATGTGAAACAGCTAAAAACTTTTTAATATGTTTTCATGTAGCCCATGGGTCGTTACCTGTTTCAGGTTTTTGGCTTTCTGCAATTCTTTTTCTGATCGGTCAATGAAAAGAGTGAGTTCACTTATTTTGTTCAAAAGACCATTTTTTTCTTCACCAGTTTTATATATTGCCTTCTTGAGAAAGTAGAGGTCATTCTAATAAGACAAAGGAAAGAAAAAGATTACAATGACTTCTATGTCATGGCAAAAAATAAAAACCCGATCTCATACATACTACGTGTTTCTAATAGAATTTTCCCAAGTCTATCAATTGGCTGTCTTTACTGAAAACATTTTCCCCTTGCTTTTCCGAAGAGAAAGATGACTGCTACCTCTCTCCTCTAGGTGAACAAATGATTACCCCGCTTCCTCCCCCTTTCCCTGCCCCAGCTCAATGATGAAACGGAAGTCATTTAACTTATCTCAACCTTGGTTTCCTCAGAAGTAAACTGAGAGGCCTGGACTGACCAATGACTAAGATCAGTCCCTTAGGAAGTCAGAAGTCTTTGATCTGTCAAGAGGCAATCACAACTTCACGAAACTTACATGAAAACTAGGTTTAGTACAAGAGAAATGAACATGCATGTGGAACCCACAATCCATACAGAATCTTGCATTTGTATGGAAGCAGGATGAAGGGAGGAGGAAAGACCAGGAAGGGGCATGGTATGAGAGGGGAAAGGTGTAGGAAAGGTGGGAAAAGGACAAGACCCCTCCTGAAGGGGAAGAGCAAAGAGATGGCAAAAGCCACATTCCTTTCCCTTGGGACTATGGAAATAGGAGGGGTTGCTACTCTACAAGGGTCCCAGGTGCACCAGCCTAGTACAGACTGTCTGGCAAGTATCTTGACTCCCAACGACACACAGGGAGTCCAGCTTGGGATGCTAACAATATATGTCAGCTCAGGTCGGGGCGGGGGGCACCCTTCATCCTTGAGACATTCAGGACCTCCTGCATACTCTGGGTCCAGTATTTCTGAAAAATATGGCAGCTCTAAAAGACAAATTCAGGGGACCCCTTAACAATTCTTAACAGATCAGAATTCTTATCTATAAATTTGCCAGCCAATTCTTGAGCTAAATGAAATATCATTCAACTCAGAAAACAGACATTCCAGTTGGTTCCAGTTCAAACATTTGTTGTTGAATATCTAGGCTCATTTCTTAATTTAAACTGTTTAATTGATTAATTTTTTTTTAAATTCCCTCCTCTTAAAAAAGGCTGGGGGCTTGGGGGTAAGGGAACACGGTTTATTCAAAATAATGCTTTGGTTCATTTGATGATACAGAAAATAAGTCTAATTTATTCCAATTTTTGGTTCTCTAAGTGGTTTGCTTCAAACTGCTCTTGTTGCAGATTTTAGTTTTCTGGCCATCGAGCTATTAACATACACACCGATCCTATTATTAAAATTATATACACACACATATAATCTCTAATATATGTGTGTGGGCAGTAGAAACTAATGTTTAACATATTCCTCCAGCAGCAAAAGAAGAGAGAGATGACAGGACTAATAACTAACCCTATCAGCTGTGACAGAGTATGACAGTCATCACAGCTAGTACTGCCTTTTGTGAGTAAGTCTGTTTAAAAATCTGCTGATTAAAACAAACTAGCCATTTACTATGGTTCATCACAAACTTTTCATAACATAAAAGCAATTCTGAAGAAATTACATCGAGCTTCTTGATCTGGTTTTCTAATAGTTCCGATGAATTTTTCTTCTCTTCATAAGTATTCCTAACATCAATAAGTTTTGTTTCAAGGACGATCTTTTCCTCCACATTAAGTTCTCCCTGGAGCCGTGACATTCGTCTCTCTATTTGTTGAATATAAAAATCCTATTTCAAACAGTAAAAATAAAGAAGTAAATAAATCAGCAAACAACTATATATAACTAGGAGGATCTGACATACAATTTTAAACACCCCCACACCCTATGTCTGATGCATGTGCCATGGACTCCCCTTAACAAGAGGTGTGTGTGTGTGCGTGCGTGTATGTGTGTGCGCCCGTTTGTCAAGTCTCTCTCTGTTTCTGAACACACACACACACACACCATCATCATCATCATCTCCCCTCCTACTATCTATCTCTGACACATTCTCCACTACCCTGCCCCCAGCTCCCAGCTGTGATCCCAGGGGTACTCCATGTCCCCAGAACTAAACCTCCCTACAAACTAGTATTCATGAGTTACATCAATATATTACAAGCCTCACAATGTTCCATGCCTGAATGAATTTGGGAAATTATATATATATATAAAATCTGAATCCCTAAATAGTTATAAGGTGAAAAGGACCCAAGAAGCCTGGCTGAAGTAGGAAAGGATTGACTCGGCTAAATCACAGTGACTAGACCTTATTTCCTGCCCTTCTCCAGTCTCAGGCTTAGTTTCTAGCTCATGTAGAGCTCTGGGCTCTGGGACAGACAGGTGAAGTAGACAAACCACCTGTGACTGCGTGGTGCTCTCAAGAGCCTCCAAGGGTAGACTGAGGGGAAATGGGGCCCACTGCAAATAAATGCAAGCATGAAAGAGATTACTAGCTACTGTCACTACAAAGGAGGCATCATGGCACGACGGATAGAGAGACAGCCTTGGAGGGCGAAAGAACTGGGTCCAAGTTCTGCTCTTGCAGCCTTTCAAATAGGGATCTTGCTCTCTTACTAGACAAAGGGGAAACACCTGTCTCCTCTTATGGGAATAATTCCGTTCAAGGGGAACCAGGCTTCTTCAGAATTCTGTCCTAAGCTGAACTCCTGCCTCCAGCATCTACCCCAGTAATGCAGTGCTGACCTTCTGGATCTGAGCTCCAAAGCTGCTGCCTTCTTGATGTAAAGAACATTTGGACGATCACTGCTCTTATGAAAACTCAGTCAGCTGAAGTCTGCAAATGGTTACAATCATGCACACACCTGATTATACATGATCTCCTGTTGCTTCAGGGTTTCCAAATCAAGTTTGTACAAGCGGCGGTTGAGGTTTTTAAGGGAGGAGCGAGTTCCCTCAATTTCAGATAGAACAGACCTCTCCTCATGCGTCGCAGTTTTCAACTTCTCCACACTCTTGAAAAGCGCTTCCTTTATTCTACTCAAATGAGTTTCCACATCCTGAGAATAAACATTAAGTTAATTCACTAAATAAGAGCATCCTAGAATTCTTTATTTACAGAAGTTCAGAGTCTCCAAAGGTGGGCAACTCTTCAGGAACCCCTTTAACTGACTCACTGTGACTCAGTCCTATAAGCTGGCAAGGTGGTCATGGGAAAGTATCCCGGTGAGGAGGACTGTTTAAAATATTCTCCTTGAGACAAATTCTTTTGAATACAAAAGATCACGAGATTTGGAGTCAGTACAATTCCTTCATTTTATGATTTTAAAAAAATATCACATTTCCAGATGTCACAAAGCTAGGAAGGATGGCTGACACTGGATGACTCAGTTAGGAGGCAAAAAGATCTGACAAATTAGGGCACTGAGCTGTATCTAGTATGCTGAAATTCAACAGAGTAAAATGTCAAAGTCTTACACATGGGTTAAAAAAATAACTTCTCAGAAATAAGAAGGAGGAAGTATGGCTAGAAAGCAGTTTGTATGAAGAAGATCTGGTGGTTTTAGTGTACTGCAAGCTTAAGAGGAATCATAAATGTGAAAGAGTAACCAAGAAGGATTTTTAGGCTGATTTTTTCATCTTCCTTTTTCCTTTTCTTTGTCTTTAAAAATTGAATTTGCTATATGGGATGGCTGTCTGGGAAGGGAAGGGAAGGGCATGCTGGAAGAAACTAAAGTAATATAAAAAATCTATAAAAACTTCTTTTAAAAAGATGCTAGGCCAGAAAACTGTCTGTCTAACTGTCTAACAGGATTTCTTAGAATCAGGGAAGGAGAAAATCTAGCTCACAGATGGCCAGGCTGCCTTGAGCAGGAAGTGCAGCCCTTCCTTTGAGAGAATAATGGAGCACAGAGAAAGAACCAGGTCACATCACCAATCCCCAGAGGATCACGGAAGGGCTCTTTGTCACATGATGCTTTCAACAAACGCACATATTCTCGATGCCAGAAGAGTCTGCTCTCCGTGGCATATAGGCATATAGTTTTTGATAAGTCCAGTCACATGGGTCACTGTCAGGGGTATGCTGGTTAAATTTTTAACAAATGGCTCTAAACAAAGATAAATGCATGCACAGAAAAGATACGTGTAAGTTTAATTGGCAATATTAACATTTTCTCCATCACTACTTAAGTCCAAACAATCAAGGGCACAATGAATTAAGCCTTGATTTCTACCATTTGTTGACTTCTCAGGTGTAAGCTTACACTCAGCTTTCCTCAGCCAGTTGGAGCTGGCTCGTGCACACCTCCACGGGGGGGGCTCTTAAAGTCTCCAATAGAACTACCACAAAAAGTGTTAGTGCCACTTTCAAACCACGAGGATGCCATTTTCTGACCTTGTTTAAGGCTCAAAAATGCCTTGTTCTAGCTCCAATGAAGAGACAGGTTGATGGAAAGCGAGTATAGAAGCACGGATGAGCACAAAGCTTGTGCTAACACACTCAGCCCCTGCTAGAGTCACAAGGTAAAGGCCAGGCTGGGTCCTGGCTCCTGGACTGGCCTGAATCCTAGGCAGCTCTCACCTCTACAAGAAACCATTCGGGTGCAATTTTTCCCAAGCCCAGGAAGGGGTGCTAAGTAGTCCCCAAAGAACTCTTTAATCTGTGATTCTGATGCTCTGATTTAGTCTCCAAGACCTCCTTTTTTTTTTAATAAAGAGGAAAAATCTTCAATGAACTTTACCCTGACGACTTTTTCCTCCTCTTTTAGCATCCTTTCCATTCTGGCAGCTTTCTCTTCCACACTCATAGTTTTTTCTGTGGCCTCTTTTAGCTTTTTGCTGAGCATTTCATTCTGTTCCCGAGTCTCTTTTATCCTAAACACATCGTTCAGAAAAGGATGATCAGAAAACTGAGAAGCAGATCGCTCAGAAGAGCTAACGCAGGAGAGTCTGAGGGCACGTCCTCTGGCCAGAGAACGCCTGCTGTATGAGATGGATTCTAATAGTATTCAACCATGTAATGTTTCTGTTGACTAATAACAGGCTAGGGAAAAAATTATAAATTTTATATATATATATATATATATATATATATATATATACATATATACATATATATATATAAATTATAAAGATTTGGCATCTGTCATTTAGAAGTTGTCAAAACCCATACCATTTTCTAGAAATCATCACAAAGTTCTATTTTTTCAAAAAGCTTTTTCTTACTTGTCATTTTTTTCCTGAATTCTTTTCTTCATACTTATCACCTCTCTCCGAATGGCTTCCAGGTCACTTGATGTTCTAGTCACCGTGGCTTTGAGAGTGTCCAGCTAAAGGTCAGGTAGCAAAGGAAAGAGGCATTTTAACTAGAGAGTTTAACATGGAAATGTTTCCCACCATTTCTGAGACATTCCATTGCCCATTGTGATTAAAGTTTATCCTCAGGTCTCCCAGAAGTACAATACATTTTCTACTGTAATTGACAGATATGGAACATTTGGTCTTTATCACTGGCATACTTGGCATAAAGTAGTGTTTGCTATTTTATCAGTAGAAAATTCCTATGTATGTAACTATATTAAAGAAAAGTCTGAAAATTTGGTCCATTATCACTGTGACCACTCATACAACGTACATACCATATTTATTCTTTTTATTTTTTTTATTTTTAATATGTTTAGTTTTCAGCATTGATTTTCACAGGCATTTGAATTACAAATTTTCTCCCCATTTCCACCCCCCCACACTCCAAGATGGCGTACACTCTGGTTGCCCTGTTCCCCAGTCTGCCCTCCCCTCCGTCACCCCACTCCCCTCCCATCCCCCTTTCCCTTCCTTTCTTGTAGGGCAAGATAAATCTCTATGCCCCATTGCCTGTGCGTCTTATTTTCTAGTTGCATGAAAACAAAAACTTTTTTACTTTTGAACATCTATTTTTTTAAAACCTTGAGTTCCAAATTCTCTCCCCTCTTCCCTTCCCATCCACCCTCCCTAAGAAGTCAGGGAATTCAACATGGGCCACATGCGTATCATTATGTATAA
>CM053626.1:31002574-31057058 GCA_028646595.1 Phalanger gymnotis
TGGGCTGGAGCCCTGCTTCCCTCTACCACTTTGTGGGTTCTGCAGCTCTAGAATTGGTTCAGAGCCATTTTTTATGGGTTTTTGGAGGGACTTGGTGGGGAGCTCACGCCAGTCCCTGCTTTCCAGCTGCCATCTTGGCTCTGCCCCCATACCATATTTATTCTAAATAGTTCCAATTATACTTTCCAATTGGTTTTTATTTCATGCTAAGTATACATATAAAGTGAGTCAATATTAAGAATATGTCATAAAATACAAGGCAAACCCAAAATTATATTTGGGAAAAGGTCAGCAGATTATAAAATGTTCTTATCCTTGATTCTAGCTTTTCCAATACCGTTTTTTGTACTTTTTTAAGCCCTAACTAAAACTGTACAAGGTTTATCCAAAATTGGAAGCTATGTAGAGTTTTTGATGGTCTCTGAAAATACTGTGTGAAAATTACTTGTGAACAGGTAGGGAAACTCCCATGAAAGTCCCAAATTGTGAAGTCCAATTTGGTCTCTTGAGGCCCAAGCCACTTGGGCTGGTGCATCCGCTAGGCTTGCATTGGACAGTGAAGTGTCTAACACATCATGATGCTTTGATTCCAGTAAGAAGGAAGCCCTCCCACAACCTCTCAGGCCAAACCTCATCCCCCAGCTCACACACACACTACCTCTGAGTACCTCATCTTGGAGCTGCAGCCGATTGGTTTCGCACTTTTGATAATCCAATCGAAGTTTCAAAGCTTTTCGATCAGCAAGCGTGATTTTCTTCTCATATTCTGCATTGTTTTCTGTCTCACTCTCCAAGAACTTGATCTTTTCCTTAATCATGATTTCTTTAGATCTTAGCTCCTGCTTTGCCTTTGCTAATAACTGACATAATAAAAATGCATAATTTTTAGTAGAGTACAAAAACTAACACTGAAAAAAGCAATGACATTTTCATTTGTTTTCTTGTTGAGTCCAGTCACTTTGTCATCCCCCACATGTGTGCCTTTGCCCAAGCCATGCTCACGAATCCAGAATCCACCTCCTTCCTCACTCTGCCTCTCAGACTCTTTAGTTACCTTCACACCTGAGCTCACGTTACACCTCCATGACAGCTTCCCTGATTTCCAAAGCTATGAATGTTCTTTCCCTTTTAATCTCCCTAGGGCTCAAGATGATCTCTCCTTTGTACCCTCACTTCCTACCTTGTTTTCTACTTTAGAGAACCACAGACTCTCAGAATGTGCAGGGGCCTCGGAGCCTCTCCAGTCCAAATCATACCTGATACAACAGTAAAATGCGTTTGAAGCTTGCTGAATGGACAGAAAGAAGAATCTTTGACAGCTCTGGGTCAGTCTGGAAGGAGCGTGTCCCCCGCAGGGCTCCAGGGATCAGACTCTTACCTTGTCCTGTTTGTTTTATATGTTTATTAACCACAGAATCACAGGATCTCAGGGCTGAACATCAGTCGGTCAATAAATACGTATTAAGCATCTACCGTGTGCCAGGCATCACGATCATGTTCTTCACACATGGAGGTTAAATGAGCATCTACATAACTTCTACTTGCTCCTAGTTCTGTGCCCCTGGAGCCAAAGGAAGCAAATCTCAACCCTCTTCCACACAACAGGACTTCAAACATTTTATCGTGTCCCTGTCTTCTATTGAGCCCTCTGGGGTAAACATCCCCAGTTCCTCCATCCAGTGCTCATACAGCACGGTCTGCAGATCATTCACCATTCCAGCAGCATTCCAGTAGCCCTCCTCTGACCACTGGGCAGCTTTCCAACGTCCCTCCTCAAAGACGTGGCCTCAGCAGTTACGAATCTTGCAGAACCCTCCCCTCCCTGCTCTAGAACATAATGTCTCTCATGATGGAGCTAAACATCTTAATGCCATATCACAATCAAGATTAAAACTGAACTCCAGGTCCATTAAAATACTCAAATCTTCTTCCTCAAAATAAAGCTCTTATGGTGTGTCCGCTTCATCTTACACATTTAAAGTTTTTTTTAATTATGTATTAAATTTCATTTCATTAGATTCACCCTATCACTTCAGTCATCATTCAGCATGTGAGCTTCCCCTCCTAGCTTTGCATCACCTGCAAATTTGAGGAAGATTTCAGGTATGCCCTTCTCCAAGCTACTGGTAAAAATGTTAACCAGAACAGAGGTCAGTGCACGCCTACTGGGGCCCTCCACCAAACAAATGATGATCTCGGGTTTGGCCAAGGACGAGTCCTGAGCCCACCAAAGCATCCAACCCCTTATTTGATATCTCTGTCTTTTGCAAGATAATACAATAAGTTCTTTTTATTAAATGTTTTGTTAAAATCTAGGTAAACCATAGCCATCGTTCCCCTGATCGGTCTAATAACAGCATCACTCTAGAAACTGAGTCTGGCAGGGTCTAGCTGCCAGGCCACAGAGCTGCCTGCTGCTTCCTTGTCCCTTTCATAAAACAGTCTAGAATTTTGCCAGAAAGCCGCGTTAAACATCACTGGGCCAGAGTTCACAGAGTTCATTCTCTTCATTTTCTTTTGAAAACTGGACGCCATGCGCCATTTTGCACTCCTGACCCCCATCCTGTTGGCTATAATCTTTCAAAGATGGCAGACAGTGGCTCAGCAATAACATCTGCCAATTCTTTTACGGTACCAGGGATGAAGTTCACCTACGTTTAAAGCCTTACACTCATCAGCAAGAGCAGGGTGCTCTCCTCCTCGCCCCTTACTTCTCTCGGGCCATTTTGATTCTGCCCTTTCCGGTTCACGGATCACACTCGTTGGCAAAGAAAACGGAATTACCAGCAGGGCTGAGCCCCACTGCCTTCTCATTCAGCCTTTGGAGATTCCTCCTCTTCCCCTGCTCCACCATCACTGCAGACTAGGCAGACGCCATGGAGGACTGAGGGCCACTGAAGTTTCCTGCACTGCCACAGCCAAAGAATCATCCCCAGGTAGCCGGCTGACCTCCACACTGGGAGGACATATCGGAGGAGCACTCTGTGGAAGCCATCCCCATACAGAAGTTAAAACAAAATAAAATAAAGCCATTCTGTTGTCCCTGGCTTCTCCTGCCCAGCTCTGGTCATTCTGGGCTTAAGTCTTCCTGACACTCTTCTTTCAAAGTCACCCTAAGTTGTTGCATTCATCTTCCATTATGGCCTTCAAAGGAGCATTTTAAAAAAATCTAGGTTGGTTAATGAGTTCCCTATGCATCCCCACTGTTCTCTTTGGAGAGCTCTCCCTTTTCCATCTCCCACCTCTGTGCTTTTGCATAAGCAGTGTCCTCCTACATGACTGCGATGTGCTTCCTCCTCACCTGCACCTCCTATAATCTTCAGTTTCCTTCAAAGTCCACTCACCTCCTCCCAGAGGCCTTTCCTGATCCACTCCCCCACCCCCACCTGCCAGCACCTTCCTGCCAAAAACCATCTTATTTTTATTTCACACACAAGTACTTGTAGGTCAGGTCTTGAAGGGCGGGGGCTGTTTCACTTTTGTCTTTGTACCTCCAGCTCCTGACACATGGGTTGGCACTGGGGAAGGGAGGAGAACAAGCATTTCTACAGCCCCTGTTAGGTGCCCGGCACTGTGCTCATCACTTCGCACGCGTCATCTCATTTGATCCTCACAACAGCCCTCCAAGGGAGGTGCTGTAATTATTCCCATTTGACAGACAAGAAAACTGAGGCAGACAGGGCTAAATGACTTGCCCAGGGTCACACAGCTAGCAAGTGTCTGAGGCAGGATTTGAACCCGTGCTTCTCCAACAGGCACTTAACATATTCTTGCTTACTGATCAATTTCTCTCCATAGGAATTATTGGTATTTACGCCTTCAGAATTGTATCCTTACAAGCTTAGCAGCCCTTCAGGGAAACCTCCTTTCTAAAATTTCAATTCTTAAAACTCAGCGCTTTTACTAGACCTCTTGAAATCCAAAAGAGCATGTACATCCCCATCCCTCACATTGTCTGACATATAGTAAGTACTTAATACATAGCAAGCACTTGAGGTATTTCGGTGGTTCAGTGGATAGAACACTGGACCTGGAGTCAGGAAGGCTTGAGTTCAAATCTGGCCTTGGACATTGTCTGTCCCTGGGCAAGTCACTTAACCCTGTCTGCCTCAGTTTCCTCATCTGTAAAACGAGCTGGAGAAGAAAAGGGCAAACCACTCCAGCATCTTTGCCAAGAAACAACAAATGGGGTCATGTAGAGTCAAACACGACTGAAATGACTGAACAACAAACGTAAATCACTTTTCAATTCATCATTTCCCAAAATCTAAGGTAGATGTCAGACCAGTCTTGGCTGTCCCTACTGCATCACAAATGCTCAAGTGAGATGCTCCTTTGCCAACAACCAACCAACAATTAGCTCTTCTGCTTTGGGCTGAGAAAGCAACAGCACATGTCTGGGTAATGGGCAGTACCGCATTTTGTCTCTGGCGCTAGGCTGGTGACCTGCTTCCCAAAGACATCTCTGTCTTTCTTCTGGGATGTCTGTTGGATGCTCCAATGACAATGTCACTTCTGCTCTGCCTCCGTGGATCTTTGCCCCAGTACCCTCCACCATGCCCTCCCAACTACCTTCTTTGCTCCTGGATTTCTTCACACCGCTATATTTTCTTAATATACAAAATTCTATCTTCCCTTTTCTGTGTCCTATTCCTTTCCAGGCATGAGTGTCATCTCACCAACTTTCCAGTTTCTAACAGGATGCATCGCAGGCATCTTGAACTCCACGGGTCCAAAGAAATTTGTTATCTTTTCCCAAAAACCCACTCCTCTTCTGAAATCCCCTATTACTACTAAGGGTGCCGCCCTTCGGCCGGACTTGAAATCTCGATGTCATCCTCTTCTTCACTCTTGATGACCTCATGTGTCCAGTCAGCTGCTACCTTCTCTTCTATCCCCACCACTCTTCTTACACAGACTCCCTTCTCTCTGCTGATGCAGCCACCACTCCAGTTTAGGTCCTTATCACCTGTCACTTAGACTATTGCAGCAGTCTCCTGTTTGGTCTCCCTTCTTAAGTCTTCCTCTCTCTATCCAACCAACAAAACAATTTTCCCCAAAAGCAAAAGTCTGGCCATGTTTGCCATAGTCAGTACATTTCAGAAACTCCCTCTTACCTCTAGGACCAAATATACACTCCTCTGTTGGTCATTTCAGGCTCTTCGCAATCTGGTTCTTTCCTACCTTCCTAGAACTCTTACCCGTTAATCCAACCATGTATTCTACCATGCATTCATCCTGGCCTACTTGCTGTTCCTCGTACACTAATGCTCTCTCTCACCTCCACGCCTTCGCGCTGCTTGTCCCTCATGCCTAGAACGCCCTTTCTCTTTACCATCACCTCTTGGAATTCACGGCTTCCTTCAAACTCGGCTCAGCCTTTCCTGATCCGCCTCTTCCCCACTCCTCAGCAGCAGGTGCCCTCCCTCCTACGCTGCATTTATTTTGTATATATTCTGTGTATACTTATGTACATGTTGTCTATTCTGTTACAATGTCAGTTCCTGGAAGGCAGGCAAGGTTTCCCTTTCTTCTTTGCATCCCCGGCACGAAGCGCAACGCCCAAACAACTTGTCTTCTTACATTAACCATCAGCAAGGCCACACTCCCCCTTTTCCTTTCCCTCTGCCTGCTCCCTGCTCCCTGGGTAAGGGAGCTTTTTGGGGCTGCTGCTTTGATGAGCTGGGGAGTCATCCCAACCCTCCGGGAAGGTGGAGGAACATTAAGCCTTACCAGGTGCTTTGTCCCTACACCCTCCAGACCCCGCCCTGCCCTCTGCCCCTACCACTGAGCTCTTGGCATTTTTAGGCCTTTCTACTGGCCCCGAAGCTCGACTCTGAAATGTGCTCTCTCCCTCCAAATAGAATGTGCACTTGAACACAGGAAACATCTTGATTTTTCTACTTGTATTTCTAGCACCCGACACAGTGCTCGTTACTTAAGCCAGCTTTGTGCATTTGTGCATTGGCATCTGAAGGCAAGGGTTTTATTGGTGCTCTTGTCTTGGATTTTATTTCCTGTGAATTTCTAGGCATTCCTATCATTATTCTTCTACCTTCACTAGCCATGGTACCTAAGGTAGCTTACCTACCTTGATGAAAATACATGGGAGCTATGGCTCCCTTTAAATTTGTAAGATTTATAAGGCAAACTCATTGTTAGCGTTTATTCCTTTATTCCTTTCTAGGAGTCTCATTCCTGTACCTCAGTATTAAACACCATCTTCTAAACCAATCATTCACTTCGCAAATCTTCCTCTTCTGAAGCATTTGCCTTCAATTGGCTGTAATGATGAAAACACTATCTATGTCCCCAAAGCCTTCAGTTTGGGGCCCAAGACTTCATAATCACAAGCGTTTAAAGTGTTTTACTGATGTCTTCTGGCAACATCATCTGTGCCCACATGAATCACAGCAGTAAGTATTAGTCATCCAGTTTGACGAGCCTTTGGAAGTTCACTGTCCAAATACTGGATGAATGCTACAAGAAGACAGAAGACCCCTGTATGGTTCTCTGCATGATGAATGGCCGCCTCGGTACCCTTCGTCAAAGAGTGACCAACCAGCACTGTACATGTCTTCTCCCACTGGCCTGTATGGTACCCTCACAGCAGCCCCTAAAGATCCATCTCACCTTCGTTGGATCAGAAACTGCTACTTCCTCCTGGCGGGGAGCAGGGCAGCTCCTTCCCTTCTGGAAGAGTTTCCTCCCTATCTCTCATCTCCAAATGTTCTTCTGCCCACTGTCCCCTGTGGGAGCTTTTCCTGCTCTTTAATTTCCTGACACAGAACAAGATTCCCCTCAGCCTCTTTAGATCTCTTCTCTCCTGTCTTCACACGGAAGCCCTTTCACTTTTTAAAGGAACATCTGAATCTCCCTGATAAACCTGGAAAGGGAGAAGGTGTTTCTTCAGCTCTTCTACCTTCTCATCTTGGAGGGAGACCAGCATGGACTTTGAGAAGAGAAAACAATAAATTGGTCATGCACAAATATAAATATTTTCATCCTGTAAAATTTCCCTTGTTTTTCATACTTAATTGTTCTTTTAAAGTAAATAAAATAAAGTAAAAATCAAGCTTTGAAAGTTTTATTAAAAAATACTTCTGTAAAGTTTTTCTTTTCCCTGGTTTGTTGGCATGTCTATAAGGACATCGGTCTCACCTGGATCCATGACACATATCTTATGTACATATTCTATGGTATTTTTCACATGTAATATCCAATTCAATGTTACTGCCACTGTAGGCCAGTTTTGTCCACCATAGTATAAGATCCCTTTCCTGATTTCCTTAAAGGCAGACAGTTGTTGGCTAGGAGGCCAATTTGTCTGTCTTTTAACCATCTGTTCACTTTAAGGGTCTCTTTGTAATCCAATTTACATTTTCCACATTTCATTACTGGGTGGACCTTAGAGCTGATGTATTCTACTCCAGCAACATTTTAATCTCTTCTGTGGCCACCATATTCCTGCCTTTAGTTTGGCAGGACGCTTCACCAGAAAGTTGCCACCTAGCTAACCAGTGAGCAATCAAAGCATCTGTTGTTCTTTGTAATGGCTCCCCTGTAGAAATGTTGTAATAAACTACTTGGGGGGATCTCCAGTTCCAGGGCCATCATTCTCCATCTCAGCAGTTCCTTCTTACCTTGTTAGCACCTTCATTGCCACACCCATCTTCCTAACAACCACAATCTGAACTGACCTGCTTTCACTTCGAATCCTTCCAGTAAATGTAAGCCCCCTGAGGGTAAGGACTATTTCATTTTTGCCTTTATATGACAGAATCTAGCACAGTACTTGGCACAAAGTCCAGACTTCATGAATTCATTGAATTAAACTAAACTGACAAAAATAACTGAATCCACCTAAAAGGTAATTTTTAAAATAATCTTTTACAGTTTGAAGTAAATGGGTCAAATATAAAAGAGATTAATAAAAATTAAGGACTAAGCGAGTGATTTACCAATGCACAATGATCCATGTCTTTATCTCTTTTTTGCATCTGTTCTATTGTACCTTCCCACTGTTTGATGAGTTCTTGCCTTTCACTGTGAACCCTTCGAAAATCTTGTGCTGCTTTATCCAGCTCAATCTGCAAAATATTAGAACAAAAGCATGTTTCTAAGTGTTAAGTCTTGTTCCAAACAGTATACTCAAGTCAATAACAAGTCAAGACAGCAAGAATTTATTAAGTGATTAACTGTGTACCAGCAATTGGGCTAAGCAGTAGGGGTACAAAGAAAGGCAAAGATGGGCTCCACGCTCAAGAAGAGGAAGAGGAAAAGGAAGAGGAGGAGGAGGAGGAGAAAGAGGAGGAAGAAGAAGAATAGGAAGAGGAGGAAGAAGAGAAGAGGAAGAGGAAGAGGAAGAAGAGGAAGAGGAGGAGAAGGAAGAGGAAGAGCAGCAGCAGCAGCTAGCTGGATTTATCCAGCGCTTTTAAGTTTCCATAGTTCCAAAGCACTTTACCAATCTTCTCTCACAGGATGCTCACAGCCACCTTGGGGCCAGGAGCTCTTGCCAGGCATGTGCTCTAATTGGGGAGCCAAGAAGTGATGCTGAAGGCCCCTGCAGCCACACCAACCTGAGCAGACATGGTCTCAGTGAGCTCATTGTCGAGTGTCTTTCGTTTCTCGTTGCACTCGACTGTCAGCCTCTCGATTTGTAGGATGAGAGCCTGCACACAAAAACAAGCAACGGTTAATCATTCACTGCCTAAAAGCTGTCAGATCTCGGGTCCCAAGAAGTATCATCTATGAAATTTATTTACAACATAGAAAACTAAAAGATGGATGGATATTCTCACCCTAAATGTATTTTCTCTAAATGTCTAAACCAGTGATTGGTCTGACTGTACACAGAATGGTGACTCAAGGAAACGATTTCTGGAATCTCAAGGAAGTGGTCATTCATTTTTTCTCTGTTAAAATCCATTTCATTTTTGCCTATGTTATTTCATGCTTACCATGACCTGGATCTCCTCATCCTTTTCTCAAGAAAAAGCCTTCATGGTCTATAGGTGGGAGTTTTCTCTGGTCTCCCATATTTCTTATTTATGAGCTAGATTTTCTTCCATATTTTCCACCATCTTCCCCTATGTCCACCTTTGCATCGAAGTCCCAAAGTATCAGAGTATATACTGTCTAAATTTGGATGGACTTATCAAATTCATGACAGAATTTCTCTACCTTCTCATATTCTGCAGTGGTCTTTCCCAGAATCACAGAATTTCTGGACATTAGGGACTTCAGCTACCATCTAATCCAATCTACACTCAAAAAAAAAATAATCCCATTTTGAGGGCAGCTAGGTGGCACAGCAGATAGAATGCCAGGCCTAGAGTTAGGAAGAGTCATCTTCCTGAATTCAAACCTGGTCACAGACACGTACTAGTTGTATGACCCTGGGCATGTTACTTAACCCTATTTGCCTCAGTTTTCTCATCTGTAAAATGAGCTGGAGAAGGAAATGGCAAACCACTACAATATCTCTACCTAGAAAACCCCAAATGGGGTAACGAAGAATTGAATGTGACTGAAATAACTGAACAACAAACAAAAAATTCTGAGATACCCAACAAATGGTTATTCAGCCTTCACTCTAAGACCTCCAAAGAAGGGGAATCAACTATCTCCCAAGGCAGTCCATTCCATTCTGAGATAATTCTAATTGTTAGGATGTTTTTCTAGACGTTAAGACTAAAATCATCTCTTGGCAACATTTATACATTGCTTGTAGTTCTGCCTTCTGGTGCCAAGCAGAAAAGTCTAGTCCCTCTAGTCCCTCCCATATGGCAGAGTTTCAAGTATCTGAAGACAGTTATCATCCCCTCTCCCCCAAGTCTTTTCTTCTCCATGGTAAACAACCCCAGTTCCTTCAACTCATATGTCATGAATTCAAGGCCCTTCTCTACCACCGTTTCCTCCTTGCACACTCTCTGGCTTATCAATGTTCATTCCACAATGTAGTGCCAAATAATGAACACAATACTTCCCAAGTTGTCTGATCATGGCATGTAACAGCAAGTCTATCCCCTGTTTAATCTTAGAAGTGATGTCTCCTCTCTTAATGCTGCCCAAGATTGCATTAGCTTTTGGGGCTGCCATACCATTGTACCGTCTCATACCAAACTTGAAATCCACTAAAGTCCTCATCTTTTTCAGACTAACTACAGTCTAATTACACCTCTCCTATCTTGTACTTGTGAACTCAATATCTGAAACCCCAAGCATAGGACATCTCATTCATCTTATTAGATTTGACCCCAAATTCTAACTTTCCAGATTTTTTGGAATTCACTCTGTCCTTTGGTGTGTAAACTTCTCTTCCTAGTGCTAAATACTAAAAAAAAAATTGGTAAAGGATGATACCAATACCCTTGCCCTAGTCACTGATCAAAGTGTTAAATGGCCCAGGGTACTTAGGTCAGCACAGAAGCTGCACTTGCTTTCATGATGGTCACACTGTGATTATTTTCCATAATCACTGCAATACAAGATGACCAATTATTTCATAAAATTATGTTTCTTGTTACCTTTCCTCACATCATAAAACCAACCCCACTGACTTCTTTATTTGCTTCTCTAAGGGCAGTTCCAGTGCCTTCCTCTCACTCATCTTCAGCTTCCTTTGATCTTCCGTCTTCATTGCTATCAAAAACATTAAGACTGATTCCATTCACTTCTTCCAGTACTATGTCCACTCAGCCACTGGACAAGATTCTCATACTTATGGGACCAACATTTAAATTAACGCTCGACAAGCTAAAAATCATGCATGCTATAATACAGTTTTAGTGTTCTCAGCCCCATTTCCTACCTCCTTCACAACCAAAGGGAGTGGCCAGAGTCACAGAACTGAGGCCATTTTGGACTTTTTCTTATTTCATGGGTTGTTATGACCAAAGAATTCAGCCCCAAACAAGCCAGCCTACTGGAGATGAGTGGCTCTGTACTTGGGTATGCAGGCTGGACCTTAGACCAACCATGATAGTTCAATAAAGGGAATTACCCACAAAAGGTTTTTTTGGTTGGTATCACTACTGTGCCCTTGATTTCCAATGATATTAACTTCCATTTTAAAGATTTTTAAAAAACAATTATTGTAGCAGTCTCTTTGAGTAATTTTATTATATTTTCAACTAGCCTAGCTATATAATTAGGCTAACTTGAACAATACTACTCCACTTAAATTTTAAAATAGCAAAATTGGTAATATCTGAAAAACTGGCATTGTGATTTCGAAAGAGGAATATTATATTTAAACTAATTGTAAACAAATACTGTTAACATCTGTAAATGTCCCAAATACAAAATTTCCTATTTTCCTAAATATTTCTTATTAGCTTCATCTAAATACTGATTAAATAGAGTCTCATTTTCTAACTACTACTAGAGAGAAAACATTGAAATGGCATAAAATGACTTTTTATACTTACCTTGATTTTGCTGTCATCTTGTTGTGTGTACTTCTGGAGAGCAAATGCATCGCTGTCTTTATGAGCTGATTCCTCTAACCAAGCCTCCAGAGCTTGCTGATCCCAGTTCATCTGACACCTCAGACACTCCAGTTTTTGAGAGGTTTTGAATATGATATTCTAATTTCCAAAAAAGAAAAATGAAATGTGTTAATTATACAAAGAAACTGAATAAAGAAGCTCTCAAAGTGTCTCTATTTAGCTGTATATATGTATATATAATGCATTTAGGTATCTCTATTATTAGATACTTATATAGATGCCTATATAACATATATTTTGTTAGATATCTATATAATTTATGACATATATCATGTATTCTCTATATATACATAACGTACATATATTACATATAGACTGCATGTACACATATGTGTTTATATACATGCATGTGTGTAAAAAACCCATAGACATCGCTTATTATTTTGATGTTCCAAAATGTGATGTCACTGTTGTCAGTGTTACCTCCACTGGCCACAGTCATCAGCCCTCCAGGCCACAGAAGATGGCCTTGATGAACTTTGCCTGGTGGTCAGCTCCCAGTTAAGTTTCTCAGACAAAGTCAGCCTGCTTGTCAGACCTGTAACCTGTCCCCACAGGTTCTTGGCCTCTGCTGCTACAGAGGGTCTACCAGGCCTTGTGCTCTTGCTGGCACTGCCCAGAGTTACTCCTGACCCACAACGGGCCACTGGTACAGGACAACAACCTGATGAGAATGAAGCCATTGGTGGCTCCCAGACAGGTAGAGCATAAATCAGCAGCAAACCTATGTCAGATAGACCATAATATAAGGAACTAAGTATCTACATGTGTATTGGTAATTAAGGTGGGACTTTTTTTACTGTTTTAGGATGCTAATTTCATTGTGTTTGATTGAGTTTTACAGGTGCAAAGCTCCAGGCACACACCCTTTTGCTAACTTGGTACTAAACCCTAGGCCCACACCCTTTTGCTGATTAGGTGTGAATCTTTTGGGACCCTGACATGGGTATATAAGATCCAAAGTTGGCCTCTGACTTTAGGGATTCTCAGTCACTGGAAGAATGGCACATGACTCTGGGCAAGCCATGGTTAAGAGCTCCCTGGCTTGTCAACCCAGATGTTGATGCTTTCCTGGTAACTAAGAACTGTGATTTGGTCTGTTTATATTATGTATGTTTGTAATTTGTTTGTATTTGCTCTGAAATTCAGGTTGCTGGCTTTTCCTCCTGAACTAAGTGAATGATATTTGTATGCTGGATTAAAGTAAGATTGTTAACCCCTTAACATTACTTCCCTTAGTAAAGCAGATCAAAGAACCTGTGTTAGCAGCCTTCTGTGTGCTGGTTGTTGTTGGTTTTACACAGCCACAGTATCTGCTAGCAAGATTGTTGCTACAACACGCAAAACACCAGGCCGCATGACATGGAGAAGTATATTAAAGAGAAGACCCAGACTTCAAACTCCATTATAAAGCAGCAGTCATCAACCCCATCTGCTACTGGTTAAAGAACACAGAGCTAGATCAATGAAACTGACTAGCCTAGCAAGCTTCAGAAGCAACAGAACTCAAAAACCCAGCTTTTGAGAAAGTGGAAAACACAAATCACCTAGGGGAAATTCTCAATCTGGTTAAAAAAAAACCTTCTGAGAAAACTGGAAAGCAATCTGGCAGAAATTAGGCTCAGACCAAAAACTTATATCACACTCCACAACATATTCTAAATGGATGATGTTTGTTGTTGTTCAGTCATTTCAGTCGTGTCAGACTCTCCATGACCCTATTTGGGGTTTTCTTGGTAAAGACACCACAGTGATATTCCATTTCCTTCTCCAGTTCATTTTATAGATAAGGAAAACTGAGGCAAACAGGGTTAAGTGATTTGCCCAGGATCACACAGCAAGTAAGTGTCTGAGGCCAGATTTGAACTCAGGAAGATGAGTCTTCCTGACTCCTGGCCCTGCACTCTATCTACTACACCACCTAGATGGCTTATCTAAATGGATATATGACCTTAATATTAAAAATGATATTATAAAAACTAGAAGAGACAGCACAACTAATCATAGGAGATATATTCTTAACTAAACAAGACATAGAAGCAATTGCCAAAAAAAAGAAAAAGACAATATTGATTACATGAAATTGAAAAGCTTATATACAAACAAAAATTAATGGAAAAATATTTTTCTATCAAATTCGCTGATAAAGATTTGGTATCCAAGATATATAAATAGTTAATAAGTATATATGACTAATAATCATTCCAATCGATCACGGGATATGATCAAACGGTTCTCAAAAAAAACTGCAAAGAATTCACAACCACATGAAAAAAGGTCCAAATTACTAATTAGAGAAATGTATATCAGAACAACCTTGAGGTTTCACTTAATACTCTGTAGATGGACAGCAATGGAACCATTCAAATTTAGAGGGTTGTGAAAGGACAGGAATATTAATACTTTGTTGGTGAAAATGTGTGAAATGGTACAACCATTTTGGAAAGCAACTTAGAATTATGAAAGTCGAGTGACTCTACCCTTTGAACAAGAGACTCCACTACAAGGCTTGTACCCCAAAGAAGCTATTGATAAGCAAAAAGCCCCCAAATATTCCTAAATATTTATAGCATCACGTTTTTATGATAGCTAAGAATTGGAAACAAAACAGATGCCCTTCAACTGGAGAACAGAAAAACAAATTTTGGTTCCTGAATGTAACAGAATACTTCTGTTGTATAAGAACTGATATGTGTGATGAAAGCAGAGAAACCTGGAAAGATCTATTTGAACTGATGCAGAGTGAAGTAAGCAGAGCCAAGAAAATAATATGCCCAATGACTACAACAATGTAAATGGAAAGAACCACATACCAACAAATAAAAAGTAAATGTAACAAAATTATAAAGGTCAAGTGGGACTTGAATGAGAAGCTATGAGAAGACATCCCCAACCCACCCCTTTGTAAAGGTGAGAGGTTCTCACTTTACAACACTGCACATATTTTAGGATTTTTTCAATGTACTGATCAGATATGCTGATTTTTTCCTCTCTAAAAATACTATTTGTTATAGGAATAGCTTTCTGAGAGGGAGAGGAAAAAACAGAAAATATCAACAAAAACTTATTTTTTTAGGTTCAATAGGAAGAAGGCGGGGAGAAGGAGGTAGGGAGAGAGAGAGAGAGTGGGAGAGGAGAAGGGAGAGAGGGAAAGAGAAGAGAGCAGAGGAAAAGAGAGAGACAAAGACAGAGAGAATGAGATCAAGGTTCCTACTTCCCTGCAGTGTATAATCCTCTATACTTCTGTGTGTAAGTTTCAGGGAACAGTTTTGTCATGGCTTTGCTGGCCACAAAAAAACCCCACAAATACAAAAAACTAAGAGTTCTTCTCCTTCCACTTATTTTGTTTGCAAAGATTGGGGAAAAAGGGAAAAGATCTTAACAGAAAATTATCAATAGTATAAAATTTTAAATAAGATAAGACCACATACTTCCCTTTCAGCTTTCCTTTCTCTGATTGTAGCCATTTCTCTTTCTATTCGGTGAATCTCATCGCCCACTCGTCCCATTTCTCTCAAAGCAATAGCCTTTAAGTGTTTTTCCGTGTTAATCTCGTTTTTTCTGGCTCTGTAAAGAGACTGTAGAATAATATTTACAGAAGAGAGAAAACATTCAATTTGAATACTAAATAAAATTAACTGTGATATACTCTCCCACAAACATAACTGCCAGACCTCAAAAGAAATGCCTAAATATTGCTAAGAAATTTCTCATCTCGGTCAAACTTCGTCATTACAGGATCATGCGAGCGCTACCTAAACGTGTGGTCTTGGAATGCTTTACCTCTGTGGCAAAACCAAGAGAAAATATCGATGGCAAGAGTTCCCAGCTGTTGTGCTGGTCAACAAGCAGCATGTTCTGGTGGAGAGGGGGCTGGCCTCAGGATCAAGAAGAGCTGGGTTCAAAAGTCACTCACCTTCTCAGAACCCCAAGAAACTTCCTAAGCCTCTAAGCTACGGACCGGGTGACAATCAGCACTGGCCTCGTTGAGATTACTGAGATTCCTAAACACAAGTTCCCCATGTTAATGAAATCACAGGTCTAGACCAAAAACACTGGTGAAGAGCAAACACAAAAAATTAACTTTAAAAACAGACTTTGAAAGTCACAAGTCATATCCGACTGATTTAGAGTAAAATTTCCCTGCAGTTATTTCCCCAATCCAATTCTGGAATATTCTTCCACAAAACCAAGTTTAAAAGGGTCCTGACCAGATGCAAGCCCCTGGAGAAAGAGGACAAGGCCAACGATGGCATCTTCTTGAATTCTGGGTCCATTGTACTCTCTCCCAGCCTACCTCTTTAAATCCCAGTCAGTCTAGAGCTGCAGCTCAGACTTCTGTGGGTTATCAGAGCTGTCCCTAAGTGCCCAAGACAACAAACCCAATTGTTATGACATTGGTTTGGTAAAGGCTCTCAGGTCTCTTGGTGATTCTTGCCTAAGGCTTGTTTTCTTACCTTTTGTCACTACTCTGGTGTACCTAGAGACTAGGCAAAGGAACACTCTTTTGCTAGACACACTCCCTACCACCACACTTAGCCCACAAACCCTGGACTAATTCAGGAGATCTGGGTTCTGTTTCTACCAGACCGGGAGGGGACATCCTATATTTGGAAATGGAGGTCATGTAAAAAAACAAATGATAAAGAGGTTAAGTGACTTGCCCGAGGTCACTAGAGCCAGGAAGTGTTTTAGGCAGAATTTGAACCCAGGACTTTCTAACCCCCAAACTATCCCTGCTATTTGCTATCACACCGCCTCTTTCCCTCCTGGTCAATTGATTTAATATTGAGAATACTGTAATAACAAGCACAGGGAAAGAGGGAAGACTTGGGAGTGAGAGGAACTGGAGGCCCCAGAGTGTACCACCTCTCCTTTGGGAGCACAGAACAATGGAGAGCACCCTGGACTTGGAGCCCAAGGGCCTGGGTTCAAATCTCACCTGTACTACTTACTACCTGCTTATTGTATTTGTCCTTTGTTTTCAAAGAGGACCATGACATTGGGGAAATGATGACATGACTTGCAGTTGACTTTGATTTGAGTGAGGGAGGACTGGGCAAGGTCACCAGCCTCACTTTCTCCTCCAGAGCCATCTGAGTCCGGTGGCCTGATATTCACCAGGATGACTGGAGAGGGCCCAGGATGCATTGGGAGACCCTGGCCCTTTCAGGCTAAGATCTTTTCAGGTTCTCATTTTGAGTGAAGTAAAGCCCATTCAGTGAATAGGCCTCTTTAAGAAGTGGGTCAAGGGATGGCCCCTTTAATCAAAAACCAAAAAAAAAAATCAAACTGGGAGGGGAAGACCCTCAAAGTGCCTGCCCAAAAAAGAAACAGTTACTATTGCAGAAGCTTGGCCAAATCACTGACCCAATCTGGACTTCAGAAATGAGAAGTTCGGTCCATACAGCCTTGAAGGTTCTTGGCAGCTCCACACCAGTGACCCCAGGGCCTATCCATGCAGGCAGTCAATCTGCCAGAGAAAAGAAGGATCATGGGAGTGACCCAGTAAGATTTTGTACAAAATGAGGCTGAAGGGCTTCCTGTCGTCTTGCGTCCTACGGGGTGGATGGACAGCCGGCAGGGCTCCTCCAGGGGAGCTTGCTGCTCCAACAGCCCCTCCCTCTTACCTGGGTGAACGTAAACTCCTGATTGACATTTTTTAAATGACACTTCATGGCATTGATTCTCTCCTCATAGTCCGAAAGCTGCTCTTGCAGGGCTGCTCTCTCATTCTGCATCTCTAGCAGCTGTAAACAAAGGCTACAATTAGCAGGAATCCTACCCACTTTAGCGCAAGGACTAAAACCCCAGGAGGATCCAAAAGTCCTTGTCTATATGTGCATTTGGGCATTTAAAACCGGCTCTTTTTTTAATTATGAAGCAGAATTATGTGATTTTATGATGACTGGGGGGGAATCAACATAGCAGAACACAGGCTGGAAATCGGATACATAAACATGGCAGTCAGAGGGTCCTTTGCTAAAATGTATTTTTCTCATTGACAAACTGAACTCTCAAGAGCTAAAAGGCTAAGTTATTCCCAAATGAAACCCATGAGGACTTTCACCAAGTAGGGAAGTCTAAGGTTACCTCCAACCACAGAGCAAACCCAGCCAATTCCCATAACAACAGGACGTTCACTGGAGTTTCCCCATCCTCCCCTCCAGCTCAAAGCCAAGGTTATACCTGGGCTGTCATCACAACAGACCAGAAGAGGACAACCAGGCATCTACAGAGTGCTGACAACCTGCTTCTGAACCTATTCTGTATGTTTTTATAAGTCACTGGAAACAAGTGCGCAGGAAAGTATTTGAGAAGGGAAGGAATCTGCATCATTCGACATTTTTTTACAAATATATATATATGTATATGTATATATGTTCTCAGAAGACAGTCTGAAACTTCCCCAAGTGCCCACTCAATTCTGGGGGGATGCTTAAAAAAAACTATTCTTCCCCACGTGACCATAATGACCACGCCTGGCCCCAGCAGAATTGAGAAAATATATGCCTCAACTTCTTGCTGAGATGGCCAGCTATGGGTCTGGAACAAACTATGAAACTCAATTGATATGTTGCTAAGTTTTAGTAAACTGCTCTCTCTCAAGAACATTCTCTCTCTCTCTCTCTCTCTCTCTCTCTCTCTCTCTCTCTCTCTCCTTACGGGATGGCTGAATGGGAAAGGCAGGGGAAAAGGATATATTTGGGAATGAAAGTTATGCAAAAACCTAAGATATCAGTTTAAAAATTGTACACGTCTGAAGTTCTTTCAACTTTTCCTCTTCCTCCAGTTTCTAGACCCTTCTTCATTCTGGTCCCCTATACTGTCTCTGGACTCAGTTAATATCCTTCTCAGGATTTGGGACCCAGAGTTAAACATATCCTCAATGAATAAGCACTTGGGATATGCCCCCCCACCCGGGATGCAAAGACAGAAATGAAATAGTTCCTGGAGATTTACATACATAAGTATGTAAAAAAGAGGAGCCAAAGAAGTACCTAAATGTAGGATGATTGGGGGGAGGGGAATGGGGACAGGACAGGCCCATGTAGAAGGTGTAGAAGCTTGAGCTGAGCACTGAAGGAAGCCAGAGATTCTACAGACCACACGTGGGGTGTGACAAGCAGAGATCGGGGGATAGCATTCTATGGGAATCGATCCTCATTTTGGAAGGAGAGCCAGTACATTACATACTTTATACCCAGTGAACATTCCCATGGCCCAGAAGGCATCCTTACATTTACGCAGTCTAGGATGGGCAGTATCTTGGGCTACTTCAGCAGGGTCTGTTCACATTAAACACACATTCAAGCAAAACCAGACAATCATTTCCCCCATGAATGGCTTCCATGTCAGGGTTCTCTCATCTTCAATTTTCTGGAACTGATTTCTTTAAACTCAAAAACAGAACTTTCCAGTTATTCACACTAAGTTAATGTCATTGATTAGTAATAGATCTAATCATTAGGAGGCTTTCCTAGCATCCTAACATCAAGTCCAAGTTAGCCTGGCTCTTGATGCTTCCCTCTGCTGTTACTGTTCCTAAAACTCTAGCCTCCCAGCCTAATCCCAGTGGCCAGGACTGGTCAGGACCTTCTGCCATAAAATTACCTTTTATCTACTTTTGTCTACACTCACATAAGAACTACACATAGTGGTATCAAACTGAAATACAAATAGATCCCTGTGGGCATATATTGACTTAGAAAACCACAAATAATGTTATCTGCCAGCATTTAAATCATTTTAATATTTAATCATTTTATTTATTTTGTTAAACATTTCTCAATTACATTTTAATCTGGTTCAGGGCCAAGATGTCATTGAGTTGGACACCACTGAACTACAAAGAGACAGCACAGGATGTGGCGAGTTCGAGCAAAGTCTGTGACTCTGACCCTGGAAAAACTACTTCATCTCTCAGTACCCCTGGGAACAAGCAAGACTCCACAAACAAGACTCCAAGTGGGGGAGAAGGTTCCAACCTAGGGTAAAGGAAATTTCCTCACGAGAGAGTGTTCTCTATCAATAAAATCCCAGGCGCAGCCTATATCCCACGCGTGTCTCACACACACACACACACACACACACACACACACACACACATACCTCTGTCACTAGAGAGAATGGAAACTCATCTAGAGCATACATTGTTTAATTTGGTCTGTCCCCAGTGTTTAATACATAGCAGGCACAAAATCACCAATGCAAAGTGCCAACATTTATATGGCACTTTAAGGTTGGCAAAGCACTTGACATAGATTACCTCATTTGACTTGATCCTCACAACACATAGCTGTTACTATTATCTCCACTTTACAGATGAGGAAACTGAGGCAAAGAGAGGTTAAATGACTTTCCCAGGTTCACACTGCCAGGAATGTATGGGGCAGGATTTGAACCCAAGGCTTCCTAAACCCAAGTCCACCACCACTTTCTGCTATGCTGAACTGATTCATTCCTAGTAACTGGTTCTTTTAGTACTTAAAAGGCTGTAACAAATAAGGCAGGAGGAAGGAAGACTGAGAGTGAGTGAAAAATGCACAGGACAGAATAGCAAGAATTCTGGATACATCTGCCACCCTGGGCTCCTGGCTCCTTCACTGGTGGGGCAAAGCTGTCCTGACCCTCCCCTGCACCCCCATCTCTAACCCCTTCCTTTGTCCTCTGCCCGGAGAATCTGAACCCCGGCCCCCGAATCCCCAATCTTGACCCCCAACCCAAAATTCTGCCCCCAAACCTCCTGAAACTAGACCCTCCGACTTGGACCCCCTAGGGCCCATGACCCTAACCCTGGCCCTCTGACCCCCTTTCCGGATCCCAGACCTTGACCTCAGGACCCTCTGACTTCAGACCCCCAACCTCGGCACTTTGGCCTCCGGTGCCATCACCCTCCAATCTCGATTCCCCAGACCCCTGACCCCAGGACCACCGACCTCAGCACTTTCATCCTCCCAACCTAAGACCCCTACAGGCCATTTGACCCTTGACCCTAGGACTCCTGACCACAGCTCCCTGAGTGTCAGTCCCAGGATCCCCGACCTCGGCCCGCCAACCCTTGGCCCTAGGACTCCCAAGTCCAGCCTCAGCTCCGAACCTAAACCCTAGCCCTAGAACCTCTGACCTCCGACATCGGCCGCTTGACTCAGCCTGGCCTCTGCCCTCTGACCCCAGCCCCCGCCCCGGTCAGGCCATAGTCCCCAGACCCCCGACACCGAGCCCCAATTCTCTGACGCCAGACCCTCGACCCTGGAGATCTTGACCCGGGCTGACTTCCGTCTGCCCTCCGACCCTATGCCAAGACCCCCAGCACGGCCTCCGAGCCCCGCCCCAGAGCCGCTCACCGTAGCCTCCAGCTCCTTGTTGTGCTCATCGGCCACGGGGATGGCGAAGCCATCCTCCCAGTGCAGCTCGGCCAGGAAGTCGCTGCTCATGCTGGCGGCGGCGGCGGCCCCTAGACCCCGAATGAGCCGATTCAACCCTCCGAAGTCCGAGCCGGCTCCTCGCAAGCAGCCAGCAGCCTTAGCAACCTCTCGGCGCCCTTGGTTACCAAACAGGAAGTGCCTCGTGCGGGAGGAGGGACTTCCGTCACGATGGGGTCGGGGCCTCGGGCCGGAGGCCCGGAAGCCTCGAGCCTGATTGGCCGAGCCGCTTCATGGCCCTGCCTCCCGAAGCAGAGGAGTCCTGCCCGTTTGAGTCCTCCAGGGTCCAAAATACTGCAGGGCGGGGAAGGGAGGAGCGGAGACAGGAGCTCTGATTGGTGCATTAGGGAAGCACGTGCGGCGTGGTCCACCAATGGCTGACCTTGGTAAGCGGCCCGATCCTATTTTTAGAGACTGTGTGTACATTGCCCCGGGTGCAGGAGCAGTTTGGGGCGTCTGCACGTGGAAGCCCAGACTAGTGCGAGTGGGTCTGTCCGTTGTCCGCGCCTGCTCTTTCCCTCTCTTTCCAACCCTCCCGGCCGACTGCAGACTGCTCTTCAGCCGAAACTGCCCCCTCGAATTTACTGGGGATCTCCTGGTCGCCCAACCTCAGCCCCGCCCCGCCTTGTCCAGGCCACGTGTCCACTGGTTCTTAGCACTGACAGCTCTTCTCCTTCCTAGCTTCCTGGTCATTCTGCTCTCCCAACAGTCCAGGGTCCTGCCATGCCGGCCTCTGTGCTCCTGCTCATACATGAAAGTCCATCTCCCATCTCCTAACCTTTGCCTGGGCTGTGCGCCCCCTAGCCTCCACCCCAGCCCCAGTGCTGCAGTCTGCAGGACGTCTTCTCTTGCTATACTACTTCCCTGAAGTAACTTCGTGCCTGCTTTGGATGCTTGTTATATATACCTCTATGTTTACGTGTTCCCTGAAACCATTAAAGCGTAAACTCCTTGAGGGAGGAACTTTCGTTTTTTGTCTGCATCAGTACTGCCTGGCCCATGGCACGTATTTATTAAATCCTTATTGATTGATTTATTGTGCATGCCCTGATTGATTTGTATATGTATACATGCGAATATACACACAGGCATGTATGTGCATACGTGTGTACAGGGGTGCGTCAGTCGATAAGTATGAAGTAGCCACCTTCCGTGTATGACTGGTATGTGTATGTGTAACATTGGTATGAATAACCATAAGCATGGACTGTGTAGTTATGTACATACGTGTATTTTTGTGTTTAGCCTGTATATTTTGTGAGCATGAAGATATAGGTCTGGTGTTCTTGTATTTGCATGTATACACATGCCTGCGTCTTGCACATTTATAGCAGTGTATATTAGCAAACCAGCGATAAAGGCAATTTCAAAAGATAAAATAGATCATTTTAATAAAATAAATAAGAGACAGCTTTTGTATTGACAAAACCAAGACAACTAGGATAAGAAGAGAAAGTGATATTGGGGGGAAAAATACATATTTGCCACAAATATTCTATCTGATGATGGTCTTATTTAAGATACATAGAGAATTAACACAAATACGTAAGAACACGTGCTTTTCCTCCAAACGGTAAGTGTTTCGTGCACGGGTGGGGAACTTGCAGCCTCGAGGCCACAGGTTCCCCTCTAAGTCCTCAAGTGCAGCCCTTTGACCACGTGGGATTTGCTCTGTGAAACCTGGATTCCGTCAAAGAAGTCAAAGACAGAAAGAAATATCCACCAAAATATTGAAAGCAGCTTTTTTTTTTTTTGGTGGTAATAAAGAACTGGGAAAAAGTAGCAGATCACCAATTGCGGAAGAGACCAACCAATTATGGTCTGTGAGTTATGGAATTTTATAACACAAGAAGAAAGGATAAAGAGGAAGAATTCAGAGTGGGAAGACCTGAACCAATGCCAAGTGAAGTGAGAAGCAGGAAAACTAATTACAAGAATGACTACCAAAATAGAAATAAAAAAACCCAACAAAACCAAAATATTGAATGCTACGGAATTATAATGACCAAGCTTGGCCCCGTAGGAAAATTGAGAAAATGCACCTCCTTTTCTTCTTTGAAAAAGCGAGAGGCTATGGGTGTAGAATATTACATGCGCTGACAGAGAAGTGGGATTCATGCGCTAGTGGGTTTTGCTGTACTCTGTTTTTTCTCTTCCTCTGTAAATCTTTGTCACAAGAGATAGCTCCAGGTATAGAGGAGGGGGAAGAGGTAGATTGGGAAATGATGGTGATGTAAAAAAAAGATATCAGTAAAACAAATAAACAGTAAAGCAAATAAAACAAAAAGATTATAAACGAGAGAAGAGAGTATGCCAGGAATAGGAAACTACACCAACAAAATGTATGGAGGAAGCAAAATGGAAAGTATGGAATACAGGGAAAGCTAGGCAGCATAGTGGGAAGAATGCCACGTTTGGAGACTGGAAGACCTGAATTCACATCTTGGCTCAGATAAGTATTAGCTTGTGACTTTGGGACAAGCTAAGCTCTCTCAGCCTCAGTTTCTTCGTCTGTAAAATGAGGTTAGACTCCACTGCCTCTGAGAATTCTTTCCACTCTAAATCTATAATTCTATGAGTGGTCTCTGTTGACCGTAGTTCTTGGGATGAACATCAAAATGAGGTGTAGATGAAAAAAATAAAGTGGCAGCAGGTTATGTAGAGAAGGAATGCCAAAATAAAGAGTTTAAAATGTAATCAGGTGGCATCAAAGTTCCACTCCACCCCCCCACCGTGTCATCTCTTAGGATTATAGACTTAGAGTGAAAGTGGACCACAGAGATCATGGAGTTAAACCCCCTCCTTTTACAGATAAGAAAACTGAGACCCAGAGACATTTAAGTGAACTGTCCAAGGTCAGACAGCTAATAAGTGCCTGAGATCCAGGAATCACCTTGAGGGCTGGATCTGTTTCATTGCTGTGTTTGTATCCTTAGCCTCCAGACAGAGTGCTTGGTATCTAATAGGTGGTTAATAAATGTTTACTGAATTGTACAAAGAGTTTTGAGCAGAACCAGTGATGGGTCCAAACGTATGCACAAGGTCAGGTTGGAAGAAGGAGAGAAAAGTGAGACCTATTGAGAAAGTATTGTAATAATCCAGGAGACCGGTAATGAGCACCTATTTTAGGATGATGATAGAGAGAAGGGAGGGTACAGATACAATATTCCAAAAGGCAAATGAGATAGGCTTACAACCCAGAATAATTTACCTTGCAAAGCTGAGTGTATAAGGGGAAATAATGGACCTTTAATGGAACAGAATGCTTTCAACTATTTCTGATGAAAAGACCAAAGCTAAATAGACACTTCTAAATGAAAACACAATAATTGAAAGGAACCTAGAAAAGCAAATTTATTTGAGCAACAGGAAGGGGCTTATGATGATATAATGCTAACACTCTAATAGAGGGGAAAGAAACCAGTGTCCCTTCAGAATCTTAACCTCTTCAAAAGGTATTGAGGGAGTAAAAGAAGAAAAATAGAGATTGTAGGTGGGGTAGATTGGTTCTTCTTTTCCTAGGGCCTGAGGAGGTTTAAGGAGAAAGGAAGGTAAAAGGAATACATGGATATAGAAAAGAGGAAGAAGGAAGGACCTTGCTATTTCTCATAATTAGGTGCAATAGGAAGAATATACAAAATGGAGAAAGAAATGGGTGGAGTGGTCATTAGAAGAAATTCATCTTTCTGAGGTGGGCAAAGGAGAGAGAGAGAGAGAGAGAGAGAGAGAGAGAGAGAGAGAGAGAGAGAGAGAGAGAGAGAGAGAGAGAGAGTTTGGTATTATACATGCCTCAAACTCAACAAGGAAACCAGCTGGTGATAGGCAGGATGACATGTAAAGGAGGAGGATAATACAGAAGAGAGAACAGCACAACAAAACAAACATCCTTTGTTTTGGGAAGGCGAAGGGAGAGGTAGGAAAGAGAAGGGAAAAACTTGAATTTGGAGCTACTGTAGATTGCATCTTAGACATTTGAGGAATGACTGATCACACTATGGTATAGGAATGTAATGGAATATTATTGTACTGTAAGAAGTTAAAACAGAACCCAAACAAGGATAACGACATTGTAGAGAAAAACAACTTTGAGAGATTCAAGAACTCTGACCAATGCAATAGCCAATCTCACCTGCAAAGGACCTAGGATGAGACATGTTCTCTACCGCCTGATGGAGAGGTAAAGCACTCTATGTGAAAAAAAGACACATTTTTGGACGTGGATGCAGTGTGGATTAATTTTGTTTAATTATGTTTATTTATTACAAGGTTGAAAGGAAATTGGTTTTAAAAATAGACAAAAGGGAACAGAAAAAAATTCAGAGGGAAGCACAGACAAGCAGGATAGTAATTATCATTATTTATTTATTTTTAGTTTTCAACATTCACTTTTATAAAATTTTGAGTTCTAAAGTTTTCTCCTTCCCCCCTCCCCCTCCCCAAGACTGCATGCAATCTGATATAGGCCATACATGTACAGTCATATTAAACATATTTCCATATTCGGATGTGAAAGAAGAATAGAATAAAAGGGAAAAATCATGAGAAAGAAAAAAAGAGACAGAGCAAATAAGGTGCTTCAATCTGCATTCAGACTCCCTAGCTCTTTCTTTGGATGCGGACAGCATTTTCCATCATGAGCCTTTTGGAATTGAAGAGCTAAGTCTCTTAAAGTTGGTAGTTGCACAATGTTGCTGTTACTGTATACAATGTTCTTCTGGTTCTGCTCACTTCACTCAGCATCAGTTCATGTAAGTCTTTCCAGGTTTTTCTGAAATCCGCCTGCTCATCATTTCTTATGAAACAATAGTATTCCATTACATTCATATACCACAGCTTGTTCAACCATTCCCCAATTGATGGGCATCCCCTCAATTTCCAATTCTTTGCCACCACAAAAAGAGCTGCTATAAATCTTTTCACATGTAGGTCTTTTCTCCTTTTTTATCTTGGGATGTAGATCTAGTAGTGGTATTGCTGAATCAAAGGGTATTCATAGCTTTATAGCCCTTTGGGCATAGTTCCAAATTTCTCTCTAGAGAACTCCACCAACTCCACCAACAATGCATTAGTGTTCCAATTTTCCCACCCCCTCTCCAATATTTATCATGTTCCTGTTTTGTCATGTTAGCCAATCTGATAGGTGTGATGTGGTACCTCAGAGTTGTTTTAATTTCCATTCCTCTAATCAATACCAATTTCAGAGCATTTTTTCATATGGCTACATATAGCTTTAATTTCTTCATCTGAAAACTTTCTGTTCATATCCTTTGACCATTTATCAATTGGGGAATGACTTACATTCTTATAAATTTGACTCGGTTCTCTATATATTTTAGAAATGAGGTCTTTATCAGAGACACTGGCTATAAAAATTGTTTCCCAGCTTTCCAAGCACGATGGTTTTGAAAGTAATGTGGAATTATTGGAAACATTTTATAAAAGTAAGTGCTAGGAGAGAAAAATTCAGTTTTATATACTACAATCTTTTGTGTTCTGCCGTATATGGATAGAAATGTTCCTTTTTTGATGTTTAAAGTCAGAATAAAAAATAAAAATAAATTAATGACACCCACCCTACCCCTATACAGAAGGAGAAGGAGAAGGAGGAAGTTAGAGATTTCAGAAGGTAGAAGTGAGGAAGAGGGCACTCCAGATATAGATAAGCAGCTTGTAAAGAAATGGAAACCTAAGATGGGATGTCACATATGGGGCCTTAAAGAGGAAGAAAAAATCTTCAAGCCCCTATCTAAGATTTATTAGAATTGTGCCCCAGCTGTATGATCTCAGAGGCAGCTGGATTCCTTCAGGTCTAATTTCTAGAAATAGTGTCAAAACTTTCCCTGTGATCATCAGGCACCGAGTCACAAATAACTATGGCAGACACGACCCGTTCACTCTCTTCCTCCCAAGCCAATGGGCTGTTAGGAAGTAGACTTAACTTTAGCCGGCCCAGCTGTCACTGAGGCTGAAATTGAGGCACAGAAAAGTGTCACGGAAATTACTCGCTGAACTCTAAATAAAGCAATGCATGATTAGAGTCATAGAGTCGTTGATCATTAGGCCTGGAAGGGAGCTATAATAAACACAGATGCTGATGGCTTCATGCCTCTGCTGGGGGAAACCCATTTCTCCCTGAACGGGGCTGTGTACTCTTTTGAGTACATATAGGTTGGACAGACCCTGCAAATGGACAATGAGTCTAACTGACAAAGAGGAGGAGTTTGGAGTAGATTGCTTTGGGGAAAGACTGCAGTGCTTTTAATGGCCCTGAGTCAACTGAATTCCACTCAATCCAACAAGCATTTTTAAGTTCCAGTGCTCCAGGCACTGTACAGGCTATAGACCAAACCAAGACAATCTCTGTCCTCAAAGAGTTTCCATTCTGCTGGGAGGCTATTGTAATAGTCAAGGTGAATGGTGATAAGGGCCCGAATTAGGGTAGTTGAAAAGTGGGCCAACTTAAGCAATGGTGTGGAGGCAGACTCCATAGTACAACACTTGTTCAAAAAAAAAACCAATTCACAAATTTAAGACAGGAAATTTTGTACCTAGCTCACTGTTTACCTGAACACTCAGAGGTCTTCGATGAGTGTAAGTTCAATGAACTAACAGTGTGACATAGTTGTTTAACAAAACCACATCTCATCTTGGGCTGCATTGAGAGAAGTGTGTGTCCAGAAGGAAGGCTCAGTATCACTGTATATTCATCTCAGTCCATACTGTATCGGGAGTGTTGTGTTTGGTTTGGGATATCACTGTGCAAAGGTAACAAATGGAAGATTATCTGGGAGGGAAATTATGACAAGAACCTCAAAACTGTTGTTAAGAGGAATGTGAAAAAGATATTAGTCATGGAGAAGAGGATGCCAGTGGTGTGGGGATTGGAAGAGTGGGAGAGGAAGAGAACCATGACAGCTTTCTTCATCTATTTAGGGCTATCACATGGAGAAAGATTCCTCCAGCATCACTCCAGAGGTCAGAACTCTAACTCATGGGTGAAAGGCAGATTGATGAGTCAGAATATATTGAGTGTTTATCTTACAAAGACAAAGGAAATAAAATTCAAACCCAGATCTGATGACTCCAAATCTAATGTTTTCCCCACTATATAATGGTACCCTGACCCTACCAATAGAGTAGCTGTCATTTAGGGAAAATGTTTAGAGACTATCTAACTGCCAAATGTTTCCATGTTTCACCAACATCATGTATCATGTTGGTTAGAAGGTTGAGGTTCTGGGGATTAGAGCCAGGATCTGTGGATATTCATTCTCATCTGGACTTCCAAAAGATTATTCACATTGATTTTTTTCTCCTTCTGTGAGTCCATAGCCTTCTGAGACTTACAACTTCTCCACAGATTAGATCCTGGCTCAAATCCCTTCAAATCTCTGACCAACATGGTATACATACTGTGATAGTGAAATATGGAAATGTGACAATTAGACAGCCTCTCAATGCCTTCCCCAAAGAACAGCTACTCCCTTGTCAAGGAAATGAAACTATGACAGTGGAGAAAACACTAGATTTGGAGTCAGTGGTTCTGGGCTCAAAGCTCATCTCCTTTGTTTCAGTAACACTGGTTCTTTC
The DNA here is from genome assembly GCA_028646595.1 of Phalanger gymnotis. NCBI lineage: Eukaryota > Metazoa > Chordata > Mammalia > Diprotodontia > Phalangeridae > Phalanger > Phalanger gymnotis. The sequence continues at coordinate 31,031,103 of CM053626.1, forward strand.
ACAAAGAGTGTCTTACTTCTACCTATGGGACCAAATAGGAAAGAAGGAATATGGGTAACGGGTCATGCCGACAGCAAGAAAAGATGTCTTCCTATGGAAGCAACACCCAAAATTCACATAAAAGACCTCCTTGTCTTTATATCTAGGAGAGACAGTATGTCATGGTGCAGCTCTCAGGTCAGGAAGGCTTCGGTTCAAGTCTTCTGACACCTATTGGCTAAATAAAACTAGGCAAGTCACTTAACTTACTGCCTACGACACGGTAGCTTAATATCTCCTTCTCCCCAACACAAAAATAATCCATTAGATTGATGCCAATGCTGCCTAATAAGAAAAGCCAGTGGATGAGTAAGCTCTAATTTTTAAAAAGAATGCTCAGCTTTGGAGATAATCAGGTTTAAAAGAAAGCTGAGAATTTTCTGGGAGAAAATCCTGGACCTCTGCATATCAGCCAAGGAGCATGCTTGCCCAGCTGTAAAATATCCTTCAAATCCTATAGAATGAACCAGACCACTTGGAAAAACACGCTCCAATGGTTTCCCCCACTCTTACCCACGAAGATGGAGGGTTTCTTCGGCTGCACAGATCCATGCACGATCGCCCAGCAGATGGCGCTGTGTGTCTATCGAGATCCAGCATCGCAAATGGAAGCTTTCCACCAGCATCCTCATCAAGGTCTCCCATTATAATGAAGATCGTTATTCCCATCTTCCAAGCCAAATCTCAGGATGAGGCATTAGAGACATACTTGAGGAGAAAACACCCAGAAATAATTGTGGAGTAAATAAGAACATAACAGCCTATTGACGATAGCGCTTCTCGGCTCGTCGTAGCTCTCCAATAATGACTGAGCCTCCGGTTGCACAGACCTCTGCGTTAGATCTATTACCAACTCACAGATGCAAAATTACAGTTGCGTTTGTTTTTCTAAAGCCTGTTAGTTGCTATTGTTGTGGAGCAGCGAAATAATGACAATAATTAACAATAAGACCGTGAATGCAGAATTCTCCTGAGTTTGATCAACATTTAAGTGATTCATGCACTTGAGAATCCCTAGCTGCATTTAAAAAAAAAAATGAAAACACTTGGGTGAATATAAATTTTGAACATAAATTTTTTTTTGAAAAAAAGTGATTTGGGTCAGAGATGGTTTTGTTTATATGCATTTACTTACTTGGGAATTCGGTGTGTGTCTTCCTGGAATGTAAGATTGTTTGTAAAATGAATTGCTGTCGAGTCGTTTCTGACCCTTCATGACCCCACTTGGGGTTTTCTTGGCAAAGATACTGGAGTGGTTTGCTCTTTCCTTCTCTAGCCTATTTTACAGATGAGGAAACTGAGGCAAAGAGGGTTAAGTGACTTTCCTAGGGTCACACAGCTAGTAAGTGAGGTCAGATTTGAACTCAGAAAGATGATCCTTTCTGATTCCCGGCTTCCGTGAGGAGTACAAAGATGGAAAGAGGACCGGGTCTGCCATCAGAAGACCCGGGTTTTCATGACTGTTCTGCCATTTGTGTGACTTTGTGCAATAATAAATTAATAACTAGAATTTAATAATAATAACTGATAATTATCAGTCCTGTAAGGTTTGCAAAGCGCTTTTACGAATATTATCTCCTTCATTCTCACAACAACCCTGGGAAATAGGTGCTATTATTACCTACATTAGACAGATAAGGAGACTGAGGCCAACTGAGTTTAAAGAATTGCCTATATCACGTAGCTAGTAAGCTTTTAACACAGGTCTTGAACATAGGTCTTCCTGACTCCAGGTCTAGAGCTCTAACCTCCATACAACCAGTTTATTTCAATTCTCTGGACCTCTGTCTCCCTGTCTATAGAATGAGGGTCTTGGACTACCTGGCCTCTGAGGTCTCTTCTGACTCTAAAATCTTTGATGCTTCCAGCTCTGGCTGTTTGGGTTTTGCCTTTGCACCCCCCAGCTCAGACCGTGGCCTTAAACAGGTCCTTAACAGGAGCTAGAAGCTAAAAGGCCAGGGAGGGCTTCTGAGGTCATCCAGTTCAGCCCCTTCATTTTACTGAGAAAGAAACTGAGGCCCAGAGAGCTTATTAAATGCTTGTTGAACTAAATGAATCTGGCCATACTAATTAACATGTACCTTCCTGAATCATATGATAGAAGAAGAAAAAGTTAGGAGATTAGAAACAAGATCTAGGTTTGGTTTGGTTGTGCCGGCAGTGGAAATCGGTGAACGGAAGGGATGTTCTATTTCCTCGGAAGAGGAAATTTCTGAAAAAGAAACATCCTGATTCCTCTTAATGCTGATGTCTTCCCTCTGTTGATTATCTTCAGTTTATTCTGTCTATAGCTTGTTTGTACATAGCTGTTCCCATGTGGTCTCTGCCATTAGACCCTGAGGTCCTTGAGCAGGGATTGTCTTTTGCTTTTTTTTTTTTTTTGTATCTCTAGCCTTTAGCACTGAGCATGGCACATAATAAGAAATTAATAAATACTCATTCACTGCCTGACTGACCTCTACCAATGGAGATGGGTGCTTGCTGGACAACACAAAGTCTTAAATAGTTACCTGGACCAAAGAGATTGAATTAAGACTTGCCCAGGGTACATGGCCAGTAGGAGTCAGAAGCAGGTTTAGAACCCAAGGATTCCTAGCTCGATGCTAGCACCATAACGTGCTTTGTCTCCTAGACATTTCTACTCCATTTGCGTACTCAAATACTCCAAAAGATCCGTGGTTTCATTGATAAGAGTTTTCCCTCCAAAAATGAAGAACAGTTAATCCATGTTTGTATTTTCATGGAATCTGGATTATGGATTTAGAATTGGAAATTACTTGGAGCTAGGATCTTGTGCCTGGGTATATGAACTTGTTTAATTTTCAGTTCCAAATTCTTTCCTTCCTTCTATCCCTTCTCTCACCCATTAAATGGCTGTTTAGTAAAGCTTAAAGCTGCACTAAGATTTGGGGACAACCTTTATTTTGATAACTGTATTTCAACATAATTGGCTTCCTGTGTTAGCCTATATATTTTATTTTATAACATTATTCTGAGGAGTCCCTATGTTTCAGCAGTTGATCAAAGGGATCCATGACTAAAAAAAAATTAATAGCCCCTGGCTTAGAGGCTATTTAATCTTACAGCAGAGGAAACAGACCCAGAGAGATTAAGCGACTTGTCCAAGATCATATGGGTAAAAATGTAACAGGCAGAATTTGAATCCAGGTCCTTTGGCAATCTACTACACTTTTCAATGAATTAATTGACAAGTATTTATTGAGTGCTGGCTAGGGATACAAGAACAAAGAAAGAAACCATCTCTACTGGGAAGAAGCTTCCATTCCCATAGGGGAGACAAGTACATATAAATAGAGAACATAAATATAGTTAATAAATACAAATATATATATATATACGTGTGTATATATACAGATATATAAATATATATTTATATAAATGTACACATATACACTTGCACATATATGCATATGTAGTTGCCAAATACAAAGTAGAAGATAGTGGGTCTGAACTGCTTCTTAAAGGAAGAAGAGACCCTGTGAGTCAGGTAAGGTGCAAATGGCCCCTAGACAGGGGCGACAGCTGATGCAAAGGTCCAGGGGTAGGAGATAGAGTGTTGTGAGTGAGAAACACTTACAACTCTCATCTCTCATCAGAAGCCAGTTTACCTGGATCTCTGGAGTATGAGGGGGGGAATAACATCCAATGAGTCTGGAAAGACAGGTTGGAGCCATGTTGTATGAGGCTTTAAAGGCTAAGCAGAAGAATTTTTATCTGATCCTAGGGGCACCAAGTCACTTCTGTGCAATTTTTGTCCATATTTGCCAATACGGTCTTAGCAATCTTTAAGGATTTAGTGATCCTGAAGTAGTCATTTATTCAATCAAGAACCTTTTATTAACTGAAAAGTACTCACAAAGAACCTAGACTAGAAGTGGAAGGGGAGGAGCAGAAGGAGAGGGAAGATAATCCTCGTGTATTCATAATAATTAAAACCGGAATGCTGTCTAGAAAAGTCCACAACACTGAGCTGAAAGAATCACTCTTGCCTTCTCTAGACTGGCAGAATCGGAAAGCATTCTGTTAGTTGCCGGCACAAAGGCCTTAGAAAATGGAAGAGGGCCGCTAATTGGGATTGCGATTGACTTCAAACAGTAACCTACAAATCGGCGTGTGTTATTTACAGTATTCATTTACTATGTGAAATCTGGATTGAGCCAAATGGGATGCAGCAGTCTCTTTAATACCTTTTCATGGTTTTTGAAAATTCTCCTGCTGTTTTATTCTCTCAGAGGAAGGAGCTCTAATCATCCTAGCATCATGCTGTGTACATCACAGGCACTCATCGATAAGTACTTGTCGAGTTAATGAATTGATTGATTGGTGATCGACATCCTTTTTTAGGACCAGTTTCTCGTCCTGATTTTCCAAGCCCATCTCCACCTGACTGGACTAAAAATTTTATTAAAAGTGCATTTGTTAGCATTTTAAAGGGCTTTCTGCTTATCTCTAACTGACATCCCATGTGGACAAAGTACTGATCCTGGGCTCAAAGGCAGTGGGTTCAAATCTTAACTCTGCTATGCACTGTCTGTGCTATGCTGGGTAAATAAGTTTCCTTGTTTGTAAAATGAGTTGTTATGGAGTCATTCTTGACTCTTCGTGAGCCCATTTGTGGTTTTCTTGGCAAAGATACTGGAGTGGTTTGCCTTTTTCTTCTCCAGCCCATTTTACAGACGAGGAGACTGAGGCAAACAAGATTAAGTGAGTTGCCCAGGGTCACACAGCTAGTAAGTGTCTGATTTGAACTCAGGAAGACGAGCCTTCCTAATGCCAAGCCCAGTGCACTATCCACTGTGCCACCTAGCTGCCTGTAAAGTGAGAAGGTGGCTCTAGATGACCTCAAAGGTCTGTTCCAAGTCTGAATTTGAGGGGCCGTGACCTTCTCTGACCACATGTTAGTTAGAGGTATCTGTCTCAGATCTGCCAGTATGTCCCCATTCCTCCTGCTAACCACCTGGAACGATCATGCCTTGTATAGGAATACTGCCCGGTACCAGAAAACAGAAGGACCATGAGAGGAAGAGGTAGGCGACCGTATAGCTGCACAGCTCGGGGGGATCTTGGAAGTCCTCTAGTCTGGGTTTTTCAACATACAGATGAAAAAACTGAGACCCAGAGAGTAGCTACGATTTGCCAAAGATCACGGAAGTAATAAATGGCTTGCTTAAGATTCGAACTCAAGTCCTCCAGAATCTATATCCAGCTATCTTTCCACTTTACCAAAATCAAGAACAATTCCAGACATAGCCCAGTGAAAAGGAAAGGCTGAGGTGGATAGTGCCTTGGGGAGGACTAAGGCTTAATTCATGGCTTGAGGGAAGGGAAAAGAACAGCAGCGATTACTATAGTCAGCAGTGAGCTTCCTTCCCTGCCAGTTCTCCTGTCCTTGGTCCCACACTGATCTTGGAAGTGAGAATTTCCCGTGGAGCAGTTCCCTAGGCCTGATAGGTCATCGGGGTAGAAATTGAGGTTGGAGTGGGGAGAGGTACAGCCTTCCCTGGTTCCAAGGCACAAATCAATATGCTGGTAAATGTCAAACAGCTTGCTCTTTGGGAAGAAACAATTCATGCTACAGACTTTTAAGTTTAATCTTCAAATACATTTTTTTTCAATTTATTAAGTCTAAACAATTAATGGGCAGCTTAATGTCTCAATGGATAAAGTGCTGGGCCTGGAGTCAGGAAGACTCATCTTCCTGAATTGAAATCTGGCTTCAGACACTTACTAGCTGTGTGACCCTGGGAAAGTCACTTAAACCCTGTTTGCCTCAGTTTCCTCATCTGTAAAATGAGCTGGAGAAGGAAATGACAAAGCCCTCCAGTATCTTGGCCAAGAAAACCCCAGATGGGGTCATCAAGAGTCAGACACTGAAACAACTGAACAACAGCAACAAAAAGCCAAACAACAAAACAATAAATTCGGACCTGATTTATAGTTTGCTGATTTCCAAGGTGTAAATGCTCACACTAAAAATTTAGCAATCAGCCCTACTCGGACCATTGGAACTGGCTCTAGATCACCCTTGCACGGATACAATGACTATAAGAGCTTGTGGGGAGTCAGGGTCTGGGATGGGGGAGTGGGAACAGCAGACTAGAGGCCAAGGGAAGGAGAAAGCTGGTCACCTGGAGGAATAGGGACAATGAGTGAGGACAGAAGAGCATCTCACTATGTGGACACCTTGGGCACTGCCCCAGCCTCCACCAGCTCATTCTGCTTCTCCATTCCAATCCAATCCCACAAACCCTGATTAAATACCTATATGCTAGGAGTCAAGTTGGGCTGTGGAGATAGGGAGACAAATCAATCCGCAAGCATTTATTAATCACCTACTATGTGTCAATATCTGTTCTAGGCACTAGGCAATTAAAGCACAAGAATGAAACACAAGAATTGAACCCTGCTCATAAGGAGTCTACGTTACAATGGAGGAAATTAGAAGTACAGGTAAATATACATGTGACATTAATGTGTGAACAAATACACACACACAATGTAGTTAAACATAAGGTAGATTGAGAGGGAAGGCACAAGCATTTGGGGGGGGGGGGTTCAAGAATAATCCCTGCTCTTAAGGAGAGAGAGAGAGAGAGAGAGAGAGAGAGAGAGAGAGAGAGAGAGAGAAAGCACCAACACCCAGTTGGACTTTGAAGGATGCTAGCTTCTGAAAAGTTAAGGAAAGGCAGTTTTTTTCAATCAGTTGGGGGTAGGAGGATAGACCTTTTGTCCAACATTCAGCTCCAAAGTCAGTGTACCACACACCTCCCCCAAAAGTTAAAATGAATTCTTCCTTCAAATTACCAAGTGATCTAGTCCAAACCCTTAGTTTTACAGATGAAGAAACAGAGGGTTAGAATAGGTAAGGGATCTCTTAGGATAAGAGCAGAGTAAGAGAGAAGAGGCAGAATTTGAATCCAAATCTTTCCCCATAAATTCAATTGTATTCCCTTCTGCATTTGAGATCTGGTAATTTTGTGATTGGGATAGCTAGGTGGCACAGTACCAGGCCTGGTGTCAAGAAGTCCTGAGTTCAAATCTAGCCTCAGACACTTACTAGCTGTGTGTCCCTGGGCAAGTCACTTTAACTCTGTCTTGGTTTTCTCATCCATAAAATGAGCTCGAGAAGGAAATGGCAAAGCACTTTAGTATCTTTGCCAAGAAAATCCCAAATGGGGTCACAAAGAGTCAGACATGACTGAACAACAGCAATTTTGCGATTCCACAATAATCTGGGGTAAGGGATAGGGGGAAACTTCTAATCATTTAAAAAGATGACTGTGGGAAACTCACTTAATATAAAGGTAGCAGACGGTTGATTTGGGTTAAAGCTACAGGCCCTGCTCACACACTTGAAGTCAATATTTTTACAAGACATTTGCAATAACTCGTTGAATTTTAAGCCAGCAGAGAATAAATGTATAAATTAGACTCAGCCACTTTATACTGTTTCAGAAAAATACAAAAGGATGCAGAGAGCCTTGAGTTTGAAGTCTAAGTCCATTTTGAGGATGACCTTCTCAAGGATTGAGTTTTCTGTCACAGACCATGTAATAGGAATATCAGGGGCATTAGTAAAAATGCTTTAACAGGTATAAATGTTATATACACATATTATATGTCTATGTAACATATAATATTTAAATATATATGTACAATATGTGTGAGATATATTATGGAGGCAGAATCAACACTTGGCAGCTGATTAGCCATGAGACAGGAAGAAAAAGTAATAGTTTTAGATGAACTTGAAGTTATAAATCTGAGTGACCGATGGTGGTACTCTCTGCAGAAATATTGAGTTGGGAAGGAAAGGGGAGGGGAGAAAAAGGGAGAGGAGGGAAAGTCCTTGAGATCATGTCATGTGAGAAGTGGTTGCAGGAACTGGATATATTTAGTCTGAAGAAGAGAAGATTCAGGAGGAGCCCCAGTAACTGTTTTCGAGTATTTGAAAGACTGTTATGTAGAAGTATTAGATTTAGTTTGCTTGTCCCCAGAAGGATGAACCAGGAAGATAGATGGGAGTTACAAAGAGACAGATTTAGGCTCGATGTCAGGCAGAACTCCCTAACAAACAGCCCCATTCATGACCAAATGGGCTGCCTTGAGAGGTAATGGGTTGCCCCTCGCTGGAGGTCTTGAAGCAGAGAGTTAAAGCGAACGATTGACAGCCTGTCAGATAGGTAGTAGTGGGTTCTCTTATTCGGGTAGCAGTTGGACTAGAGAGAGGCATCGAAATACCTTCCAAGTCTCAAATTCTATGATTTCTTAATTCTGTGATTTTGAAAATGTATCCCATTTAGCCAGTTTATTTGGTGCCTATTATGTGTTGGGTACCATGGGTTATTCTTACAAATACTCCCTTTTATTCATTGTCCTGTGTTTAACACAGTACCTGACACATTGTAGGCACTTAACAAATGCCTGTTGACCATATCTCCCATTAGAATGTGAGCTCCTTGACGGCAGGGACTGTTTCCCTGTGTCTTTATATTCCCAGAATCTGGCACAGTATCAAGTTCAGTAGGCACTTAATACCTGTTCATTGATTAATTCATTTATTCATATAATTAGATCAACAAAGAAGGAAAAAATACAGGACAGAATCAGCAATGTGGGCCTGGTCATGATGCGGTACACTTTACGAGTGCAGAGAAATAGACAGCCTGACGAGCAGCTGTAGAAAACGCAGATGAGACAAGAATCCCTCCTCTCCTCGAATGAGCGTGACCCCTTTTCCAGCTAGCGCTGTAGCATCTGAGGAGGGGTCGCCTGCCTTTCCCCATGAGCTGCATCTCTGCGAGTAATACAGGGGTAAGTCTACTCAAAGTCCTCTTTAACATCTGCCAATTTGTTTCCCAGTTTGCATTTGGCCCCATTTCGGGTGGCAGAGCAGGAGGCCCGGATTACTCCCCCCAACCTCAGCCCTGGGGAAACTAATTGTTACCTATTCCTTTAGTGAACTGTGCATGAAAATAATTGCTGCTTTGGATTTGCTCGGCAGAGTTACTCCATTCAGCTGCCAACGCCAAATGTGGAGCAGGGCAATGAGGATTCAAACTGCCGGCCTTATTAGAAAGGACTAATGATGATATTGGTATATTTGGGTGACTGAAGAGCAGTGTTTCCAAAGCTCTGATGGTGCTCCCTTTGGAATCAAGAAAACCTGGGTTCAATGCTCCCCTCTGAGGTACACTGGCTGGGTCACCCTGGGCAACGCACTGGACCCCTCTGCGCCCTGGGCATCTCTCTACAGCTGTAAGTTAGAGAGGAGCCTTGGAGCTATGTTGATAGAGGGATTTTCCAAACTGGGAGTTCCATATGCTATTATAATAATAGCTAGCAATTCTGTAATTCCTAAGGTTTACAAAGAGTTGGGAAGATGAAATAAGATAAAGTGCTTTTTAAAGTATCAATCACTTCATAAACGTCAGGCATTTATTATTATTATTACTAATTACTACTAATTATTACAATTATTACTACTATTATTATTATATTAAAAACCTTCCCTTCAGTGCTTCCCCAATTACTTTAAATTAACAACAGCTCACATTTAAAGAGAGATTAAAGGTTTGCAAAGATGCTTCACATTTGGCATAACATTCAATCTTTTAAAAAAATCTTGGGAAGTCAGCGCTAGTATTATCCTAATTTTATACAGATGAGGAATCTTATGAGGAATCTTACAGATTAAACAACTGGCCCCAGGGTCACACAACTAATAAGTATCTGGAGTAGAATTTGAACTCAGGTTTTCCTGACATTCCAAGTTCAAGGCTCTGTCTCCTACTGTGACAAGCTGCCCTCTGTGTTTTGTATAAATTTATGTAGGAACGTGTTATCTTCACTGATAGAATATAAGCTACAAGAGGACACTCTTGTCTCTGTATCACCAGAGATTAGCACGGTACCTGGCACGCAGTAGGTGCCTAATAAATGCTTGTTGATTAATCAAGTGAGTGATTGGTCCTCTAAGTTTGCCCAGAGTGTCCTCTACCATTTTACCCCGGACTAAGAGAAGCACATGCTCGTGGTTACTTCTCTTCCCTGCCAATTTCATGCTCATCTCTTGTTACTTCCCCGTCATTGCCTTCTCAAGTGTTCCTTTTTTTGTTATTTGAGTTGCCTAAGCCTCAGCTGTAGCTTCTGAAGACTTGAACAAAATACCTAATCTTCTTCCTCCCTTGTTTTATTTGGTCTTTACCTCTCACTCGGCCTCTATGAAGACTTGCTAGTTCTTATCGTTGCAAGAGAGAGAAACACAAACACACACAGTTGTGAACATACACACACACACACACACACACTCCAGTAGCTTTCCTCGATAAGGAAGGATATTGGCATTCTTTCTCCCAGTATATGAGAAACCTAAGAACCTCCATCCCTTGTTGTCAAGGCAACAACTTTTCCTTGGATAGTGGCAATAGAAAAGGATACAGGATCCCTCCCTGTAGGATCAGGTATTTTATTAAAAAATCACAGAATCACAGAAAGGGGCCTTGGGAGTCCATCTAGTATATTCTCCTCCTTTTGGAAGGAGGGTCCTCCTCCTCTTCCTCCCCACCTCCTCTTTTCTCTCCCCTCCTCCCCCTTTCCTCTCTCCTTCCCTTCCTTCTACTCTTCTCTTCTTCCCCCTCCTCCTCCTTCATCCTCTTCCTTCTTTTTCTCCTCTCCAGTTTCTTCCTCCTTCTCTTTCTCTTCCTCCTCCTTTCCCCCCTCTTTCTCCCCATCTTCCCTCTCCTTCTCCTCTCCATCCGTCTTCAACCTCTTTCCTCTCCTTCTCTTCCTCCTTCTCTTTATCTTTGGACAGTATAGAAACTTCAGTAGGAAAATTATGTTCTCTGAGCTACTACCTGTTTAGAATTAAATAAGAGACAGATTATACATCTTAATTCTCTTGGACTTGGAGTAGACCTGTCTGGTGGATGGAAGAAAGTGCTCATGGAGGAATGAGCAGACCTATGCCATTGGCAGTATGATGAATTACTTATCAAAGGGCCCTTTCTATTAATCAACCAACAAGCATTTATTAAGCACCAACTACGTGCCAAGTGCTGATGATACAAAGACAAAAATTATAAGGAACCTGCTCACAGGAGGCTTTCATTCTACTGGGGGAAAATGATATACACAAAGATAAATAAATGCAAGGTAATTTTGAAGGAGAAGACACCCGCAATTGGGAGTAGAAGTGGTCAGCAAAGGCTTTATTAAGAAGAGGGTACTTGAGGACAGTTAAGTGGCTCAGTGGATGCAGCACTGGACCTGGAAACAGGAAGACCTCAGTTCAAATCCAGCCTCAGACACTCGCTAGATGTGTGACCCTGAGCAAGTCACTTAACTTCTGTCTAATCCACTGCAGAAGGACATGGCAAACCTCTCCAACATATTTGCCAAGAAAACTCCACACAGCATCACAGAGAGTTAGCCATGACTGAGCAGCAACAACAGCAACAACCTGAGCTGAATCTTGAAGGAAATAAAGCATTCTAAGAACCGGAAGTGAGGAAGGAGAATGTTCTAGGGATGGGGGGCAGCCAGTGAAAAGATACAGGAAGAGGAGTTGGAAAAACATATTTGGACAGTATGGCTGGATCAGAGTGTGTGAAGGGAATAATAGATAAGCACCCTGGGAATGTAACTTGGGGCCAGGGTATGAACTGCTTTAATGTTCACCAGAGGAGTCTGTCTTAAGGTCCTGGAATCTGTTGACTGAAGGAGTGGCAGAGTCAGACTTGTGATTTAGGAAAATCACCTTGGTAGCTAAATGGAGGATGGATTGAAGCGGGGCAGAGGCTGGAGGCAGAGAGGCCCGCTCTAGAAGGCTATTTTAATAGTCCAGGTAGACGACGAGGAACTGAATGAGGCCGGTGTGTGTGTGAGCAGAGAAGCGGATGGTTGGATGAGAGAGAGGTTGCAGACATAGAAATGGTATGATTTGGCAAGTCCTGCAGGGCCCCTAAGCCAGGAAGAGTGAGGAATTATCCTTCTATACCTCAAAACTCCACTGGAAAAAGTGAGTGGGATGTTATCCGTTACCATTTCCTGTTAATGAGAAAGAGACTTTGAGAGTCTTTGCTGAAAGCTGTGTGAATCCAAAGCAAAATGATCAAAATGAAGACCTCGGCATTTTGTTTGTCTATGAGCATAACTGGATAAAATAATAATGGTATTTCTATAGGCATTTCTACAGCACTTTAAAGTTTGAAAAATATTTTATTTATATTATTCCATGTGAACATTATGACAAACCTCCAAGGTAGATATTATACATATTATCATCCCCATCTTAGAGATGAGAAAACTGAGGCTCAGTGACATTAAGTGATTTGCTCACGATCGCACAGCTAGCAAGTTCTAGAAATACTATTTGAACACGAACATCTCTCTGGTCCAAGTCCTATACTCTAGAGTCTAGACCCATGCGACCATGAAATAAACTTGGGCACAGTCTCTATGGTTTATGGGGGCTGATAGGACTTAGATCGATCGTTGGAAGCCACAAATACAATCTCTAGAGATTATTCTGTCCTGTCAGCAAATTTCCTTTGCAGAGAGACACATTCAGAATCTAAGATATGCATCTGTACATGTACCAGCCCCACAGAAGAGAAGGAGGCATCTGAGACTATTTGACATTTAGAGATATTTACTGTCTTTTTTCCTTAAATGGGATTACTCTTTATCTTGGTATCTTATCTCCTTGCTAGACTGTAAGCTCCCTGAAAGTAGTGAATATGCTCTAATTTTTAATCTAAACTTTGTATCTCCCCTAGCACCTGGCACATTGATAGATATAAATAGGTAGCTAATACTTTTTTGTTTATTGAATTCTGTACCTTATGGATAGAATGAAATATTATAGGATAATAGAATTCAGTGGCAGTATTATCTTAGCTCCCAAGTCATTATTCTTTCTACTGTCTGTTGGCTTGGCTTCCATATAAATGAAATTATTTTAACCCACCTAAAATATAAAAGTTTCTGACTAGGACCAAGAAAAGTTTCAAAGGCAATTTCCATGCAAGCATAGTTCCTTTCTTCAAAATAAAGGACAAGGTATAGCAGGAAGAAGTATAGGAAGATCCCTCCACCAACTTCCCACCCCTATCCTATCCACACACATAACTCCTCCAAAAAAGATTGAGAAAATGTAGCAGAACAAATCCTGTTTGGAAAAGCCAAGAAAACATTACAGTGGGTCATTTCTCCAGCACAGGTTATTGTGGGGAAACAGACAGAGAGGGCTGTGGAGACTGGGGAAGAGGTCTGGCTGGGACCTCATGATACATAGTACTCCCAGTGTAGGTAGAAGGTGTGCACCATGGCAAGCAGAGGTCCTGGATCCAGCAAAAGAGGGCCTAAATTTAGACGTCCTTCAGATCACAGATCCAAGGGAAACTGAGGATGATACTTGTGCCCAGGGTTGGCATTCCAGGGAAAGGCATGGTCATGGGCCCTTGACTATGGACCAAGGGAGGAACAAGTTCAGAAGCAAGCAGCAACTGTGGGGTACTGACTTCATGATCAGAGCTGGTTCTTAGTTCCAGCTTCTAGCCCAATCTGAAGCCTGTAGAGGAATAACCAGGACAAGGATCCTAAATGAAAGGCAGTCTACAGTCTATAATTCACTCTGAACCAGCAGAGCATTTCAGTTGGCTGAGAAAGGCTGACTCCAATAGCTGTCTACTGAAACATCAAATAGGGCAAGCCTACAGGCCTGTCACTCAGACCCAAACTCAAGTTAGGGATTTGCAGAATTCGAAAGAGAGGGTGGGAGTGGTGATAAGATTTTGCCCTGGATTAGACCACTTTGGGAGCACTGAAAGTTTGTAGGTTCCCAGTCTGAGCTGTTCCTGAAACTTTGGAATAATACAACACTAAATACCCCCAACAAAGCAGCAGCAGCAGAACCAACCCAGACATTCCCTTTAGAAGTGTGCAGAGATTGGCCCTAACTTTAAATCCAAATTCAGAAAGTAAGCTGAAATAATGAGCAAACAAACAAAAAAAGAATCCACCATAAAAAGCTATTATGCCAACAGGGACACTCAAAGCATAAACCCAGAAGAGAATGATTCCAAAACCTATGTAAGTAAAACCTCAAATAAAAACATAGCAGGGGCAAAAATTCACTAGAATTCTTGAAAGAAATGAAGAAATGTTCTTTAAGGAAAAAAATGTGTTTTTACAAATGAAATTAAAGTGTTAGAAGAAAAAACTGGAACAGAAATGGCAACTTTGGAGGAAAGAATTGGAAAGTAAATTAACATCTTGGCACAAGAGGTACAAAACTTTGCCCAAACAACATACTCCCTGAAAATTAGAATGGGCCAAGTGGAACCAAATGACTCCATGTGACAACAAGAAATATCTGAAATAAAGTCAAGAGGCTGAAAAATAGAATAAAATATAAAATATTTCATAGCAAAAACAACTTACCTGAAAACCAGATTGAGTTGAGAGAATTTATGACTCCCTGGACTACATGAAAGCCACAACGAAAAAAAAGAAAAGAAATAAAGAAAGCTAGACATTGTACTTCAAGAAAATCACATAAGAAAATATGACAGATCTCTTAGAACCAGAAGAAAAAGTAAAAATAGAAAGAACCCATAATTCACCTCCTAAAAGAAATCCCAAAATGAAAACTCTCAAGAACATTATAGCCAAAATCCAAAGCTTACAGATCAAAGAAAAAACACTGCAAGTATCCAGAAAGAAAAAATTCAAGTTCTGAAGAGCCACAGCAAGGATCACATCTAATTTATCAGCCACCACTATAAAAGAGCAGAAATTTTAGAAAATGGCATGTCAGAAATCAAAGGATACAGGCTTACAACCAAGAATAACTTACCCAACAAAACCAAGTATAAGCCTATAGAGGAAAAAAAAATGGAAGCTTAGTGAAATAGTAAACTTCCAAGAATTCCTGATGAAAAGACCAGAGCTGCATAGAGACTTTGAAGTGCAAACACACCAGTCAAGAGAAACATAAAGAACAGCCCTTTTTTCAGTGTCAAAGAACTGGAAACTGACAGTCACTCATCCATCAAGTGGGGAATGGCTGAACAAGTTATAGTATATAAATATGATAGAATACTTTTATGCTGCAAGAAATGATGAAGGAAATGGTTTCAGTGAAAACTAAGAAGACTTGTATGAACTGATGCAATGTGAACTGAGCAGAACCAGAGAAACAATGTATACATTGATAACAATACTATAAAGACAAGTAATTCAAACACTTAGGAACTCTGATAAGCAAAATGATCAACCACCATTCCAGAGGGTTCTTAAAGAAATGTGCTACCCACTTCCTAAAAGAGGGTAACTTCTGCATACAGACTGCAAAATGGGACTTTTTGGGACATAGCCAATGCAGAAATTTGTTTTGTTTGACTATATATGTTTGTGATAGGGGTTTTGTTTTTCCTCCTTTCTCAAATGGGGGGAGGCAGGAAGAAAAGGTAGGTTTTGCCAATTGAAAGATAATAAAATTCAATTTAAAAATAAAACAAAAGACAAGCATATATTGACAAAATATCTGTAATATCACTGCTTCTAGTACCAAAGAATTAGAAACAAAGTGGGTGCCCATCACTCTGGAAATTACTGAATGTAATATAATATCACTGTACTGTAAAAAACAATGAATATGTGGAATTCAGAAAAACATGAGAAAATTTGTATGAGCTGATATAAAGCGAATTAAGCAGAGAGAACAATATACACACTGACTACAACAATGTAAACAGAAACAATGCTGAAAGTCAGTTGAACCTAGAGAACAAATAAGGAAGCACACTTCTGCTGAATGTCTCTGAACCTCAGTTTCTTCATCTGATAAATAAGAGAGTTGGACTAAATTATGAATAAAAGCCCACAAGGCAGATAATAAATGCTTATTAAAATGGAAAAAGAAAGATACCTGCTCCCTTCTTATGAAAGGAAGTGTGGTTCAGGGGAAAAAGATTTAATTTGGAGTCAAAGGATATGATTTCAAATCATAATTCAGCCATTTATTATATGTATGACTTTGGGCATCTTCCACTGGGCTCATCAGAATGAGTTTCCCAAACTCTCTCTCTGTCCTGA
The DNA here is from genome assembly GCA_028646595.1 of Phalanger gymnotis. NCBI lineage: Eukaryota > Metazoa > Chordata > Mammalia > Diprotodontia > Phalangeridae > Phalanger > Phalanger gymnotis. The sequence continues at coordinate 31,047,264 of CM053626.1, forward strand.
TCGAATAGAATTCTTTTACTTTAACCAGAAGCTACCAAATAGAGTTGGGGATGGGAGAGGAGAGGAGGGTCTGTTCCCCCCACTTCCCTCTTCCCACATTAGTTGAGCCTCAGTGCTCCTCTCTGTAATCCTTCCCAGCCTCCTCCAACATTGGTCGGGCCTCACTGCTTCCCCAACTAATGCACTCCCAACACAATGAGGGGACGGCAAGGGCAGGCAGGGCAAGCATCAGATAAAGCTGACACTAACTTGACAGACTTGCTTCTTTTCGAGTGGCACATTATGAACTGGCCAAGTGAAAAATAAAGGTCATTATTCCTTCTTATCTAGGCGCTGAATGGGGTACAGCCTCCGTCATGGGAAGGCTCTTGGCTTGTTTCCAAGGGACTCTCACTTTTGCAATATCCTACATTCGTCCCAAGCCTGCCTCCCACTTTCTCCAGAAGCTAATTTGGTTCTACGATGGATTTCGAGCCGGCCCAGAAAAAAAACAACATCACCCTGAATCATCCCTGAGCCGAAGAACCCCAGGAAAACCATGCCAAATCTGAAGCTAATTGGGCATTGAAGGGCCAGTGGCATCCATCCTAAGATGGACCCCAATCCTGGGGTAAACTGATCCCACTTTGAGGGACTCAGGTTAGGATTGAACCAGCCTTTTTCTGCGGAACTTCTTGGATATTGCTTAGCAGTAGCCTTGCTACTGATGAGAAGCTCCATCAACTGGTCCTGTAAGGCCTGCATAATTACCTGGGCCAAGCTATGTTTGGTGAGACAGATGCAGTCCCACCTGGAAGTAAGGGCAGTGACTAGATCCAGGATTCTCAAATGAGAGTGTAAGCTCCTCGAGGGCAGGAACTTTCATTTTTGTCTTCACATCCCCAGCGTCTTGCATAGTTTCTGGCCCATGAGAGGCTGTGTCCCAGGGCCTCCAGCTGCCAGTGCCTTCCCCTCTCACGTTACCTTCCATCTACTCTGCATATACCTTGTATGTGCTTAGTTATTTACATGTTTCAGAGACTGTTTTGCCTCTGCATCACTAACACTTAGCACAGCCCATAGTAAGTGCTTAATAAATGCTTGTTGACTAATAAATGAATATTTGTTGAATTAAATAAACAAAAATCCCGAAGACTCCTCCCGTTCCTGTTTACCACTGGAAGAGAATCTGCTCCCCTACCCCTCCTTTCCCCACTCCAAAAATATAACTATTAAGAAGATCGTAGATTTAGAGCTGGAAATATCCTCTGGGATCATCTGGTCCAAGACCATGGTATAAGTGCTTCAAGGGGAAGATGTCATGGAAAACCTATAGACCTGGATTGGGAACACCTGGGTTGGTTCCTGGCTTTGTCATCTGCCATCTGTATGACCTGCTGAGGGGAAGGGTGTAACATCTACACAGATTTTTTAAAAACAAGTAATTCAAAGTAATTTGAGCAAGGAAAGTTTTAGCAACTGAGAGGACAAGAGAAGGCTTCCTAGAGCAAATGACACCTGAACAGAGCCTTAAAGGAAAACAAAAGGATTCTGGGAGGCAGAAGCGAGGAATGAGGGCATTCCACGTATGGGACAGAGCTTATGAGGGTGCATGGAAGCAGCAGAGGGGAAGTCAAGTTCAAGAATCCACTTTGACTGGAACAAGGAGTACAGGAAAAGAACAGTAAAAAAAAAAATCAAGGCTGGAAAGGTAGAAGGATCAAGATGCCAGGATGTGTACTTTATCCTAAAGTATCTGGTAGTGACCCAATGAAGGGTCTCTCAGCAAGGGAAAAACATAAATCAGACCTGTGATGTAGAAAGATTATTTTGCATCTGTTTGGAGGATGGAGGAGAAAGGAGGAAAGACTGGTAGCACAGACTTTTGTAATAACTCCCTAACTCATCTCCCCGCTACCAGTCACAGAATTACAGAGCTTGAAGGGACCTCTGCAGCTATCTAGTCCAAATAATAGGCCAAAAGCTTGCCTACTATCATATATCCAATAAGTGGGTGTCCCTCTTCTCTTAAAGATTTCCAAGGAGAGGAAACCCACAACCTCCCAAAGCAGCTCACTCCACTTTGGGGTGGTTCTCCATCTAGATTTGAAGCTATTTTAAAAGTACTCTTTGTGGTAGCAAAGAACTAGAATCAAAGAAGATGCCAATTGAGTGGGGAAATGGCTAAACAAACTGTGGTACATAAATGTAATAGAATATTACTATGCTGAAAGAAATAATAAATACAGAGAATCTTGAGAAGACTTATATGAGCTGATGCAAAGTGAAGTAACAAGAACAAGGAAAACAAAATACACAGTCATGCCAATAATATCCATGGGGAAAAAACCAAACCAACAAACTTCTGAATGTTATATAATGATAATGACCAAACTTGGCTGTTAGAAGAGATGAGAAAATGCACTTCCATCCCTTCGCTGCAGAGGTAGGGTACAAGTGGTGTGGAACATTATGTACACCGTCAAAATTGGTTGATGTGTCGGTTCATTCTCCTCAGATGCTTTTCCTTTATTCTTCATTACAGGGATTATCTCTCTATGTAGGGGGAAAAGGAGGTATATATTTTGAAATGAAGATGGTATAAAAATGAAAGACACCTCTCTCTCTCCATAGACAGAGAGATGGATAGATAAACAGACAGATAGATAGATAGACAGACAGACAGACAGACAGACAGACAGACAGACAGACAGACAGATAGATAGATAGATAGATAGATAGATAGATAGATAGATAGATAGATAGATTTACTTCCTGGGAAGACAGAATAAGGGACTGAGTTAAGGTTGGAGTGGGAGTAAAAGGTAGGGAACAGATATGAGAGATATTAGGGTGATAGAATCAACTAGACTTAGCAATTGATTGAATGTGGATGATTGGAGCAATGAGGAAAAGTGAAGAGTCAACTACTATTCCAGAGCTTTAAACCTGGGTGATGGGGAGGCTAAGGGCAGCTAGGCAGTGCCATAGTTCATAGAGTGCTGGGCCTGGAGGCAGGAAGATTCATATCTTCAAGTCTGGCCTCAGACACTTACTAGCTATGTGACACTGGGAAAGTCACTTAGCCTTGTTTGCCTCACTTTCCTCATCTGTAAAATGAACTGGAGAAGGAAATGGTGAACCACTCCAGTATCTTTGCCAAGAAAAACCCAAATGGGGTCATGAAGAGTCGGACATAAATGAAATGACTGAATAATGGGGAGGCCAGTGTGTCACAAATGGGCAAGCTAGAAGGAGAGGAAGATTCAGGACAGGCAACAAGTGTAATATGGACATGTTATAGTTTAAAGGATGGGCAGGATTCACAAGTGGAACTATCTAAGATGCAATGGAAAGACAGGATTGGAACTCAGAATAGGCCCTGAGATGTAGTTATAGATCAGTGCATCGTCTAACACAGAGGTGTCAAACACATCTGCAAAGCTTGAGTGCAGCCCATAGCTGATTAAAATGTAATGGGGAAATATTTAACAAAATAAATAAAAATGTAACAGAACATGATAAGTAGTTCTTTAAGTTAATATGCAGGGGCAGGGATCCTTATAAACTGTTTAATGGCCCTGTTTCAATTTGAATTTGACACCGCTGAGCTAACATAAACATCGGTATTACAAGAAAACAGCAGCAAGACCATCCCAGACAGTGCAGAAGGGTACAGAGCCTAGCTCCCATATGAAGTTTGAAATCAGAAAATAAGCTGGGGGAATGAGCAAACAAACAAACAAAACATAATTCCACTATAAAAAGCTGTTATGGTGACAAGAGTGCTCAAGACCCAAACCCAGAAGAAGGGAACAACTCCAAACCATTTATAAACACTACTTCAAAGGAAAACCTAGCATGGACACAAATTCCCTAGAATTACTAGGAGAAATGAAGCAAGATTTTTTTAAAATTTAAAATTTTTTTGTAAATTAGAGTGCCGAAAGAAGGAAAAAAAGGAACAGAAATGGGAGTTTGGGAAGAAAGAATTGGAAAGAGAATTAACAGCTCGGCATAAGAAGTACAAAACCTAAGCCATCTCCAGTCTCCTGGTGAATATCAAGCCACTGGACCCAGATGGCCCTGGAGGAGAAAGTGAGGCTGATGACCTTGCACAGCCCTCCCTCACTCAAATCAAAGTCAACTGCAATTCATGTCATCATTTCCCTGATGGCACGGTCCTCATCCTCCTCAAGAATGAAGGACAAACACAACAACAAAAGCTAAGCCAAGCAACAAACTGAAAATAGAATGGACCAAAATAAGACAATGGCTCCATGAGACAACAAGAAATATTAGAACAAAATCAAAAGACTGAAAAAAATAAAGTAGAAGTTTATACAAACAAGGAGAAAAGGGTGGGGGAAGCAGCTGATACTTGGACTTAACTCAATCTAGTCAAACAAGCACACACACAAAGAATGTGGTGCAGAAATACATTTTACTCAAAAGGGAAACAGGAGGGAAATCGGGAAAAGGTGGGGTATGGGGGCGGGAAAAAGAGAGAGAGTAGATTAAAGAAGAGATTAGTCCTAAGCAAAAGAAACTCTAAGGATGTAAAAAAAAATTTTATAGCAGCTTTTTTTGTGGTGGCTAAGAATTGGAAACCAAGAGGATGCCAATGAATTGAGGAGTGACTGAACAAGTTATGGTATATAAAAGTGATGAAATACAATTCTGCTTTAAGAAATGATAAAAGGGATAGTTTCAGAGAAACCTAGAAAGACTTGCAAAAACTGATTCAAAATGAAGTGAGCAGAACCAGGAGAACAATTCATGTCATATCATTGTAAAGACAAACTTTGAAAGACTGAAAAATGCTAGTCGGTATTCCAGAGGACTAAGGATGAAAAATGTTACCCACTTCCTGATAGAGGTAGAGTGCAGAATGAGGCACAGGTTTTGTTGGACATGACCAATATGGAAATTTATTTTGTTTGACTGTTGATATTTTTAACAAGAGTTTTGCTTTTCTTTCTTTATTAACTGGGGCAAGAAGAGGAAGAGAAGGTATATTTTTACCTGATGAAAAAAATTAATTAAAAAATAAAATATTGATATTATTCAAAAAGGAAAAAAAAACAGTAGGGTGAGAATCAGAAGGCCTGGATTCTAGTAGTTACTTACCATGCCTGTTTTTCAGTTTCCTCATTGTTACTCTCAAAGAGTGCTGGATGTGGAGTCACGGGTTCTGGGTTTGAGTCCTCACTCCGTCACTTACCATCTCTGTGATCTCAATCAAGTCATTTAACCTCTCAGATGCTTAGTTCCCTTTTCTGTAAATGAAAGGGTTGAACTTCATGACTTCTGAAGTCCCAACCTGCTGCTCTACATCTGTGGTTTATAACCCATAAAATCCAGGAGTTAAAGTCCTTTCCAGCTCTAATATTCTGTGATGCAGAAATACTAATGTCAAGTTGCTTGATGGAATACTTTGCATGAGAGTCATTTTAGAAAAGGCCATTAAGTTGAACTCTAATGCAAAATTTAGGATTCATGGATAAATGATTGTCATTCACACAGGAGGGGTTTTCTTACATTTATTTCACACAAACTTCTTATTTCACACTATCCTCCAAATCTTTAGGTGGTCATTTAGATGCCTTCAAGCTACCTCATCTCCACTGATGAAAATGAAAAAAAAAAAACACATGAATCTGATCCTCGGGCCAAAGGTCCCCAGAAATGGCCACTGTAATGGTAATTTTTTCTCTTGAGAAGTAAATAAAATAAAACTAATAGGTCTCCATGTTATAAAGATTCTGTAAGATTAGGACCTCTGAGTTAAACTGAAAAAAAAAGGAGGAGAGGAGGGGAGAACCTTACATCTGCAGAAGCAGCAGACACATCTGGTTGATTTTAGCTCAGGAAAACTCACATGAATTGGGTTACGAAACAATATTTGCACACATGCAAGGATCATTCTATGTGCTGAGATTCTTCAAACCCACCCCCCATTTCTAGCTTTTGTTCCATTTCTGGTAAAAGCCTGTTTCTCTGAACTGAAATGCTCCTGCTGATCAAGAGGGAAATATTCGACAATGAACTAAAATCCATTATCAAACAAGTACAGCAGCCAGCTTTTCAGAGTCATCTTAAGGGATGCTGTCTTTTTTTCCCGCATGAAGTTGCAAGTGATTTGCACTCATGCAAATATGGCAAAGTGTTGTCATTTTTCGTTTGTTTATTTGTTTTTTACTTGTTCTGGCCATACAAGTCTGATTTACAAATTTCCCATTTATGTTCTCTTTTGGTTCCTATTGCAATCGTCTTTAGCCTTCCCCTGTGATTTGAGAAGTGCTAAACGGTTACCAGAGGAATCTGAACTCTGCCAAGGGCAGTCATGATAGACTACCTTGGGAATTCATGCAAAGCCTCCCTAGGCTCCTGAAGCAGGGCCCGAAACAAGTTGGAAAAACTTCAGCCCCTGAGTCCACCGAGTCCCAAGTCGGTGTCTACTCAAGCCAACACAAATTGCCAAGAGGAAAAGATAAATGGACAAGGGCCAGCCTCAAACTGACAAAGCCTGGCCTGAAACTGCCAATTTCAGGGTGGCCATGCTGACTCTTCCTGCTGTGGGGGAAAGCAACATCTGTTTCTGGGCTTTGGACCAGAAACATCTGTTTCTGTATTCAAGTCCCCATAGCTGGAACATTTCAGCTCCTCCTGAAATAACCACAGTCTTTGTACAGAATCGGGAGAAGTAAGAAATGGGGGTATCGATGATAAGACTCAACTACCCAGAGACGCAGTCATTCACAGCCTAATCGTGCTCACTCTTCCTTGTGGGGGGACAATACTCACATCTCTTTGGTTTCCCCTTAGCCTCCTGCTTGTGCTTTAGTTTGCTTTTTCATCTGCCGAGACTTTGCTTCAGTTGTTGTTTTTTTTTTTTTCTTGACAAAACCAGGCAGAAGGCACAAGAACTTGATCCTTCTTGCCTCAGAACACGGAAGAAGTAGAGCAGAGGGAGCTTAGGCGCTGGTATCAGCATGAAAACACACTTTTGTTTTGCTGGAATTTCAAGTCTCATTTGATAGCATTTCTAACAGTGTTATCAAAGGCTCCTTTCCTTTCTGATTGGCAACATTTTTAATGCTCTAAGTAAGATTTTCTTCATTGTGGAATTTGAAGAATATTTCTTTTAGAGAATTCTCTCTTCCTTTCTCTGTCTCTCTGTCTCTGTGTATCTCTCTCTTTTTCTTCTTTTCTATTCTTTTCCCTCTCCTCTCTATTTTTCCTCTTCTCCATTCTTTCTCTCATTCCCTCTCTACTTGTCTCTTTCTGACTCTCCTTCCTTCTCTCTCTGTTTCTGTAGCTCTTCTTTCTGGCTCTCTCTGGCTCTCTTTCCCTCTTCCTCCTCTCCTCTCTTCTTTTTTCTCCTTTCTCTCTTTTCCTCTCTCCTCTTTCTTTCCTTCATTCTCTCTCTGCATCTCTTATTTCTGTCTCTCTTGTCTATTTCTCTCCTCGCCTCCTTTCTTTCTTCTTTTCTCCTCTCTTCCCTCTCTCCTCTCTCTTTCCTTCTCTTTTTCTCTCTCTCCTCTTTTCCTCTACCTTCTCTGTTCTATCTCCTCTCCTCTGCCCCCCCTTCTCTGTTTCTTTAGGCTCTGACTCTGGTTCTCTCTTTGTCTGTCTCTCTGTCTCTCACTGTCTCTGTCTGTCTCCGTTGGTTTTAAATTTTGTATTTCTCAGAGCTCTGCAGAGGCAGCTAGTCAGTTCCTATTTGTGTGGGTGAGTGGCGGGAGACTTTTGTAGCACTTGTTTCCAATTCTCATTCATTCTAACATTCGAAGGGTGCCATTTATCCTTCACAGTAATGGGAGGTTGAAATAAGATGGTTTATACCCTAGGCCATTGAGTTGTTGGGAAGAAAGGTATGATAGACATTGCTGGTATTAATATTATCATTAGTCCTTGCACATTCTCATTCAGAAAAACAATTGTAATGGATGGGAAGTACCTGCCACTTGTTTCTAGGGTTCCTCACAAACATTTTAAAATGAATATTCTGTCAAGGCTACCTACCTCTTTTGCATACATTTCCTCCTGATTTTGAAAGCATGTGTGCTACCTGAAAGAAAACACTTGAAAATCCAAGTAGTTGCTTGAATAGTTTTAAAGTTCGGCTATTTTGAAGTATTTTCAACATTATCTCTCAGAGGCAAAGGTTAAAGCCAGCTAAAATTTGGTCTGACTTACATTTCATGATTTAGAAGCAAACATCAGTAAAGGCTGTCTGGTGCCTTCATATCTCAACCCCAAATCACCATTTACCATTTTTTATAGTTGATTTCATATCTGCTGAGAATTGCAAATGAAAAACGAGTCTCACCTAAAAACAGTTCATGTATATCAAATTAACAAAATGGACCTAAACATCTCTCTTGAATCTGTTACAAAAGTGTGAACATCACTTTTTGTTCTTGCCCTGATCTCAAAGGAAAACACATTTCTCCAACTCATTTTAAACATGGAATGAATGTGCCGACATAAACCATTAATACGCAGCCAGTGAGGAGAATGACTCTTTCTGCTCACATTAATTTTCACTATTCTTAATTAGACCCTGAAAAGTCAAGGATTTAATGCAAATCCTGGTTGACTTTTAATTAAAGCAATCCGGCACTTAATATTACAAGATGTCCTTTACTAAGTTCATAGGATGTATACAAGAGCTAGAAGAAATATGTTAGAAGAAATAGACTAGGGGGAAAAGTGGTTAGTGTAAAGGGAGGGTTGAGTGATAGAGAGATGGTCTCAGAGTCAGGGTGAACTTAGTTCAAGTCCCACCTTTGACACATACTGGAGGTGTAACCCTTAACTCAGTCCAACAGGCAACTCTAAGACTTTGTCATACTACAGTTGCTGTTCCCCATCGGTCAAAGGAATTTCTTCTTTGGGAGCTCCCCACCTGAATGAAATCATAGGTCTAGGCCAAAACACAAATCTTGCGTTATACTAATAGGAGAGGCAGCCTGGGTAGGGGAGTAGTGTCCAACTCAAATAAAAATGGAGGCCATTAAAGTTCATAAGAATCCCAGCAGGCCATATATTGATTTAGAAAACCCACATATTAACATTATCTATGTTCTATTGTATTTTTATTTATTTTAATAAATATTTCCCAATTATGTTTTAATCTGGTTTTACCATATTGAGAAATGTCACTGCATATTTTGATACCTATGGTTTAGGGGATGGAGTGCTGGGTTTGTAATAAGACAAACCTGGCTTCCTGTCTCAGACTCTTACTAGCTGTAGGACTCTGAGCAAATCACTTCACATATCTGAGTTCCAGTTTTTGTCTATAAGACGGGAATAACACCTATCTTATATGCCTGTTGTAAGGCTCAAACAAGATAATGTTTTTAAAGCATTAAATTTATTAGTCATGGTTGTAGTAGGAGTATGGTTTGAATTACCTTATGCCACAGTGCTGAGTAGATAGCCGCTAAGGTCCAAAGAGATAAGACGGGACACCCTAGGGGAAGTTACTTGGATGTTTGTATTGATTGTCACCCTAGTAGAGAGTGCAGATGTCTATGAGTATGTACAGAAGAATAACTTGTACCCTGCAATTTTCATTTTGGTCAGAGAGCAATAGGCCTGATCCTGCTTATGAACTGGGCTCTTGAGAATTTGTTCAGTCTGCATTGTGAGAATAATCTAATTCTATATGAAGAAAAAAAAATCCTTCTTTCTGCACCCTACGCCTGTACCCCAACCTGGCCCTAAACTAAGAAGTTTAGTTCCCAGTTGAATGGGAGGTGGGGTGGAGAAGTAGAGAGACTTTCTGCCCCAGGTCATCCCTGA